>CM062814.1:83089847-83689847 GCA_031772625.1 Pinus tabuliformis
TATGGAAAATGAAGAGATCAAGCGAAAATCTATGAGTTGCTGCAAAAAGGGCACATCTAACCAAGTTACTCTCCTTGTGGGAGCTCGCTTATACTTGTACAAAAGAAGGATGATACCTGGAGGCTCTGCATTAATTATCGGACACTAAATAAAATCACTGTCAGGAACAGGTATCCAATCCCACAGATTGATGACCTTCTGGACCAACTCAAGGGGACCAATTATTTCAGCAAGATCGATCTAAAGTCTAGCTATCACCAGGTTCCAATAGAGCCCATAGATGTATGGAAGACCACCTTCAAATCTAAGGAAGCCCTTTTTGAATGGTTGGTTATGCCCTTTGGGTTGACAAATTCCCCTGCTACTTTTATGAGGCTAATGGATGACATCTTGTGGCCCTTCACCAACTCATTCATGGTTGTTTATCTGGACGACATCCTCATCTTTAGCAAGAGTTGGGAAGAACACTTGCAACACATTTGACAGGTCCTTCAAACCCTGTGACAACACAAACTGTGTGCCAACTTGGAGAAATTCACCTTAGGCATGAGCCAGGTCCAATATTGATCCAGGTGGATGTTGGTGGCCACCCACATATCCCATTTGAACCCCCACAACTGTCTCTTTTAGTTTTTCAGTTTCCTTAATTATAGCACAATTTACTATTTTTAGCATTTTTTTGGGTCCTAAACTTCCGGAGCCGTTTTGAGGCCCTAAACGACGTTTTTTGGGAAATCTAGCGACTTTTCTGTCAAAAAATCGTCTTTTCTGTCATAGTCCTCGGAGAGATATTTCCAACGGGCTATCATGCACATCAAACGGAGATAATACGACCAATTTGCGACCCCGAGAAGTTGGTTGTCCAACTCATCTTCTAGGGTTAGGTTTTGGGATGTGAAGGGTTTTCCATTGTTTCTCAATAATAAATAGGCCTTCGAGCCTCATTGTAACACAGTTTAGAATAGTTGAAAGGCATGTAGCCACCACATCTCTTCTTAGAGATAAGCTACCATCGCCCTAGCTAGTTTATTTCCATTTATGTTTGTAAGCATATTTCAGTATTTTACAGTAATGAAATGAAGTATTATTTCCACTGCATATCTGTCTTTATGATTATCTCTATATTTTATTGTGTTCTTGTTTAAATCTGGATCAGTGGTATCAGAGCAGTCTGCTTTTTCTCTATTTTTTCTTTGCATGTCCCCAACGAGGTCGGGATATAAGGAGTTAGGGCTTAAACTGGTCAAACCTTTGCAAGACTAGCCTCACAAATCTTGACGACCTCCCATGGCGGATGAGAAGAAAAACGAGGGGGCAAGAGATCCTATCAAAGTCTTGCTCGAAGAAGCCCTCGAGCGACAAAGGAACGCGATGATGGACAGCTTTGCCCAGATCCTTCAGTGGCTACCCAGAGGCGACGCATCGGCTTCCAACAGCTACTCTGGAAATGCCACACCCTTTAAGGTACAAGTTAATTTTGAAATCCCCATCTTCGAGGGTCAAATAGACGTAGATGTCGTAGGTAAATGGTTAAATCTGCTAGATGGGTATTTTTCTGTTCATGAATTTTCAAGTCGGGAAAAGATTGTTTTCGCTCTTCTCAAAGCAGCCCCCCACATCAAGGACTCGTGGGAAACCTACTGCGAGCAGAAGGATGAAAGTATAGGCTCACTGTTTTCAGCCGCACCCACTTGGAATGACTTCCAGGATGCCATCAAGGAGTAGTACTACCCTATCAAAAGCTATGAGGACAAATACATCAAATCGACCACACTGCGGCAGGGACGAGACCAAGATGTGCCAGAGTTCACAAACATTTTTCATACCCTTCGCACACAATTGGGTATCAAAGATTATGAGCTGCATCTGGTACTCAAATATTGCGGCTACCTACACAGATACATCCAGGAAGAGATAGAGTTCTTGAACATCTCCTCACTCGGCACAGCATACTGATATGCTGTCAAAATCGAGCAAAAGTTCAAACAGAAGAAGCAAGACTTTGGATCTGCAAATTCGAAGCCCAAAGGACAAAGCTAAGGCGAGGTGACCCAAGACAACCCATCGAAGCCGCAAGAAAAGAACAACACCACGAAGCCGAAGAAGGACACAGGAAAGTGGTGTGAGTTCCACAAGAGTCCCACTCATAACACAAGTGAGTGTCGGACCAAGCAGTCGCTGGTGGCCGAGTTGAAGGCTTCTGAATCAGATGCATGTTCCGACCCTGAGCCAGAACCTGACAAGGGGAATGGCAAAGGGAAGCAAATCATTGATGCGGAGCCCAACGCCATTGTTGCCACCGCCAAGATCCATAAAAATGAGCTCGAAGATCCAGAGGAGGGGGAATGTCTTTTCCACTCACAGATGTGGGTGAAGGGTTCGCTGCTGCAATTCATTGTCGACAGTGACAGCCAAAAGAACCTCATTTCTGTAGAGATCGTGAAGTGGTTGGGCCTACCAACTACACCACACCCACAGCCGTACAGTATCGGGTGGCTTCACGAAGGACGAGATCTCAAAGTTCGCCAGCAGTGCCGCCTTCCCTACAGCATCAAGCCCTTCACAGACAAGGTATTGTGTGATGTTACACCTCTGGATGTTTGTGATGTACTATTAGGCCAGCCATACTTATGGAGGCGACATGCTATGTATGAGTCAAGGCCTCGCGCTGTCATTATTTCTTTGGATAATTCATTATACAGGATACCAGAGGTAGCCCCACCTACCGCCACCTCTTTGATCACTGCTAAGAAAGCCAGCAAGCTCATCTCACAGACTAGGAAATTTATTTTCTGTCTGGTTCACTCCCAAAGTAAGGGGAAGATCGTTGCTACATCCATGACCTCCGCAAAGGATTGCTCCACGCAACAGCAGCAGCAAAGGGATACGGTCATGACAGAACACAAGAACAACTTCTCCTCACCCACAGGGGTACCACATAAGTTTCAGGTGGGCGACAAAGTTTGGTTACATCTGCAGAAAGAATGCCTTACAAGAGCCCATCAGAAGCTCCGACCACTCCGACATGGTCCTTACACCAGTACCAAGACTACGGGAAACAATGATTTGAAGCACAACATTCCTCCATTCCTTCACTTGCACCAAGTGTTCAATGTGGACCATTGTCAACCATGCTTCCCACCATTTCTGGTCACAGCAGAGATTGCAGAACAACTCACCAGAGAACCAGCTCAATAGAAGCTTCCTCATCTCAGGGAGGAACTCAACGCAATGGGGACCATTGCTTCCTAAGGGGGGAGGAATGATCCAGGTGGATGTTGGTGGCCACCCACCTATCCCATTTGGACCCCCACAACTGTCTCTTTCAGTTTTTCAGTTTCCTTAATTATAGCACAGTTTACTATTTTTAGCAGTTTTTTGGGTCCTAAACTTCCGAAGTCGTTTTCAGGCCCTAAACGACGTTTTTTGGGAAATCTACCGCCAGCAATTTTTCTTTCAAAAAATTGTCTTTTTCGTCGTAGTCCTCGGAGAGATCTTTCCAACGGGCTATCATTCGCGTCAAACGGAGATAATACGACCAATTCGCGACCTCGGGAAGTTGGTTGTCCAACTCACCCCAAAATGGGGCCCACAATTTGGTGTTTCATCTTCTTGGGTTAGGTTTTGGGATTTGAAGGGTTTTCCATTGTTTCTCAATAATAAATAGGCCTTTGAGCCTCATTGTAACACAGTTTAGAACAGTTGAAAGGCATGTAGCCACCACATCTCTTCTAAGAGATAAGCTACCATCGCCCTAGCTGGTTTATTTCCATTTCTGTTTGTAAGCATATTTCAGTATTTTACAGTAATGAAATGAAGTATTATTTCCATTGCATATCTGTCTTTATGATTATCTCTATATTTTATTGCGTTCCTGTTTAAATCCGGATCAAGTATCTAGGTTACATCATAAATGAGTGAGGCGTACATGTGGATCCAACTAAGATCCAAGTCATTCAGGATTGGCCAACCCCGACCACTCTAACAGATCTTCACAGCTTTTTGGGCCTTGCAAATTTTTATCAGAGGTTCATGTTGGGATTCTCCCATATCACTTGGCCTTTGAGTTAGATTACCAAGGAAGGAGCGAAAGAAAAATTTTCCTGGTCTAAGCCCCAAGAGAAGGCGTTCATTGAGTTGAAGTGGTGCCTCTACTCTGCACCGGTACTCACATTACTAGACCTGCAACAACCATTTGAAATTGAGATAGACGCCTCTGACTATGCTATTGGTGCAGTCCTCACCCAACACGAGCATCTAGTGGCCTATCATAGTGAGACACTTTCTGATACAATTCAGAAGTACCCCACCTATGATAAAGAGATGTATTCCATCGTGCAGGCTTGTTGGCAATGGAAGCATTACATTCTAGAGAAGGAGACAATCATCCACACCAATCACCGGCCTCTTAAGTTTATACAAACACAAGGGAAGTTACAAAATGGTCTCCATCAAAAGCGGTCTACATATATGCAACAATTTCACTTGAACATTAAATACAAAAAGGGAAGCACCAATCATGTTTTAGACTGCCTTAGTCGACCCCCAATTGCAGCATTGACTAGTGTTCTCAATTCTTGTGTCCACGAGACCTATGGATGGCCGCAATTGTACAAAAATGATCTAGATTTCGCCTCCACATACCAAATTCTAGTGGATGAAACATAAGTTCTTGATTTCCACCTCCAGGACGCATTATTATGCTACCTGGGCCACCTTTGTGTTCCTTCAAGCGAGCATGCCAACCTTATTTTGGAGGCCAACTACAATCAGGTCGCAGGACACCTTAGTGTGGAGAAAACTATGGTCATACTGCAAAAGCAATTTTATTAACCAAAATTATGACATGTTGTTGGGAAACATATCAGATACTACACTGCCTACACCATCACCAAGCCAACCATCAAGAAGTAAGGCCTGTACACTCATATGCCTACTCCCATCTAGCCTTGGGAATCCATCTCCATGGACTATATGTTTGGCCTCCTTTCTACAAAGCATGGTAATGACTATGTATTTGTGGTCGTGGAAATTTTTTCTAAGATGGCTATATTGGCAGCCTGTAAGAACAGTATCATAGTAGAGGACAATGCCAAACTCTTCTTTGAACAAGTGTGGGTACATTTTGGGATCCCGCAAACCATTATATTAGATTAAGATAGAAGGTTCTTGAGCACATTCTAGTCAAGCCTCTAGACACTATTGGACACCAAGCTCACAAAATTGATTGCATTCCATCCCCAGACTGATGGCCAAATAGAGGTCATCAACAAGATGATAGTGAGCATACTCCTCATGTATAACTCCAAGCATCCACGAACCTAGGATAAGAGCTTTCCCTATCTGCGTCATAGTTATAAAAGAGATCTCCATAGCTCGACTGGTTGCAATCCCTTTCAAGTGGGTCTAGGATTTCAACCATTGTGTCTGATTCATGTTATTATGCCTCATACGAATGCACAGGCGTAATCCACACATATACTGTCTGAGGCTAATAAAACAACCAGATTTATTGAACGCATCCATCACATCCGCCAATGGGGTCACGACATCTTGGAGAAGTTTAATGCCAAGTACAAGCAATGGCATGATCAACATCGGGTGCCACACAAGTTTTAGGTGGGTGAAAAAGTTTGGTTGCATTTGTAGAAAGAGCGTCTTACCAAAGCCCATCGGAATCTCATACCACTTCGATATGTGCCTTACACCATTACCAAGGCTATGGGAGATAATATTTTGAGCTCATCATTCCCCAATTCCTTGGCCTTCACCAAGTGTTCAATGTGGACTACCTTCGACCATACTTTCCACCATTAATGGACACATCAGACATTACAGAACAAATCAAACCAACAAAGCTAAACCCAGACTGCATGGAGCAAGCCACAATTGATCGAATCATTGACACATAGATCAAGAACACTCTCTAGCAGAAGATCCAACTGTATCGGGTTGTCAAATCTGGAAATCTCCCGCACCAAGGCAAGTGGCTCACCAAGGACCAAGTTCAACAGAAGTTTCCCCATCTCATGGAGGCACTCAATGCAATGGGGTCCATTGCTTCCTAAAGGGGGAGGACTGATTTAGGTGGATATTGGTGGTCACTCACCTATTCCACTTGGACCCCCACTATTATACCATTATTTCTTTCAATTTTCGTAATTGTAGCAAATTTTACTATTTTTGGCAGTTTTTCAGGTCTTGAACTTCTCGAGTCGTTTTGAGGCCCTAAACGACGTTTTTTGGAAAACGGGAAAATGTGAGACTTCATTTGACATTTGTAGTTGAAATTTATATTACTTGGATAGATATTTTTAACAAGGTATCATGTGCATCAAACAAAGATCATATGCCAAAGTTACGACCCCAGGAAATTGATGTACCAATTTACCCCAACGGGGCCCATAGGTTTGGCGCTTCATCTCCTAGGGTTAGGTTTGTGGATGTTTAGGGTTTTCCATTGTTTCTAAATAATAAGTAGGCCTTAGAGCCTCATTGTAACATAGTTCAAAGGCATTTAGTTGCCACATCTCTTCTCAGAGATAAGATACCATCGCATGAGCTAGTTTATTTCCATTTTTTATGTAAGCATATTTCAGTTTTTTAATAGTAATGAAATGAATTTTTGTTTCTATTGCATCTCTGTGTTTGTGTTTGTGTTTATGTTTATATTTGTATTTTGTTTGGATCATAAGCATAACATAAATTCTTCATTCTTAGGCTCCAATGGTTGCACTTCATTAAATGTAGTCCAAGACTCTTTGGTCTTCTCTAGATCTTCTTCTTCTGGATGTTGTTCTTCAACGACATCAAGAAAATCTCTTTGTTGAAATACACTTTTAATCTAAGGTGAATACCATTCACGTCAAGAGGTGTTGTTTGGAAGTGTTGTGCCCCAACATTGTAAGTGGGTTGAGTTACTTCCTTGTGTGAGTTTGGAAATGGTGGTACATGTAGTTTAGTGGGAGTGGATCTTTGAGGCGGATGTGGTTGGGGTTGTGGTGGAGGTGTAGGTGGATGGTAGGGATAACATGTAGTTGGGTATCAAGGATATTGAGGATATTATGGATTTCTCCCATAAGGTTTTTGCCAACCTTGTTGCCAACATTGGTTTTAGGGTTGAGATAGCCAAGGTTTCCAAGGAAAGGGTGTGTTCCAATTACTTTGAGATGGATGTGCATAACCTTGAAATTTTGAATTAGGTTCTTCCATCATATAAATTTGACTAGGCTACCATGGTCTTCTTTGAGCTACATAGGATAGTTTCTTTGGTCATTGACTTTCTCCATTGTCCTCTTGGTAAACTTCTTTCAACCTTGGTGTTGGAGAGGTAAATCCCCTCTGCGAACAGAGGCGATCCCACTAGCCCAAAATGGGTCTAGCAACAATCAAACATTGCTATCACGCAAGTTCCTAATTGCAAATTAAAGGTGGATTATGAGAACCTACTTGGATTCCAACACTAGTGTTGTAGAAGAGTTGACACTCCCGTTCCTTTGCTCCGGCCGATCACGATCCTCACGATCTCCGTGAATGGACACATGCACATGCAAAGAACGACATGAATACAAGCATAAAATCCAATAGATGCAATTATATATCGGTCAGAAAAGATATAATCCAAACATCATCATAATGAACAACAAGAATGGAACCATAATGATAGTCATCTATTATTGATAATCAACAAAGGAGTATACAACCGAAGTTCTGACGTCAAATCCTCCTTTGGCTGGGTGATCAGCTACATATGTCTTGCAAAGCTTGTCGGGATCGGGAACAAGTCTCTCTCTCTCTTTGATTATAAATGCAAAGAAGACTCTTACAACAATCTCTCAGACTTCTGACAGTATCATTCTCCCTATGCTCAAAACTAGCTTGTCAAATGCACCAGAACAAGCTTTTATAGATGGAGGAGGAGGAAGAGATACAATGAATCCAGATATCCATGGGATAAGCATTATCCTCAAAAAGCTATTATGGATAGAGATACGATGAATCTCGACATCCATGAGATTAGCATTATCCTTGAAAAGCCTCTTGAGTCGAAAGGAAAAAACTTTCGGGCGTGCGTTTGTTAAAAAACTTTTCCAAACTTGGTTGGCGTGGGTAAGACTCTGAGACAGAGCGCCAACGGGCGTGCCCTCTTTGGAGAATTTCCCCCATTTGCGCGGGTGATACACTGTGGATCCGCGCTAATGGAAAAATGGGACTTTTTAAGGATATTCTGCAGGAGATGTCTTCAAGGCATATGAAGTCCATACTTAGGGGAACATAATGCAAGTGTTTTCAAGTTATGTCACTTCTCACAGGTCCCGGAATGAGTCCTCCAAAGTGTGGGAAAGGGGTAACAGGGACGGTGACGAATGGTGACAAATTACTGTGTAACAGATGCCCCCTAAAGCATGAGGCGCGAGAGAGAGAGAGGGGTGAAATGCTTTACAAGAACACATGTAGCTGCCGCCGGAGAATCTGCATAGAGAGATACAATTGATAGCTCAAGTACATGATATATGTGGTATGGGCGCAGCCATCCATAACAGAGTACATAATAATCTAGATCCATGGTATGGGCGCAGCCATCCAGTGAGGATCAATGAATAGACTCAGGCATGGTCGCAGCCATCCAGTGAATGAGTCATGTAACAACAATCCACAAAATCGCAACCTGGATTCCAACAGACAAAATCCAGGGTCTTGCACTCCATCTCGACCCGAACAAAAGTACAAGTTCAAGCATGTGAATATATGAGTTGAAGTCGAACATGCATGAACATCGTCTGATTACCAGTCAATAATGAAAACTGTTAACAGACGCGAGAGGTACCACCAATAATGACAATGGCCCTCAAGGTACTATAGGTACCATCTACGGCGTGTGAATCAGTGAGCTGGCATCGAACACCCGTAGAATCATTCGACCGGAGGCCAATGATGAAAACCTCACGTCGAACACGAAGAACCTGCCATTGAGGCATGCAGGCTCCAAGGCACCGGAAGGGAGTCTCTAGATCAGCTTCCTGGATAATGAGCTGAAGTCGACAGGAAGTGACCTTGATCGAAGGTGGGCCATAGTGTTTCCCACATCATCGACACGAGACAGAGAAAGAATGTTGTAGTGGATCAAAATTATGTGAGCTATCAGAAGGAGGTTGTTATTCTGCAGAGGTCAACTTCTCTTGAACATATCGGCGACACGACAGTGGAATTGGCAGTATTTGACATCAATGGATCAAAGGTCATGGTGACGAGGCAATGAGCAGATGAGAGGTCAAACAGGGTTACCCAAATCCACGGAGGCAAGTGAAAAACGAAATGAGATGTCCCCACCCAGACACGAAAGCAGACAAGTGCCATGTTCAAGAGCGACATACTGCCGACACGACAATAATTATGGTTCCATTTTTCCCCACCATTTCTGGCGAGTACTCCAGTTATTTTTATTAACAAGCTTGATGGGGATAGCATATGCTTGTAACGTCATCTCGACGGACTCCAATGTCATCAAGTTTTAACGAGTCTGACAAAGGAAGAGCTCGACGTCTTTTCATGTTTAGAGAGTTTGAAAAGACCGCAGAAAAGAAAACTCCAAGGGTGTCCTTTTTCGTAAAGTTGCATCTCTCGAGCTCGAAAAAGTATAAAACAATGCTCGAAAGAACCGCCTGACCATTACAATCGAGGAGTACTTTTCATGAGTAGTGATTTCGACCTGAAAAAGTAAAAAAGTGATCGAAACCACGTCGCTTCGTGACCGTTAACGAACCTGAAACGACAAGGGTCCGACGATATTTTCGTTTTTACATGGTCGGAAAAGAGTTTAAAGACGACCGCCTCTTATTTACTTTAACGAGTCAAGAGGGATAACTCGGCGATCTTTTCATGTTTTAGAGAGTCAGAAAAGAGCTGAAAGATGACCTCCATTTTTATTCTCTTTAACGAGTCAAAAAGGGAAAAATACTCGGCAATCTTTTCATTTTTTACGAGTCAGAAAAGAGCTTAAAGGAGACTCGTCCTAGAGGAACGAGTGGTATAAAGGGTAGCAACTGGTTCCGGCAATGGTGGAACTACTCAAAACATGTAATGGTCAAGAGGCTGGCTAATAAAACCACTCATCGCTGCAGTTCCTCAGGAAAGGATAAACAACCAAGTGAAAGCATATGATCAGCTAAAGAGGTGGTGTCGATGGAATGAAACAACCAAGGTTCATCTAGCAAAAATGTAGTGGATAGGCGGCAATCACAAGATGTAAATTAGGTATGGGTTCATTTTTACACAAGCTTGAACCATGGAGAACTCTGCTTAGATTCGGTTTCATGTTTACACAAGCTTGAAACGAAAAACTATGCTTGTTATCAGTTCACATGCCCCCAGCATAATAACGCAAATCGAGGTACATGCCCCCCAAGCTTCATTGCATTCAACAAAATGGATGGAATGAAGGTTCACTCTTGAGATCTATGAAAGACTCGACTTGTATTTTACGAGATCTTAATCAAAGACTCGATTTGGAAAGGAGGAGATGTTTCATTTTTTAATGAGGTTGACCTAAGAAAAGAACTATCCTCATAACCCTTATTTCATTTTTTAATGAGCTTGACACAAGATCAGGAACTATGCTCGGCCCGACCTAGTTTCATTTTTTAAGGAGCTTGACATAGGAAAACGAACTATGCTCCGCCAGACCTAGTTTCAGTTTTTAAGGAGCTTGACATAGGAAAACGAACTATGCTCCGCCTAGGAAAAGAACTATCCTCAGACACCTAGTTTCATTTTTTAAGGAGCTTGACACAGGAAAACGAACTATGCTCCGACCAAGCCTAGTTTCATTTTTTAAGGAGCTTGACATAGGAAAATGAACTATGCTCCGACCAAGCCTAGTTTCATTTTTTAAGGAGCTTGACATAGGAAAACTAACTATGCTCCGATCGACCTTCATTATAATGAATAGGAATTCGGGGCTTCCAAGAGTGCCACTTCCGGTGGAAGGATAACATCTCGGAAGTCAGGACCCAATGCCCTTAGGACACTGTGCACGACGGCGGCATCGCTGGATACAGGCACGAGATAGGTGGCCACGTAGTTGATCTGCGGTGGGGCAGATGCAACTGGTGGATGAAAACCAGGAGGGGATGAGAACTGCGCAGGAGGCACCCGGGGACGAACGAACGATAATTGATCTATAGTCACGATTCTTCCATCATGTGGAAAGCAAACCACATGGAAAAGTGAAGAGACCAGGGCCCCCATGGCATATACATAGTCACGGCCAAGGAGAAGACTGAAATCTAAAGCACCTTGGGTAACTGATACGTCTATATAGACGGTTTTGCCTCCCAAAGTAATAGGGAACTTTGGAAGGATCCCTAATGGTTGAGTAGTTCCTCCGTCAAAAGCCATCAGATTCGGCGCGACTGGCAAAAGCTGTGGGGAACCCAAAGCTTGCCAAGTAGTGGCAGGCATAAGACTGACAGATGCACCCTCATCCAAAACAATGCCAGGTATTGCCTTATCATAGGCGTGTACCGTGACCCAGAAAGGCACATGGGATGGAAGGCGGGAGGTGGTCAAACGACTCCAGTCGAAGGAAACGATTAAACTACTTGGTGGGGGAATCGTATGATTGCCCCCCTGCTCTAAAGGGACCGAAGCAGGACTCTCGGGAGCAGCTGGGATAGGAGAGTCATTTCCGGACTCAGGAGAATCTGAGGAGACGAGAAGAACATGGGAATGATGCGCTTCCGAAACAGAGTGTTCGACGGGTGGTGAACTCGAGTCGACACTCTTTCCAATCAATGGTTGGTCTAGAATAGGCTTGGCAGAGCCAGGTTCAGGAAGAGGAGGCTGGACAAGAGAGGAATCTTGGTCGATCTCTTTGTCAGCAGGGGAACGATCTGCGGCTGCAGAGAGACGTTGATAACCAACGGGAAGTTGGGGTGATGGAGCTGTAAGACTTTCCAAGACAACAGAGGCTTTATCCATGAGCGGACAAAGGTGAAGGGGATGATTGCCTTCACAAAGTCTACAAGGGATTCAAATCTTCCCTTTTCCCTTACCATTTCTAGCTGATAGAGTAGCATCGCCATGAGCTTCAGAGGACGATGAGGGGCGGGCCGAATCACGAGACCATACTTCTAAAACCTTGGGAATGCCAGGACAATCGCGAAGAAGATGGTCCTCCTTGCATAATCTACAAGGAAATTTGATGTTCCGCGGAGGAGCAGAAGGTGGCTCGATTTGAGTTATACTTTTAACCTCTCGCTTAGGAGTCTTCTTCTTCTTCGTCTTCTTCTTCTTCTTCTTAGCCACCTGGTTACTTGAATCCAGACTTTCGCCAGGCGAAGTAGAAGATGAGGACACAGAAACAGGCGAAGAATGGGAGAGGTCCACCTTGGAATCAACATGATGTTGTTCGGGTGGAGGAGACAGTGGAATAGAAGTCATCACACTTGGGACCACCGAGGTTGAAAACAACCATATGGGCAAACCGATGGTTAACCCAGGCAAAGACAAAGTTGCCATATACGGAGCACCGGCATTTCCAAAAGAAGGAAATGGACTAGGGTTTCCATCCGGGGGAACACCTTGGCCGGTAGACTCGGGGAAGGTTGCCATTGAAAACGAGAAAGAACCCTACTCAAGCTAACACAAACAAGATCTAACTGGGTAAATGTGAATCGTGGCCGAATAAATTTTAAGACGCGAGGACATAACTTGACCTTTTCATTTTTTAAGAGTCAAGAAAAGGACAAAAAGATGACTCTAGTCACCTTCGAATGTTTAATGAGCCTGAAGTGACAAGTGCTCAGATGGACCTTTTCTTTTAGGGAGTCCGAAAAGGAACGAAAGTGACTACTCTGGAGAAACTAGGCAAAAGGTTTACCAGACAATCCGTAAAACTGCATATACACCTTGGCAATCGTATGAAAACCAAGGACTTTCCGTACGGCAGTCAATCTTCCCGAATGCTGTGTTCGGTGCGTTATGGTTTGTAAGGCGGCAGACACGGCTTCCTATGGATAAAGGATGATAACCTAGTGGGGTCTCCCCATATACTCGACGGTACGTGGGAGCTCAAATCCGTGCTAGACCACTATTGCGTCACAAAAGGAGGAATCACCCAACCTTGAGTGAAACAAAAGTGACTAGGTTTAACGACGCCGGAGTACGTCTCTAGCCTAGACCTCTAAATGTGTGCATTATGTTCCAATGCGTTGTTAGATTCATTCAGTTCATTTTACGGTTGATCTTGGATTAGGTTTCGATTTTCAGGCCTTACCGTATGTAATTTCTCACAATTTCCTCAATGCAAGCTATATGCCAAAATGTATCATTTTATTCGATGAATGCTAGCTACAGAAGAGTTGAGAGCTTTCACACAAACAAAATAACCATAAAACAATCAACAATGACTCTAATGCAGCTAATGGCAATAAACAAAACTTTTCTTTAAAGTCACTAATCGCTAATAACAATGAAAAGCTCTAATTTCCATTAACTACTGCAACACAAAAGAGATTGTTCGTTTTATTTTCAATGGCAAAGTGCATTAAACAAATTTTGAGAAACAATAACAAAGAGTAAAAAAAACAAGTTTCACTCAATGAAAACACAATCAAGTCCCTGAATACCAAGGCAGTCCTTCAAAACGAAGAAAAACGCCAAAGACTTCAATGAGCCATGTGATCTAGGCCCAAAATGAAGCCAAGCAGAATCCAAGTGAAAAGAAGAGAATCATTCGAATAACGCAATAAAAAGTTTAACAACCACTAAACGAGTGCAATGGAGTAATCAAAAAGTCGACTGGACTGATAGAAGACCAAAAACTCAACACGCAAAGCCACTAGATGTCCTAGGGTTAAAATGTGAAATTGATAGAAAATGGCAAACACCCGAAGTATGCAAATGTAATCTATGCACACTTTTCATTCATATCCTGAAAATGAGAATTTTAATTATGCAAGTGTGATCTATGCAAGAGAATTCTCAAACACACGATGATTCTAATGTAATCTAAGAACCAATCAAGTGCAAATCAAGAAAAACGGGTGAGAGTTCCAAAGATCATAAACTAAAAACACTCAAAGGCGATTAACACTCATACACAATTTAGCGCCCCCCCCCCCCGGCGAATGAGGGGGAAATTTTTTTGCAAAAACAAAAGCAAAAAGATGCAAAATTGCGAAAAGACCGAGACAAACCTCCAAGTAATGATCAAAGGAAATCAAATTAATAATTTGCCAAAAAAAAAGACTCAAAACCAGTCAAACAAGACTCTGACACACTCAAGTGATTGAAAAAAGTGTAGCTAGACACAAACCCAAGCTTGGAAGGCTGCAAACAAGAAAACTGGAAAAGTTCACAGGCCTGGTGCGACTGTCAGGCAAAAAATTGCGCTAATTAAGGATTGGCGCGGGCTGTACACTGGCAAGTAGCGCCAATTGGCGCGACTGTCATGAAAAAAAGGGCGCCAATCAAGTTTGCTAGCTTAAAAATAAAAACAAGCAGTCCAAGGCTTGGTCGACAGTATCCAGACAGACCAGGCAGCAAGAGACAGCAAAGAATCCAAACCAGAAAGCTATCTAAGCAATCAAAACAAGAGAAAACCAAAGAGACAAGACAAACTCCAAGTTGTTTAGTTCGTAAACCAAACCGGAGATTGACTGAAGTGGCGTTGATCTACTTCGCTAATGCAGAGCAATAGCGTTTCGAAGGCTACCTGGCCATACTTCAGGCTCCGTCCAAAGTTTACGAATCAAACAACAAATAGCTTCCCCAGCGGAGTCGCCAAATTGTTGGAGAGGTAAATCCCCTCTACAGACAGAGGCGATCCCACTAGCCCAAAATGGGTCTAGCAACAATCAAACAATGCTATCACGCAAGTTCCTAATTGCAAATTAAAGGTGGATTATGAGAACCTACTTGGATTCCAATGCTAGTGTTGTAGAAGAGTTGACACTCCCGTTCCTTTGCTCCGGCCGGTCATGATCCTCACGATCTCCGTGAATGGACACCTGCACATGGAAAGAACGACACGAATACAAGCATAAAATCCAATAGATGCAATTATATATCGGTCAGAAAAGATATAATCCAAACATCAACATAATGAACAGCAAGAATGGAACCATAATGATAGTCATCTATTATTGATAATCAACAAAGGAGTATACAACCGAAGTTCTGACGTCAAATCCTCCTTTGGCTGGGTGATCAGCTACATATGTCTTGCAAAGCTTGTCGGGATCGGGAACAAGTCTCTCTCTCTCTTTGATTATAAATGCAAAGAAGACTCTTACAACAATCTCTCAGACTTCTGACAGTATCATTCTCCCTATGCTCAAAACTAGCTTGTCAAATGCACCAGAACAAGCTTTTATAGATGGAAGAGGAGGAAGAGATATAATGAATCCAGACATCCATGGGATAAGCATTATCCTCGAAAAGCTATTATGGATAGAGATACGATGAATCTCGACATCCATGAGATTGGAATTATCCTTGAAAAGCCTCTTGAGTCGAAAGGAAAAAACTTTCGGGCGTGCATTTGTTAAAATTTTTTTCCAAACTTGGTTGGCGCGGGAAAGACTCTGAGACAGAGCGCCAACGGGCGCGCCCTCTTTGGAGAATTTCCCCCATTGGCGCAGGTGATACACTGTGGATCCACGCTAATGGAAAAAGGGGACTTTTTAAGGATATTCTGCAGGAGATGTCTTCAAGGCATATGAAGTACATACTTAGGGGAACATAATGCAAGTGTTTTCAAGTTATGTCACTTCTCACAGGTCCCGGAATGAGTCCTCCAAAGTGCGGGAAAGGGGTAACAGGGACGGTGACGAATGGTGACAAATTACTGTGTAACACTCGGTAACGATGAGAAATATTTAATAACATGTGATTCTGCATGGACAATACAAATATCAACCTCTTATTTTTTCTCATCTTCCATTCTTAACATTTCTAACTGTTCGCTTAGATTGCTAAAAAAATTTGTTTTGAAGTTATCAAGCCAATTTCCAAGTTCAACTTGACTTACTGATCTTGATGTTGATTTACTTACTCTTTCCCTTCCTCTTGATATGTGCTTGCATGTTTCACAAATATCTTCAAATGACAATTTATATACATCACCTCCACTCATGAGATCAAGCAGATAAATCCACTCATCCCTAATTGTTCTAATCAAGAGGGTTTTTAGTGTGTCAGATTCTAAATGATGTAACTTTTCCCTCTTAACATTATACATAAATTTGTCTATTAGATCCTCAAGGATCTCATATTATTTTTTATTCGTTCTAAATATTTCTTCTTTAAGATTATGATCTTTATATTTTTCTATAAATATATTTTGCATATCATTCCACGATATTATTGAATTAGTCCCTAAACTCATGAACCATTTAATACCTCTATCCTTCAATGTTTCCGGAAACAATCTCAATTTTTGGGTGTTTAATAACTAACCATAATATTTACAAAGGATTTCAAATTCAAATAGAAAGGTTTTTGGATCCTCTGACCTCATACCATGGAAGTTGGGAAGGAATGATGGAGGCATGTTCTTCATATGCACATTGACATCAGTATGTTGAATGGGAAATCCAAGAGGATCTTCTTCATTGTCATCATCTCCATCCATTTATTCTAACTTCTATGCCACTTCTTCATCTTCTATCCACAAAAATGGATGGTGATGTGGTTCTTACTGCGCCGCATGATGAAATGGGGGGGGGGGGGGGTGGTTTGGTGTTGGAGACGTAAATATTTTATGTTTTATAAAAAAAAATTGAATAAGAATGCTAATGCAATACAATATTCTGAAATGAAATATGTCTAATGCAATTCTTTTGTTTTTGTAGAAATTGATCAAATAGGGAAGAAAACAATGCATACTTGAAACCTCCCTGGAAACAATGCCAAAAAGTGATGAGCCCCAATATTGCAACAACACTGTTGCAACCCCCAAGGCTACCAACTTAAATTATCAACCCGAGGTTTGTACAAACTTAAGAGGTGTCAGAAATGTATGTGCAACATGCAATGTGTCCTTCTTTCGTTGATCTGATACAATGAAGTGAATTCCATGAAATAAAAGCCTAAACTAATTGTAGATTTTGAAATGTTACTCTATTTGCAGAAAGGAAACCTAATTACTTTTGCAGAGAGTAAATCCTAGTTCCTATTGCAGAAAGGGAAGGTTATCCTACTTTTCATGAATGTAAATTTTAATCCCATTTTTAGAAATCATTCTTAAATCACTGCATTCAAGATATATTTTTTCAACAAATTTCATAAGGTGCTTCATAAAGTAGTCATGAAAATCATCGTTATGCTCTTTAAGTCATGAATTTGTCCACTAACCATAATTGCATAGGTGACTTGCAATGGAGAAGAGGAAAGGATTAAGAGGTTTTTGGTCTTACTCAATCATGGTTTTGGAGCCTGGGGGTCATTATTCAAGCCTAAGAGAGAAAAACCAAGTTGTTGGAGCAAATCCGGTGTAGTTTACACATGCTACAGGAAAGCTACAGGAGGTGCTACAAGAGGCCCTGTTTTGCTACAAGAGGAGATAACTTGTCAAATTCCAAAATAAATCAAATGAAAATAGGATGGGATTTTTTATTATTATTAAGTAGGGTGTCTTACTCCAAAATACCCTTGTTAATACATGTTAAAAAATAGCATAAAATTACTACTCTAAAAACTAGAAATTCAAGAACTAGTGAGCTAGTTAACCTACCAAATGCCTAACCTAATCAAGTGCAAATGCTATGGGGTAAAATTTGTTTTTAACTTGCATTTTTTTATGACCCAATACAAGTGGAATCAACTAAAATGAAGCTCATTAACGCGTTCTAAAAAAAATTACTACTATTTTTCTATGAGGGACTTCTAGAAATTCTAGATTCGTGAACTAGTAACCCAATCCAAGTAGCGCAATGATGAAGATGCCTTTTCAAAAATGTTCTAAGGATGCATGATGCTTGTGACTTTGTAAATAACCTGAAAAAACAACTCACTTCAATCATTTAACCAATGTAACCTACAACAAAAGAAACATGAATAGTAAATGCAAAAATAGGAGATGCAAGTGAAAAACTTTCAAAGGACATAAAGAAATTATACAAGAGGGATCTGAGGCTCCTGGGATGGCCAAGCCCAAGGAAACTCAGATTCATATGAAGGAAACTAAGCTTTAGAAGCTAAAAATTGCACCAAACTTCATTATTTGAATTAATCCAAGTACATCCCTGGTAGAAATGAAAGTGGAGTTGCTAAAGAAAAAGTTTTTTCCATAAGAAGAATAAGTAATACATGCCCCTAGAGGAAAATTAAAATTGGTACTTATACAATTTTATGGGGAAGCATTCTCATTGAAAGGAGGAAGATTTCCCTTCCAAAATCCCTCAAATATTGGACCTGGTTCCCAATGCTAGGAAATTGCATTAAATGACAGGGAACACATTCCTAGATTTTCTCAATCACTGGAGCTCCATAATTTGTCAATAAATTCATGATATTTTGTTCATTTATTATCCAATATTGATCCTCCTGTAATAGGGAGAAAGTCCCTAGATTATCTCATCCTTCAAATCTTCATAATATGCCCAATATTCTACAAAAATAAATAATATTAAGCACAAATATGCAATTATCTCTAAACCTTCCTAATAAACACAGTAAAGCTAAAAATATGTCATCTAATGAAAAAAAAAAGAGGTTTAATGTGTTGAAGGATGGTCAGATGGGCCTTAATTTATGTCTAATTTGGAGGCCCATCAATTATGTTCATTGCTCTCTAGAAAGTGGCCCGACATTTATGGGTTCAAAGGGCATCTTTGAGTAAATGGATGTAGATGATGGTGTCGTAAAGGCAGTTTTGTCTTTATCTTTCAGATTTACCAATATCTGGTTATATCCAAAGAATCCATCAAGCATAGAAATTATTTTAGACCCAACTACTTTCTGCAAAATGTGTTCCATATTGGGTAAAGGATAGTTATCTTTCAAAGAAACTTTGTTTATATTCTTGAAATCTATGTAGATTCTGATTTCTCCACTCTTTTTCCTTAATGGGACCAGATTGGCTATCCAGTTCGAAAATCTCAAAGGGATAATGATTTTAGAAGCAAACAACCTTTTAACCTACTTTTCAATTAATGGCAACAGCTTGAGGTTGATTCTTCTCAGTTTCTGCTTGAAGGTCTTCTCATTCTCTTTAACTCGAATTGTGTGCTAAATAATAGTCTTATCATAAAGCTTCAAATCTTCATACCTTGGGGAAAACACATTTGAAAATTCTTTCAACAAATCTGCATACTACTACTTTTATTATGCTTTTAAGGAATTATAGACATTGAATACTTTAGGATTATCTTCTGTCCTTAAATTATAGTCCTCCATTTCTCCCTCACTTGGTAGAATTCTAGGTTTGACAACTACATCATTTGAGTCAAAAACCTTTCTAAAGGGACTAGGCCTCTATGAATTATATTGTTGTTTAGTTGTATGATATCCTACCCAGCTATAACATTTAAGAAAACTGTTGTTTCAGGATTTTCCTTTATTGATTCATCATCACCTCTGTCAATCGGGGTATTAATAAAATCCTTAGTCCACTCCAAGAATCTCCTAATTTTTTGATCATCCTCAAAGACTTGCCAATGTTTGGAATTATCAGGGATAAAGGGTTTGTGTCTCACATTAATTTCATTTTTTTTGTTTAGGTAAATGGGAATTTCAAAAGTACTGGAAGCAATAGCTAAAGACCATGTTATTCCATTTTGTCCTCTACAAAGAAGAGAAATTTCATGTTCCGAAAAGAAATTAGAGAACGTGTCCCTTACCTCATTACGATAAACCCTCATCCTTAGATGTCTAGTCTGATATATGCCTTTGATATGTTTCACAACCAATTCTAAATCTCCAAAAACATGAACTCTCTTTTCTTTATGTTCTCTTAGCAAATTTAACCCAATGATCAAAGCTTCATATTTTGAAATATTATTAGTGTCAGTCAAAATATAACTTGTAAGAGTGTAGCTAACTAGTGAGGTATGGTGAAATGATCCAAATTCATGCTCCAGAACCTTCTCTACAAGTAGAACCATCAAAATGTAAATTCCATATACCTTCATCTGGAGTTGCCTGGACTTCTTCTTTTTGAAAACTGCCTTCAATATATTATGGTATTTTTGCATCAATACAACAATCATTAAAGAAAATTTGGGAACCAATCTCTGTATCTATTGCATAAATAGGATGGTTGTCTCACTAATTTTTATTGTTGACCATATAATCCATTTGGACTTCTTTTTATAACCTCTTCGGTTCACCAAATATTTTAATGGATGCCTGCCATATCCATTTGCAGTATTCCTCCTAGCTTCGTTACCCAAGATTGAGATAACAACATACAAAATCGCATTGGAATATCTTCTATGACCATGTCCATTATCACACTTTTTGCAAGTATTTGTGCCAAGGTTACCACAAGATCCTTTATTAACCCTAAACACTTGAATTTTCTTAAATCAAATGAAAATAAGTCTTTATAGGGTCTTGTAATATCAAGTCCTAAGTTTTCCATCACTGACTTGGGCATCAAATTGTGTGATGCTCAAGAATCTAGCATGGCATTATGAAGGATCATGTCATGAATAGTTAGAATAACATAAAAAGGAGGGACATCAATTCACACTAGTTACATGGGGACCAAAAACAAATTCGAGAGCATCATCATCCAAATTGAGAGAATCTTGTGAATTGATATTTATCTAATCATTTTCTGAACTTTTAACCATTGAAAAAAATTGTTTCCTATACTATTCATTTTTCAATAGTTCAACAAAAGGGATAGGAATTTTCAATTTACCAATTTCACTCTCCAAATTGAAGGATGTCTACATCTTCTCCACTTCTTTGGCATCTTTCTTGTCCTCCTCTAGCCTTTTTGGAACATCCTTTTTAGGCTTCTCCAGTCTTTCAAGTATCTCCTTTCTTGGTTCATCTTGTTGTTGGTTTTCGTGATGGAGTTATAACTGGAATAGTTTGGCCTCTGAGATTATATTTCTTTTGAAAAACTATTACTACGCTATTATAACCCTAATGGTAAACTTTTGAATCACACATCTGAAGGTTTTCTTTCACTCCTGAAGACTCGAAAAAATTATCATGCTCTTCCTTGGTCGCAAACACTTGAGTTTCCTTATCATCAAAACAACTTATATGATGGCCTATTTCTTCAGATGAATCTTCATCAACAAAAATTTCTGGAAAAAGAGGCCTAAAAACCTGTTGATCTTCAAAACTTTTTTTTCACTTTGACGGCTTTGAGGACCTCGAGGTCTTCCAAAATTCGGGTTCCGCACCTGAGGTTGAGGCGCACTTCTGGGAGGGGCCAACTTGTCAACCAATTTATCCATTGTCTTTAACATAACATCAAATTTAACATCAGATAAAGAAGATGATTCCTCCTTAAATTCCACCCTTTTCTCAGTCTTCATCTTTGCTTTTTTAGCCAACAAATTTACTTCCACTCATATATCATTGTTTTGCATCGCCTCCAAGGTAACAGGATTCCTCTATCTAAGTTGATAATCTATCTCAGCATCAATACCATCAGGATAGTGCAGTAGGGATAAACTAGGGGTTGTTGAATCTCAACAGGAATTGAATTGTAAACCCTATTGAACATTTTTGTAAATTACTGAACTATCTCCCTTAGGTTTCTTTTCAAACTCTCATATTCAACCAATATTTGCAGAGTATTTTTCTTCACCTCCCACCTAGTAAGGAAGAGTTGTTCAAACTATTGAAAATTAGCAATGCTTGTTGCTGGTAAAGCTTTGAACCATCTCTTAACCTTCCCTAAAAGATTGTGAAAAAAATTCTAAGCTTAACATCTTCATGATCTACCTCTAGATCAATGAAATCATTCAACTTATCTACATGTTGTTGAGCTGTGAGGGGAATCATACAATCAAACTGAAGTAAGTGTTATCCATATTTCAGAGGGATATCATGTAGTGGATCTTGGAGATTGAGAGGGGCATATCTAGTAGCCATATTTGTGTGAGATGAAGTTGAACTAACACTAGGGATCGCGAATGCATATGAAAATGTAAGTGACTTTGTTGTTGTGATAGTTAATGAGATAGGAGTATGAAGTCCCATGGAAACCCGAGGACTAGTTGAGACAGAGAATGATGGAATGAAAAATGGAATAGTTGGGGACTTGGATGCAACTATCTGAAGTTCATGGAATATCTTCTCTAACTTTTGAAATTGAAACAAATTTTCTTGATCCTGTGGAAACAAATTTAATTCTTGACTGGCAGAATTAGAAATAAAAGTTTCAAATCTGGTCTCATCAAACACAGTATCTAAAAGGCTTCTTCCAGACTTAGATCAAAATATAATTTGTTTCAAATTTGATATCGAACTGTATATCATCGAAAGATTCAACCTTTTTAGGTAATGAACATGACCTATCTCAATGAACCGTACCAAATTTTTCTAGAGATCTTCTTCTTCTTCTTAGAAACCTATTCGGACTTGACAAAATCTTTGGAGGATTAGGATCGAGGTTCCCCCATGTGTAGACTTCCCTATGAGCCAAAAATTCCCTAATAGAATCACCTAAAATTTCAAAGTGGAGTCGCTAGAGAAAAATCTTATAGCTAGAACTAATGTTTCAGATCCCTATTTGCTCTCAAAGATCCGATTTAAGAAATTAATTCATTGGGGGGGAATATATCCTTTGTTCCCTGACAACGACTCAAAAATGTTATCACCCATATAAAACCTTGGTTGTGGGAAAAACTCTAAGGTAACCTCTAACCACTTTGGGATTGAAGATGGCCCTTCAATCCAAAGGGGGATCTCTCCTCAAAATGAACTACCCTAGGTCACAACGGTAGCAGGTTTATTAAACAATGGCTAGATTAATTTAAAAAGTGTTGATGTTGGTTGGAATCAGGAGAAAAAGACATACCATTGGGTAATGGAGTCTAATTTGGCTTAACATAAGATCACACTAAAACATCCAACAAAGGCAAGGTAGTTGAGCAAATCTAAATCATTGATTTGCTCTAATGAAAGCTAGAATGTGAGAGAAACAGTCGAATGAGAAGGAGCATCAACTAGATGAATTCCAACAACAGCTTTAGAAAGAAGAGTGCAAACAATTAAATCTATGAACAAAGCATCACAATGAATGAATTTTGCTTATATTCTTTCATTTAATCATTAGAAGATGATACACCATGGCAAGAAAAGACACATAAGACAAGAGAAAACACATTCAAAACACTCAACACATGAATCTTTGTTGTAGCTTCAGGCTTTCTTCATTAAAAATATCCCAAAAAATACAAAGCACAATAGTTTTTTCAACAAAAACCGAACCCTTCTTCATTTTAAAGACTTTGTCTTTATAGAAAAATTACAAACTAAAAGCAGGTTTCTAGTATTTACTTAATTACAAATTTCTAAATATAAAGAGTGTATATCTAATACATGAATACAATACATAATCTCAGAAATATCTGTATCTAAAAATATAACAATGTACTAAAATCTCGGCTAGAAACTGGGGTCAAAATCATTGACTGATATTTTTCCTAGCCTCCTGGAACTTGTGCCTCGTCCTCATGCTAAAAATGGTATCTATTTATGCAGCTCCTCCTTTCGAGACTACCTGATCTTCTAGTGCTGACCAATCCACTGATACTCTTTCAACTTGGGATAAGGACCAAGATCTCTGACGGGTTGGTTGTTAGCGCTTTTATAAAAATCAATACAAAATTGCGTTGACACTGAAACTGTCAACACTCATAAAAAATTAGCAGTGCAAATTGTTGACATGATAGTTATTAGCCTTCAGTCAAACCTCTATCTGAACAGTTGGTAATCAAAATTATGCTATCAAAATAACTAGTTGAGTGTGCTAGTTGCTTCCAATAGGATGTCAACATTAGTTTTTCTTTGTTTCTTAGTCCTTTGGGCCTTTGTGTTAACTTTTTTCCTTGAGCCTTTGGTCTTCTTAGGTTTCTTTGAGCTTGTGGACTCCTCCCTATTTATAATTAAGTCTTTCTAAGGGGTTTTGTCTACATCAATGACCTCCTTTGCCAAATCAGGGTTTTGCTTTAGCTTAATGTTCAATCTTATTTTATTCCATGGTCTTGTATGTGGCCTTTTTCCACCTCTGAACATTTCAGCTAAGGTGGGTTCTTTATCAGTTTATGTTTGCTTTATCTCGGGCTCAATCATTTTTCCCTTTACCTTCTTTGTTTGTTTAATGACTTCTATTTTTGCATGTAGAGGTACACTGGGAGAAGGGGCATCTTTTGTTTTTCTTGACCTCTCACTCTTCCTTGTATAAACCTTTGGTAACTCAGGAACTAAAGGAGGAACCAATTCTACTTTTTGTTGACTCCTAGTTTGCACGGATGAGGTCCCCTATTCTAGTTGGGGTTGTTTAGTTTTCTTTTTGCTTCCTTTCTTTCTACCCCTTTTTGGTTTTACAGTTTCTTCAAACCCTCCCCAAAACAGAAAATGCTCCCAAGTCCTACCTACCTTTCTCAAGTGGCTTTCAATCAATAGCTTAATTAAACCTTTATGATATATGAAATGTGAAGAAACATTGGGAATTTCCCTGGCCCTTTCAGACATGTGCTTCAGATTCATAAATAGAAAATAATGAGTATTCATCCTAACCTGACCTGTGATGTGGGCAAGGAAACAGAAATGGTACAAATTCGCCCCGTTGAAGTGTCCTTCGCATGTGAAGTAAGACTGTGTGATATGTAGGAGACAATGTCACTCATCCTTCAACCAAGAACTCTAGATTTCTGAATTCCATCACCTATCCTTATACTCATCCTTCAAAAAGAATGACACATCAATTCTGACCAAAATATGACTCTTGAAACTTCTTTCTCTATCCACAAGGAGGCCCATGACTTTTGTGATTAGCTCCTCCGTAACAGGAAAAAATATACCCCCATCTTATCAGCCTAGTTAGGGTTATTTAGTTTTCTTTTTTCTTCCTTTCTTTCTACCCCTTTTTGGTTTTCTAGTTTCTTCAAACCCTCCCCAAAACAGAAAATGCTCCCAAGTCCTACCTACCTTTCTCAAGTGGCTTTCAATTAATAGCTTAATTAAACCTTTATGATATATGAAATGAGAAGAAACATTGGGATTTTCCCTGACCCTTGTAGACATGTGCTTCAGACTCATAAATAGAAAATAAGGAGTGTTCATCCTAACCTGACCTGTGATTTGGGCAAGGAAACGGAAATGGTACAAATTCACCCTGAAGCGTCATTCGTATGTGAAGTAAGATTGTGTGATATGAAGGAGACAATGTCACTCATCCTTCAACCAAGAACTCTATATTTCTAAATTCCATCACCTATCCTTATACTCATCCTTTAGAAAGAATGGCACATCGATTCCGACCAAAACATGACTCTTGAAACTTCTTTCTGTCTGCAAGGAGGCTCGTGACTTCTGCGATTAGCTCCTCGATAATAGGAAAAAAGATAACCCCCAACATTGACCTGCTGACCATCAAAACCCTCTGTGAAAACCCTAACAACTCCATCATGATAACCTGTACAACAGAAGAAGAATTGTTCCCACCCCGCCTCTCGAAAATGTTGATGAATCTCTGGGTAGACTTCAAGCAAGTTAGGTCCTTTGGGCTCACCTCTGTGTAGTTTTCCGCTCCTTCCCATAGATTTCATCATCAAACACTAGCACCAAAAGTGGGAGTGGGATTCAATCTGAGGTTTTCAGGATAACTAACACCCTCTCCTCTCTTGGCGTAAAACATACAACAAGTTAACCATGCATTATACAAGTTTTACCATTTGAAACAAATAATTTCACATCATGGCAGTTGGTAAATCATATAATAAAATTGATTGGCGATAACATAAAACCTTTACGTGTAATCATGACTTTTTAACTGAATTTACCTCTTAGTGGCGGAACCTAAAAACCAATCACGTTATATCACCATCTGATTGATCAACACTCACTTGATAGATAATCATTCATTCGCTGACACATGCTCCATTAGCGCATTCCTTTGGACATGAAAAAATTGAATTTTTCATTTGGTGCTGATACTCCAGTTGTCAGCGTATTTAATTCACTGTCTTCACAAATTTGCACTACCACTTTGGTTGTCAGTGTATTTTTATTTTCAAATCTTATAATAGTGCTGATATTCTATCTGTCAGCGCTTTCACACTTTTTTTACACATTGACGCTGACACTGATATTGTCAACTCATTTTTAAAACTATTAACTAAAATTGTGATACCACTATTCAAGGTGCAAATTATTAACTAAAATTGTGATAACACTATTCAAGGTGCAAGTTAAAACAAAGAACACAAAAGAAAAATGTGCATGCAAAGAAAAACTAGGCCCATAAAAACAAAAATGTGCATGCGAAGAAAAACTAGGCACACAAAAACTAGCTGCATACAAATCCTTTATATTGCAAAGTAAGGTGTCAATGGTGGCCAACCAAAATGCATTTTTCACATTTTCATACAATATTTTCTAATCTGTACATATGTCATTAATCTATAAAAAGTTAAATGTTCCATTATTTTTATAAAAAAATTACAATCAATTAAACCTTAATTTTTTTGAACAATCAAATTTCTCTAATAAATCCTCATCACTTTCTAGTCATATGATTTAAGCAACTAAAATGAAGAAAATATATAATAAATTTCCTTTCCTATAGCATAAACACATTAAATGTAGAATGTTCTTCTTAGTTGTATAAGAAATTTCTTTTTTTGTTTTCTATGTATCTTTTTTTAACTTACACTAGCTATTAAAATGACTAAATATTTTATATATTAACATTGAATATATTTATTATCCTTATTACCACATCTATAACTTTGATTTCCATGTTCTCTTCCTATCCCTCTTTGAAGAATTTGATAATTCCCGTTCTCTCTTGGAGAGTGACCGTAACATTGACTTCCTGTATAGCTTTCCCATACATTTTTCTTTACATGAATCATTTATTTTATGTATGTCTTTCTGTAATGTGTGATGAGCTTTTTAATTTTTTAATTTTTTTTTTTTATTATAGTAGTTATATGAAATATTTTAGAAACTCAAATTAAAATAATAACTATAGTATTTTTTGTTTTTTATTTCCATCAATTTCATATAATAATTTTAAAAAACATCATTATTTTTTTAAATAATCTTGTATATATTTTTAAAATGATCATAAATTTATATTTATAGAATAATATTCATAATAATCTCTATTAAATCAACACTACCATCATTTTTTTTTTTTTTCCTATACTAAAATAAGATAAGAACTAAACCAGCTATAGAACCCCCAACTTTGGCACTGATGCCTGGAATTTCAAATTTATTTTGACATTGAAGTCAATTTTAATGATAGTTGTTTTTTTTAATAATTGTTAATGGTTTTTCATGGTTTTCATTTTAAGTTTAGTTTTATGCAAACTTATAAGTGTAAAATTTTATTGTTTTGTTTCATGCAAATCATAGCATTCCATACTTTAGGTAACCAAATTGTGAATGGGTGAAACATTTCCATTTTGTGGGAATTCACCGCTATATTGATTTTAAAAAAATTGAAAATTCTAATCTTACAACAACATTAACGAACTAAGCTGAAAATGAAATATACAAAATTTATTAAATATAATTCAATATTAGCTAATTTAAATCCATAATATATAAGAGATTTGTCAAATACACTTTAAAGGGATTTGCCAATTTCTTTTATGGCAATGGCCATACTCTGAAAATAGAAATGAATAATAAGCCATTTTGAAAAGCACTCCCAAAACAATACTTGGATTAACCACGAATGATTTATCCGAAATAAATATTTGCAATCAACCATTAAAATATTAACTTAAATGTATACAATCAGCTATTAACTTAAATATATACAATCAACCATTAAAATTTATAACTATTAACTTAAATGTATACAATCAACCATTAAAATTTATAATCGTTAACTTAAATGTATACAATCAACCATTAAAATTTATAACGGTTAACTTAAATGTATACAATCAACCATTAAAATTTATAACCATTAACTTAAATGTATACAATCAATCATTAAAATTTATAAATTTATAACTGTTAATTTAAATGTATACAATCAACCATTAAAATTTATAATTATTAACTTAAATATATACAAGCAATCATTAAAATTTATAACCATTAACTTGAATGTATACAATCAACTATTAAAATTTATAACCTTTAACTTAAACATATACATTTAACTATTAAAATTTATAACCATTAACTTAAATGTATAGATAGCAAAGTTACAGTTTAAATTTTCTTTTACCTGTCTCTTTGACCATTGTAAAAAATTTTATTTAGCTGTAAAATACATTGAAAAAACAAAAGACGCCATGTAAAAACAAATAATGTTGATTTATTGTAAAAAAAATTATTTAGCTGTAAAATACATTGAAAAAACAAAAGACAGCATGTAAAAAACAAATAATGTTGATTTACTGCAACTTACAGCAGCATACACAACGCTGAGGAACCAATACTTAATATGTTATGACTTCTGTGCTGTGATTGTTCAGAATTATACTGAAAAAATCACTTTGCGTTACAGATCCAAAGGCAATTATCACTGAGCTGCATATGCAGAGCAAGTGGAAATGGCTCAAAACAATTATCATTGAAATGCTGCATAGTACCCAAAACAAGAAATACCCCTGACCCCTAAATAAATAATGCATTTGTAAGGAAAAGACAATAGTGAAATCAACCTAGGAGACCTCCATATCTGGCCTAGGTTCCAAGGCCAAACCCCTGAGACGTGAGTTGTGACAATCTGGATGTGTACATGGACACTTTGGCAGCCATTCCCAGGACCTGCGGGTGTGGCTATAGACAACCACGTCCACCCTTGTGTGAGCCCTAAAGCACATGTAATCTCCGACTCCAATACATTCAATCCAACCAGAGCACGACATTCTCTGAAAATCCGCGCACACGGATTCCGGCATTCTCCCAATCTCCTTCCACCTGGAATTCAAATCACTGCGCGCTTTCAGGGGAAACTCCCACATGATCACCTCCCTGAGGACATGGTCACGCTTGATGAATTTCACAATGAAGAGTAGAGCTCCACAGGCGATGAGACGAGGCCACACGTTGTTGGTAACGGCCATGGTGGGCATTGGCAACGTTGCCCAACTCCCATCGTCGGTGTTATACGCAATGATGCCGTCGCCCGACGCCGCCATACAGAAGACGGAGCCGACATTGCTGATAACGACATGTTCGTTTCTTGTTTCCAAAGAACTTGGAGGCAGATTGCCAGCAATTCTCCATGATCTTGTTTCAGAATTGTACACTTCAACTACCATGGCGTTTCTGATACCGCACTTCCCCACCACCACGACCTTGTAGCTGTTGTTTTTCTGGACAGGCACAATAGCCCTTGCAACCACAACGCGTATTGAGAGCATTGCAGGAAGTCTGAAAAAGCTCTGCGTCAGAGGATTACAGACGCATCTCCAGGGAGACTGATCATTGGCGTTAATTGTATTCGATTCCGCATTCGGTATGTCCACCAAAAGCAGGCCCGCTGCCGACCCTCTGGAATTTACTGTCCAGACCTCCGGTAAGAAAGAAAGAGAAAGGGTTCGCCATGAGCGCGTGAAGAAGGAATAGACGAGGCATCCCATTTGTGTGTTCATGGGCATGCACAGAACCAGCCATGGCTGTTTCTTGGCCGCTGCTTTCCCAAGTCCACTCAACCGATTCCCAGACAAGACCTCCTTCCATCCATTGCAGACTGCGCGGAAACGAAAGAGGCATTCCAGGGGCAGGAATTCCATTATTCTCTCCACCAAATGTTCTGGCAACTCAGACCAGAGGGAATATTGATAAAGCTCCTTGTTGTCCATGCCCGATTTTCCCCTTCTCATCAGTCTTAATCTGTGAGGGTTTGGATTTGTGGAGATCTCCATTAACTTCAATTTATTCGTCCTCGGCCGAGCAACAAACCGTCCGTGTCATTGGCCGAGCAAGCGTCTGTGTCATCATGGTGGCGAAGAAATGGAGGGTTTGTGAGGCATCACATGATATTAAAATGATGAAATATGATGACACCCCTGGCGGGCGATGAGCACATCTGTCCTTCCCTTCGAAATTGTCTGTGGCGGCCTTCCCCAGGGATGGATGGGATGTTCCCATTTCTAAGAGAAAAACAGATAGATTGGGGCCAAATGTTATTAAATAAAATTGACTGAGACGAACATGACAAGAAGATGTTGACATACAGTGCCATAGAATATTTCATTTCATCACATTTATGAACCATCAATGGCGTAAGCCCTTCATATATCGTTCTACAGTTATGATATTGGTTACACTATAATATACCTCATGTAGTTAAGGGATTGAAATTTCAAAATTAACTTTTTACCCCAAATTTAAAGGGATTCTTCTTAGGCCTACCTAATTTTGATGCGTTGAAATCAACCTAATTTTGATGCATTTAAATCAACCTAATTTTTAATATTAATTTTGTGCGTTTCTTTTGAAATAGTGTTTTTAGAATTTGTTTTTTTAGTAATTCAAAATAAAATATTAAAATTTATAAAAAATAGTTATGTATTTTTTATTTTTTATTTCATTAAAAATATTACAAAAATAAATTAAAATAATATAGATAATATATGTGGTATTAATAAGTTATAGTTTTGGTTAATAGTATTTAAAAAAATGATTTATAAATATGGTAAAATGAAAGTGAATCTTAATCTTATTACATTAAATATCTATATGTTTTATTCATATATTTATTTTTTATTGTAAATACTAATATTAATAATGATAATAAGATTAATAGCTTCAACATAGCATAGTCCTTGCCTCTATTGCTAATTAATTATTTAAGGTTGTGCGAAGTGCCCAAGAAGCATAATGAAAGCTTCATCTGCACTTTCACACTCTACATAATGACATAACACAATGACGATCATTCCAATCCATGTTTTCTCGTTGTTTGAAAATGCTCCATTTAAAAAGACAAAAAATATGTTGAAATCTTTAACAAAATGCGAGTGAATCAACAATTGGATGAAGACATAGAATATATAAACAATAACTGCTATAAACCTGCTCCACTAGATCCATTGTTTGCATATCTATTTTATAGGAACAAGGATGTACAAAAGCATAACGAGAAAATGTTGTTACATGTAAAGGAAGAACTAATAGTTCCACTAACACTCTCACTGAAAAACAAATGCTTCGTGTCCAACATTACATCTCTCTTGCGGAAGTGTGTTGTGCTTCATGAGCTTAAAAATATTTTGCAAGCTAATGAAGCACTGTGCACTTTTGTAAGCAGTGGCATTGGGTAAGTTGTTGCGGATGTGCTTGTTATTGCATCATTCTAAGCATTATTTCTTATGTGGCATTACTTGACATCTTTCCATCTCTTTTCCCATTTCAGTCGGTAGAATTTTGAGTGCAATCCAATGTGTTATGCATATCATTGTTCTCACCTTGAATTTGATGTCAATTAGGAAGCTCATGTGTCTGGCCTTTTTCTGTTGTTGCATAGGGCATTGCTCTGAAACATCGGGTAGTCATGCCCATCTCCTATATGAATAAACCTCATTTAAAGTTTAATTCATCATTTGTGTCGTCCTAAAAATATTGCCAACTTCCCTATTTATAACCAGAAGAGCAAGAAGCATCCCCACAATTCTCTTTCAACACTTATATGCGTATTCACTTGGTTTTACATCTCACTCGTTATCTCCTCGAGTTTCAATGTGCATGGATCAATTAGTCGATATTCTTTATGTTCTCATATTTGTTGTGATACTTCCTCCAAGAGTAGCAGCAATGATGAAGGACGTGAAATAACTCATGTACTTTTGAAATATGTAACTAGGTTCGGTCTTCATAATGACATATGTAATCATGATTTTATGTATTTAATGTTTTAAAAAAATATATTGTTGTTCTTGAGGCATGGATTTCATGCTCAAGGAAATTTATTTTTAGGTCAAGCTCCTATTGTGAGCTCCTAGGGCTTGTCATTGAGTCTACAAGTCATTAAAATCATTGTCATGTTTGAAAGACCCATTTGGGGCATGTTATATATTGTAAAGAAATTTATTTGAGTCAATGTTAGAGTCAAAAGACCCTCCAAGACCTCATCACAAGTGCTACAACAAGTCAGCCTTCAAAAGGAGCAATCGACCTATCTAGAAGGACATGTCAACTTAGGAATGATGACAAGTCGACCTAATAGCATGGGAGAGGAGCCTATATATAGGAGGAATCGACCTCACTCAAGAGATCATCCATCAAGCATCCAAAAAAAGGAGAGAAGTGTGAATAGGAAAGGAAGAAAGCCTCTTGAGAAATGAAGAGAAGGAGAAGAAGACCGAAGTCTTCTAGCATTGTTTTTGGGTCATTCATCTCACACCTTGAAGGAGTCGAAATATAGCCCAATCAAGAAGTGTATTTTCTAGCCAAATTCACAATGAGAAGTGTCTAAGATAAGCCAAGGAGAGAAGCCTCACAAATATGCCCCAATCAAATCACACATGTGGGATCTATGAAATTACAAGCAGGCCAAAAATTGCAGGCCTGTAATAAGAGGCCGAAATTGAAGAAGTTGAAAATAGAGGTGTAGCAATCAGTTTGACCAGTGTTGACTTGGAAGGAAGAAAAGGTCTTCAAGCGAAGAATTGTGACGTGGTTTTGGAGAGGTTCTTTGGTCAAGGGTCTAGGTCTTGGAATTCGTTAATTTTAGATTCTATAAGAAGAATAATTCTTACGGGTTTTCCTCTTAGAGTTGGAGAGGTTTTGGCCCTGGTTGATTGCCTATATTTTGTGTCCTTTGTCTTATTGTTCTTTATGGTTTGATAGTTGTTTGATGAAGAAAAACACTAGTAATAACAAGTGAAATAAAAATCTAATTAGTTGAAGAAAAAATACATCACAAACAGTTATCAAAGAAGAGAAATCACCCTATGTTGCTGCCCCTAGATTTCTCAACATGGTATCAGAGTTAAGGTGACAAGACAAGGAAGGAAAACTTAAAGAATGACACTCAAGGGCCAAAACACTAGAAGATCATTAAGAGCATCAATCATATAAAAGAACCTTTCATCTCAGAGACATCACAAGGACAAGGATTACATCATCATCTTAAAGAAGGAATTTTCTAAAGAAGACCTCAAAAATCCTAGTTCGTTCAAAGGACTCTAGACCTAAAGAATTCTTGGAAACCTCACACAATTATCACCTCAAAGAAGGAGACCTCAAGAAACACTACCTCTACTCAAATAAGTAATAACTACAGATTGGAGTATCTTGAAGAAAAGGAAAGGAGAAGGCATGGCCATCATCATCAAGGAATCAAGGTGATCTCCCTCTCTTTGAAGGACCACTTTTGAAGGAATACATCTTCATCAAGAAGACATATTATATCAATATCATCATAGAAATCAAGAAGGTAGAAAATTGAAGATATTGTCATCAAGGAGTATATTCTCAAGTAAGTACCTTTATTTCCACATCTGAATCTATTAAAATCTATTTTTGCAAGGAAAGCAACAAGTTGGTTGGGGCATCAAACTTTCTTGCATGGAAGAAGAGGACAAATTTTATCCTTATAGTAAATGAAGTCATGGAATAGGTTGAGGGATCAATCACTAAGCCTCCAAAGGAAGAAGCTCAAGCTCTTGCAAAGTACATGAAAGGGGAAGTAAGGGCTCAAAGGATTCTCATAGAATCTGTTATCCCCTAGAATGTCCCAAGCTAAGGAGGAGATCGAAAGAGGTAACTTCAAACCACTTGTAGTTCAACAGCTAGCCCTGCTAAACTAGAGAGGGATATCTCTAAGGATTTCATAGTCAATGACTGGAAGAGAAATGGATTTTAGGCTAGATGTAATAGTTCTCGTTGAGTTTTTGAAAATTTAGGGTTTTGGGTGGCTGGACCAGGGATGAGAAAAATCAATTAGGTTAAGGTCTTAGAGGTTTGCAGTAGTAGGCATAAAGAGGAGCAAGATAGCAATGCCTTGTGATGAATCTGAGAATTTGGTCGATGTAGTGTAGGGTCTAAAAATCTTAGAAGGTCATAATGAGCACGTTAACATGAATTCATTAATCTAGAAGAAGAAACACACAAACATGATTTTCCACATAAATAGAGCTTTGAATATAAACAATTCTGCCTATATAACTATAAGGAAAATCACTGAGAAAATAAAAACATGTTAAGAAAGATGGATTCAGTCATAAGAAATTGATATAGAAAGAAAACAACATCACAAACTCACTACACATGTATTCCTGAAAAATAGTTGCAACTGCTCCTTTGATTAACTATGTGAAAGCATAAGATACAAGTCCTCTCCTCTGAAGTCCAACCCTTATCTTTGAATGATAAATGATACATATAGACTAATATAAACAGTTTCCCCACCTTCAGAGGTCAAATCCCTAATTGGTGGAATAGTTTCCAAGAATATCTCAACCAACAAGTGAGAGTGAGAAGGTCAAAAACAAACTCTTCTCTTAGACTTTGATTTGAGTTTTGCTTCATTTACGAGGCCTAATTAACCATAAAAAATAAAAAAAAACCTATCATGCTAATTTATTCATGATTACATCATCAATACTTCAAACTACTAAAGTTACATCATGAAGTTAACTTTGACCAAGTCAAACTAAAAACCTGAGAAATTACACAGTGGAATTTTTAATTAAAAACTCAGAAAATTGCAGAAGCGCAACGCCAACTTTGAGGCAACTTTTGGGTGCATTTCTGAAGTAAAATTTGAAATATGAGAGAATGGTCAACTAGCCTTTCATGTCTAGCTTCTAGAACATCTTGAATTTTTTTAAATGACCCATGGGAAGGACTTCAAAAATCGATTCTCCCAAGGTGTCTCCAAAAGTGCAGCGCGTGTCAAAAAGAGGGGCAAAATGTTGATTTTTGACCCCTTTTTCTAATTTTTCTCAAAATCTGAGCCATGTCTGAGAAATCTGATGAAATGGGTTTTGAGAGGAGGCTACCATATTTCCAAAAATGTAAGCCACTTTTCATTTGGAGCTCTAAAGAAAAAGCGCAGTGCCAAGCCGTTGCATTTCTGTGAGCAGTGCAATTTCTGAGTTTTGCACCAAAATTCACCAAAAACCAAAAATTCTTAGAAAACTCCCAAAATTGGTCCAAAAGTGCCAAATGAGGTATATTATGCTCTCATGTATGCTTCAGCAAGCATCTCGAATTTATCCCTCTCATTTTTGTCTTTTAGAGTTTCCTTTAGCTTGTTTTTCATTTGCTTGAGCTTGATGTTGCAAAGCATGTTTCTGGTTTGGTAGTGGTGGGCCATGTGCCTCAATAGTTGGTTGTCCCTATTGGCCTTTTCAAGAAGATGCTCTAGATGACCATTGACCTTACCTAGCCAATACTCTTTGTCTTCACTAATTTCCAAAGCAATTCTGTCTTCAATGTCCAAGTCTTCATCCAGTAGGTTTTGTTCTTTTTCTTTCTTCAATGCCCTTTTGAGACCCTTTGTCCTTGGCTTCTTCTTTCCAACCTAATTTTCTTGTTCATCATGTTCATCATGCTCTAACACTACTTTACCTTTGTCTCCTTGCTGCAACATCTTGGATTTCTCTTTCTCCATGATTAGTTGTTTGGCCTTGAGCTTACTGTTTTCTTGCTTAAGGAAGGAAATGATGAATTTGGCCCTTGCCAAATTTTCCATGAGCTCTCTGATTTGGGAATCCTTCTCCTTGATAACTTGTTGCAAGTTTGAATGCTCATCTGTTGCCTCCAAGTCAACTAGTTCAAAATCATGCTCAATTAGCTCCTCATCTTGTAAATGTGATCCCTGTTGTGCTGATGTAGAAGGTTTGGCCCTTTTCTCCACTTGAGAAGTAAACACAAGCCTTTTTCCTCTCTGATATTTTTTAGTCACCTCAGGTCTGGGTGCCTTGGGAACTTCCTCTAATTTTCTTGATGACCCTACCTCCATATGTTGTGTTGATGTGTCTTGATGATGGCTTGATGAAGTAGTTTCATGCCACTGCAAAGTTGTTTCTATGAAGGTATCCCATGCCATGTTATTTTTTTCCAACTGATGGAGGACTACAACCTTTATCAAACAATGATGAAAAAGGCTAGGGTAATGCTCTTTACTTTTCATTTTCACCTTTTCAGACATTTTGATAAGGCTTCTACACAAGTAATTACACATGTTGAGAGGTTTTAGAGCTGTGAAATGCATTAGCAGCCTAATGTGGTATCCATACAATCTAGAAAATCTTCCCTCGCAAGTGAAAAAATTCATTACAACCTTCATCAGTGGTGCATACTTTTCTAATAGGTATATGAATGGAATGATGTGTGAATGAGCCTCTCTATAGGGTGATTTTAACAAAGGTTTGTATTGCTCAAGATCTAGGCTCATGCCTTTGAACCAATACTCCCCATGATTAGGTATCCCTGTGGCAAGAGAGATGGAAGCTACTAAGAATGTAAATTCAATCCTTGCTATGATGGATTTTTCTCCCTTCAAATTGGTGGCAATCCAATCAGTGAGTTGCTCATGAAAACCTACTTCACCCACTCTTTGACAAAACCCTAGGCAGCTGACATCTTCAAAGCATTGTTTAATGAATGGTGAAGAGTTGATTTCATTGCAGTTTGTAGGCTCATACCTCAGAATCCTCCCTCCTTTATGATGTTTTCTCTTTTCTGATGGTGAAGAGTCTCCCTCCATTATGAAAACCCTAGATAACAGGAAAATGGAAAAAACAGTGAGGAATGAGTGAAATGGTGAAATGAGGGAGTTAGGGAAGGGAAATGGTGATAGGGAAATTTTGAGAGATGGGTAAGGGTTTTAGAAATCTTAGGAAGTTGAAATGGAGGGAAATGAATGAGGGAAAATAAGCAAGAAAATTTAAAAAACAGTCCTAGCTAGGAAAATTGCTCAGTTTGATAGGTAAGAGCTAGGGTTTGTAGGAAGATGGAGTAAACTGAAAGGAAAAGATTTGTTTGGTGAATGGAATGGTAATTTGTATGCAAACAGAGGTATGGGATATCAATTTCTAGGGTTTGAATGTTTCTAGCTGACTAAACTCACCATTAGTAAGTTTAAAAACATGAAATTCATCCAAACCCTAAATGACTAAACTAACCATCATTCATTTGTTTTTCCAAAAGGAAAGAGGGAGTGAGATGATTGTACTTACTTGCCAAATAGCTTAAAGCAATAATAAACTGGAGTGTAAGCTTAAATTTGGAATTTGGGTGATTTTCTTTGAGTTTGGTCCACTCTGTCCTGTGTGCAGCGTAGTTGACAAAAGTGCAGCGCAGTTCAAAAAAGCGCAGTGCCTCTCCCAAAAATGCAGCGCAGTTCACAGAAGTGAAACGCCTAGGAATTTTTGCCAATTTGAGCTAGAAAACCCGTTTTTTTCACTTAAGGAGGAAAGATCTCGATAGAAAAAGGAGGTAAGGATGAAAATGAAATATGTTTGGGACTTTTGGGCTTTTATAGGCATAGTATGATCCTCTTTTGAGTACAAATGGGCCCCACGTACCTTTTTCAAAACATGACTTTCACTCTTTTTGAACTTAACCACCTTGGATATTTGTAATCTGAACTTCTTTTTACCTTTTTGAACAGTGAACCTTCTTTCTTTTGGAACCTTGAGATTGTATCCATGAAGTACTTATGAAATCACATAAAAAATTATTGAAAAGAGTTTCTTATCACAACTCATCCTATGCCGGATTTTATGCATGAAATGAAAATGGACCTTAAAACCTTAATGACCTAATGAAGACATTAGATTGAGTGATGTCTTGATGGTGATGATTGACATGATGATGGCATTCTCTTTATGATGATACACTCATCTGAGTGATGTAAGTGACTTACAGGTGAGATTTTTGAGAGAATAGAGATAATCCTAGACAAACTAACCAGTGACCAAACTTTATTCTGAAAACCTAGTGACATGATAAAATTTGACCTTGAGACCCCTAACAAACTTGGTAAAGCACATTTGATCACCGGTGATAGGCAGAAATGAGTGACACTAACAAAATCCATCAAAGATCCCCTCATTCCCTATGTATCAAAGTTGGAAACATCAAAAGAAATATATGTCAAACTTGTAGAATTGTTTTCAGTAATCACTACAGGAGAAGTGATCTCATTAAGACAAGAACTCTATAATATGAAGATATCAAAAGAATAAGGAATAGCCTCATACTTTATGAGGGTGTCAAAAACTAGAGACCAACTACAAGAGCTGAGAGAAATAATGTCTGATAAGGAAATGACCACCATAGTGCTCAATGCACTGCTAGAGGAATGGGGCAACTTTACATCAAGCATTTATGGAAAGAAGGAAGCTACCCCAATCAATGAACTTTGGTCACTATGTAAAATTGAAGAAACTAGATTGAAGGCAAAAAGTGATGTAGGATAAAACGAACAAACACAAACATTTGTTGCCATGGCTAAGAGAAAAGGGAAGTTTTGGAAGTCTGGTTCTCAGAAAAAGAAGAATGATATGACCAAGGTCCAATTCTATGACTGTCATGAATATGGGAACTACAAGAGAGAATGTCCAAATATTAATAAGGACAACAACAAAAGAGGAAGGGAAGAAGCCCATATCACTGAAGAAGTCGAAGAAGCTGAAAATAAGTAATCAAAGAAGGAAGAAGTGAAAGATCTCTACTATTCTTGAGATAATCTTCTCCACCAAGTTCTTTTCAACTTTTATATAGCTATCATGGTAGGAAACATTAAGAACATGATAGGATGCATCATTTTAGTAGATGGCAGCATAAGAGCATACGATTGAACTAAGAGCTCATGATATCATCATAAGAAGCTTGAAAGATAGTTGAAGTAGAATTCTATGGCAGTCATCATTAGAAGGAAGTATCTCTTAGTAACCTCATTGGAAGCATACGTAGAACTTATGGGTAGAAGAGAGTTATCTAGTATAAAACTCATCATACAACATTGGGAAAGAGTATTTTCAAGATGAGGATAATTAGGGTCCTCTGTTGGAATCTTCATTAAAAGATTCATCTCTTAGAATAAGAAAGTGTCTCGCTAATAATTCCATCTTAGATGGGATTCATGAATGATGGTATGATGACAAGGGAAAGCAATAGATCAAGATGATTGAAGTACTTTCAATCAAAGGAAATAAGTTGTTGAAGGAAGTCTGGATGACCAAAGGAATAAGAGAGGTATGTATGCATATGTTTGATAAATTAAGTCATGTCATCATAGCATGGGAGAATACTCTACCTCATGAGTATGATCAAAGGAAAGGGATCTCTTTCAAGGATGCATGAAGGCATGGTTCACATATTGACTAGATGAAATCAACATAATATGTCCTCATATGGAATATGAGGTGGTTGACAAAAATGAAGGAACTATGAATGGAAATTCCTGGGAAGAAATATGTGAAGAGAGAAATAAGAGGTCATGAAAGATGCAACTATGGAAAAGGAAATCAACATCTGATGACCTAAAGAAATTCACCATGATATCTCCATGGGAAAGATATGAAGACTTTGGGAAAGTATAGAAAGAAAGAAGACCCTTGACAATTTAATATCTTGGAGACGTGTTAATATGTATGGAAGATGTGATAGAAAAAAGTGAAGACTCTATGGAAGAGCTTTATATTTCATTACCAAATATCATTATTTATAGATACATATGAAGGAGAATCAATAATGACCTTTGCCGATCTCCGCCAACTTTAACTGATGTCTTACCGACTCTGCAAACTTACATTAAACTCATTGACCTGTGAACAGTGGGCGACATCATTGGCACAGTCGTGATTAATGTTCTAACACATCCCCTTAATCAGGACGACCTAAACTTTAACTTGCCTGCTGGTCTAAGTCTCAACTAAGCTTACAACAAAACATTTAATTTGTGTCTTCTTGCTAAAGGTTCCATCCTTGTTCATTTGTTGATGTTGTTTCATCTTCACCTTTCTCTCTTTCCTTATGATCTTCTTCTCCTCCTTGCTTAGGTACTTAACATCAACAACCTCTTCCAGATTGGGATGCAAGGCAACATCCCATAGAAGGTAATCCAATTTATGCTCTTCCCACTTTCCATAGGGAGCCACTAAAATGCACTCATCTTCGAACATGAGTGGCCTCCGAACAACATCCATGGTAGTATCCTCCGTTGTCGCAACCATCTTAGAAGTGGATCCAATTACATTGCTAGCAATTAGGTTCATGGACAAGAAAGTTTTGCTCTCATGTGGAATGGACTCCATATCTGGATATTTATGGTCATCAATAAAATCATTCCGTTGATCTAATAATTCTTGTGACTCAAAAATACTACCTACATAAAAAATATTACCAGGCCTAAAAATTACTTCCAAATGGGCTCTCTAAAAATGCATCATCAAAAAGATTAGTATCCAACATTATCCCACTCATTGCCCTCCAATCATGCCAGTGACCTTCTATGGAGCTCTCCACACACACGGTGCTCACTAACAACACTCTCTGTGGATTGAACAATGCATTAAATTAGCCTTTAATTAGCCTTCTACTCTCAATAAGAGTCCACGCACTTAGAAAAAGTAGGGTTTTCACACACAGATTTTCTCAACAGCATTTGGTAGCTTATGAATATCAACTACAACTTGCAGCACAGTTCTATAGCTTAAAAATAACTACTCTTAATACTTAATGAACCTCATTTAAACTGCAAGTTCTGAAAATCAAAGCAAATCCAAACTCTTCAAATATCCTCTATTCCAACAACTTCCCCTGATAATGAAAATCTTTTAGATGATGAAAACGACTTACAACACGACTCATTGCTTGCATTTCCTTTCCTGAAAAGAAATCTCTTTAATCAGTGCCAACAGCAGGGAAAAACTCAATGTGCCTCATGTCCGCTTCAAGTTCACCACACTGCGCCACTGCTTATACAACCCTCACTACCAAGCTCTCACAATTCCACTAGCGCTCTCAATATTTGGGCTCAGGCTCTCAATGATGGCTCTCTCCTACAGTGTGTCAACCTGCACTCCTTAGCAGTCTTCACACTACACACCACTGAGCTCAGAGTGCTCTGTCCACTGAACCCTAATGGCTCTACCTCTGATATATCTCCTCTCTGACGATGTGTAGACCAATTCCTTCACGATGTGTTGGGAAAGACTCTGAGCAGTACAAACTCATAAAGCATTCAACACGCCCACTCCAATGATGTCTCTCTTCTGGACATCAGGGATTTTTCTATTTTGATTGCTCCAAACGTTGTTCTTTACAGATCTAATCTTTCACGCGCAACAATCGGCGTATATCCCAACTCTTTGTGGCTTCATCCCTTCTACGAAGCTTTTCAACACCTCTTCCATGCTTCTGAGTAGCGTTTTGCAAAGCTCCACATTGCTCTATGTAGTTCCATATTCACCACTGAAGTTGAAATGTATCCATGTTGAGATCATTGAGGCGTTGGATTCCACTTGTCTGCTAGTGAACAATGATAGCAGGGTTATCAATACGTTTCTGCAACAAAACAGCAACAAAATATCTCATGGGTGATGACTTTGAGTCAAAAACATTCCTAGGCATGCTGGGCTCATTCATGTTGGCTCCACACCTCCTTAGCTTGCTTCCTCTCAGCAGCCACTAGGAGAACAATCCATGGCCAATAGAACACTTCACTCCAAAAATTACTAAATAACGGGCAGATTTAGTTCATTCTATCTTCCATCATTACTTCAAAGTAATCTGTTAGAATATCCTTTGTAGTGCAGCCAAAACCATTTGTAATGCTTAGAATTTGTCCAAATTTTGTCCCACGCGTTACTTCCGTGGCCCCTTTTGACCAATCTTCGACTTAACAACCAAAAACCCTCTTTGGCCCTTCTCTTTCGCTAGTAAATAGATAATGCTTACAATGGGTTATGATGTGGATTGTAACCTGGTCGACTACAGGGTCAACCCACGCACTAACTAATTTTCCAATCTACCCAGAGCGATGAAACCCACAACTGGATCTCAACGCAGCCTTTGCTTGCTACATCTCAAGGCAGCTCCTCCACGCCTCTTCCAACAATTTCCTCAAGGGATCCAACAACGAACTGCAATAAACAGCTTCACAAAGCTCCCAGGTGGCACACAATCCACCACTCTTCACACACAGATGGGATCTCGCTCCCTGAGAACTTCCACCACTGAGCCCTCCTCTAATATGGCTTTGATACCATGACAGAAAACACTAAAGACTCTATGGAAGAGCTTTATATTTCATTACCAAATATCATTATTTATAGATATATATGAAGGAGAATCAATAATGACCTCTACCGATCTCCGCCGACTTGAACTGATGTCTTACCGACTCTGCAGACTTACATTAAATTCATTGACCTGTGAACAGTGGGTGTTGTCGTTGGCGCAGTAGTGATTAATGTTCTAACAAGATGTTGATTTTGCAACAAGCAGATGTCATGATTAAGGGCCATCACGAAAGGTAATCTTGATTTGATGTTCATTTTTTATTTTTGAGAAACATTTGGATGGGTTGATACAGGGCTGCCAAAAGAGAGTTGTATATGTTATCTACAACTAGCACTCATGTGATTGGATGGATTATCTTGAAGGAAACATGATGTGGAAGAGGTAGTTTTATGATGGAAAGCCAAATGTGGACTAGAATATCACTTTCATACAAGAGGAAGGATGACATGACTGACTTGAGGAAAGTGATGGATGGCCAATGGCCTACAAGATGAAGGATCCATAAAGATAAAGATAAAATTCATGACATCGAATGGAGGATCTATACAAGCAACTAAAGGTCACATGATCTGTTAGGGTCCCACCCTAACCCCCTTATTTATGTAATGGGATCGAGTCATAGTCAAGAGTCAATAAAGCCCATATTAATAATTGTAAGTGGTTAACCCACAATTAATGACAGGACCACAGTTAGTGCAAATGGGCCGTAGTATTAGATAGATGGTATTAATAAAACCCATGGTATTGATCCTTGGTATTGCATGTATGAGTCATATATAAAGGATAGAGACTCCCTACGAGGAGCATCGTGTCTTATTTTTGTATCGAGCTCTGCTCTATTGGAGGTTGCCCCCTCGAAGAGGCTAGTGAACATTGCTTTCTCAATAATAAAATATTTGTTGTTGTCTCTCACTATTCTATGTTCTGGGTATCTTTCTTCACATATTCTGTATTTTGGTATCTTTTTGCAGGTTAAGAGCATAACAAGTGGTATCAGAGCACTTTTCAGGGCCAATGGGATCTCCATTTCTTAGCAAAATTTTTTTTTTGGCTAGAGACGTGTTCCGGCGTCTTTAAACCACGGGATCTGTCGTTGAGCGCATAAACCTGCGGATTTGGGGAGGCATGCACGCAGGAAATACAAGAGGTGGTCACGCTTGTTGGACTCCCTTGTAACCCCTGTGGGTACCCCTTCGAGTAGTAGCGCATTAGACAGAACCGCGTACGGACTGTCTTCCAAGTATCTTCTGGGTATATCGGAAGCCCCTTAGCTCCTCTGCAACCTCGCCATAGATAAACCGTCGGCCATCTTGCTGCTACAGTACACCGAGAACAGCACTCGAAGAGATTACTCACCCGTACGATAAGGTAGTCGGGTTGTACGGTTAAGGGTACGGTTGATCCTCCTTAGTTAGAGCCCTGAAACATTGGGCCGAGTACTACTGTCAGACCCTTATGTATATTGCGATCTATAGCACCTGACACTCCTCGAGACCATAGTTCCCTTTTCTATCTGGGGATCACACATCATCTCTTCCAGATCAGCGCGCAAAGAGGTGCAGCAGCAGCAGACATCAATCCCGCAGTTCCGAGTTAGCAGACTAGCCATTCCGATCTATTAGATCCATCAGATCAGCAGCAGCAGTCTGAGCACGGTGGTACCATTCAATTCTTAGTGAAAAAAAAAAATTAGGCGGTCCCAATTTTCAAGAACATCAGGTCGGTGCATGGTAGAAACTAGAGCTCAAGCTATGGCCAATGAAAGGATGGACAAACTTGAAGAATCCTTGCAATCCCTCCAAATTTAGCTTGACCGACTAAATAGCATGATCCCGAGCATAATCCCAACGGGCAAGGAGGAAGCCCATGAGGAGGCGTATATTGGCAATGGACACAGTGAGGGTGAGTCTAGCCACTCTCTTCACCTCGGGGGCCCCCACCAACAATCCCGTCCGTGACCTCCCAAGTTGGATATGCATAAATTTGATGGTTCTCACCCGGCAGCATGGATAGCACAAATGGAGCAGTATTTCAATCTGAATAACATCTTAGATAATGAGACTGAGCTTATGGTGGGGGGCATGTGCTTGGACAATGAAAGGTGGCAATGGTGGGAATGGCATCAATGTTGCAATGGACCTTTTAGGACTTGGAACTCCTTCAAAAAAGCTCTTAAAGAACTCTTTGACCAGGAATCTTCTTTTTTGGGTCGTCTTACTAAGCTCCGACAGACTAGCACAGTGGATGAATATATTACAGCGTTTGAATCCTTAGCCTTCTGCACTAGGGGTCTCTCATATGTGTTCTACACGGAATGTTTTATCAGCGGTCTTAAAGAAGCCATAAAATCCCACATCTTACTGCACCACCCTCCCACATGGATGGAGGCTTGTAAGGTAGCTCATAACGTGGAACATGCGTTAGCAGCCCAATACAGTCGCCCAAATTTCACCGCTAAGGGTCGCCCCCCACAGGCTCACAACACGACTCAAACACTTAAGGTTCAAAAGGTGTCACCTACAGAAATGGCCGAAAGAAGAAAGCAAGGATTATGTTACTACTGTGATGAAAAATACTCCCCAGGTCATAAATGCAAGGAGCCCAAATTTTTTCAAATTGATACCACTGATTACAGCTCATCGGAGGAAGATCCACCACTGGAGGAACATGAGGCGGTAGAAGAGGACAACCAAAAGGACAATGTCCCTGATGAACCAGTTATTTCACTGCATGCTTTGGCAGGGATTTCTTCACCTCAAACTCTCAAAATCCGAGGTTTTATTAAACATCGCCCAGTAGTAGTCTTGATTGATAGTGGAAGTACACATAATTTCATCCATCAAAAAGTCGTGGAAGCAGTGCATTGTTTTGTACGAGTAGTTTCTAACTTCCAAGTCCAAATTGCGGATGGGGGCATAATGAAATGTGAAGGCTGCTGTGAAAATGTCAAACTTCAAATGGGGGATTATTAGTTGAAGACCCACATGTTTGCCATACACATGGGAGGGTGTGACATTGTCCTCGGTGCTGAATGGCTTCGCACTCTTGGGCCAATCACAATGGATTTCCAGGAGTTATATATGAGTTTCAAGCAGAACAACTCCACACATACCCTCCATGGACTCCAGGCGGGAGCTCCCTCTATCATCAACTCGTATAGGATGGAAAAATTTCTAAAAAAGGGCCGTCATGGAGTTATAGCTCAATTTAATGCCATCCAGGCAGTCGAAACCAAGTCTCTGCCGATTCATCCTAAGATGCAACAGATTTTAAATAACCATCTAGCGGTCTTTGACAAGCCTCATGAGCTTCCAACCTTGAGAGGGGAACATGATCATAGCATCACCTTGGTTCCAGGGGCCCAACCCCCAAATGTGCACCCATACAGATATCCGTTCACCCAAAAGAATGAAATAGAAAAAATAATCAAGAAACTTTTGGAAGCAGGTGTCATTCGTCCCAGCATTAGTCTTTATTCATCACCGGTGGTCATGGTGCTCAAGAAAGATGGGGAGTGGCGGATGTGTCCAGACTTCAGGGCCCTCAATAAGTTGATAGTCAAAGATAAATTTCCCATCCCGGTGGTTGACGATTTGCTGGATGAACTCAATGGGGCTCAATTCTTCACTAAGCTGGATCTTCGCTCGGGCTACCACCAAATTCGCATGAAGGAAGTAGACATTCCAAAGACTGCTTTCAGAACTCATGAAGGCCATTATGAGTTCCTGGTCATGCCATTCAGTCTTTGTAATGCCCCCTCTACTTTTCAGAGCCTTATGAACCACCTTCTCAAACCATATCTCAGGAAATTTTTCCTTGTCTTCTTCGATGACATCCTCATCTATAGTTGCACTTGGGCCGCACATCTTCAACATGTAGATCTACTCTTGCAACTGCTCCGCAAGCATAAATTATTTGTCAAGATGTCCAAGTGTTCATTTGGCATGGAAGAAGTTGAGTATTTGGGCCACATTGTGGGGCGTGAAGGTGTCAAGGTGGACCCCAAAAAGATCCAGGCAATGCAGGATTGGCCTCAACCTAAGACCTTGAAGAGCTTGAGAGGATTTTTGGGTCTCACAGGCTATTATCGTAAATTTGTCCGCAATTATGGTCGCATAGTGAAGCCCCTCACTCAACTCCTGAAGAAAAATTGATTCTTCTGGAATGAGGATGCACAACAGGCATTTACAGCTCTCAAAAATGCCATGTGTTCCACTCCAGTCTTAGAACTACCTGACTTCACCAAATATTTTGTCATTGAATGTGATGCTTCGGGTACGGGTATTGGGGCGGTCTTAATGCAGGAAGGGCGACCTTTGGCCTTCACAAGCCAACAACTAAGTGGGAAGAATCTGGGCCAATCTACCTACGAGAAGGAAATGATGGCCATCTTACATGCAGTAGAGACCTGGCGACCTTACTTATTGGGGCGACGTTTCCAAATCCGCACAGACCATCATATTATTAAATATTTTTTGGAGCAACGCCTATCCTCCCCACAACAAAATAAATGGCTCGCCAAAATGCTGGGATATGATTATGAGATCATTTACAAGAAAGGGCAAGACAATAGTGTAGCAGATGCATTATCTCGCCAATTTGAGGAGGAAAGTACTCTGCTAGCAATTTCCCTCCCCATCCCAGAATGGATTGAAGAGGCTCGCAGGGAATGGTTTTCACATCCCAGGCTCTCCCAACTCATTTCTCAATTGCAAGTGGATCCAAATTCCACCAAGGGCTACTCGTGGCAGGATGAGATTCTTCGCTACAGGGACAAAGTCGTAATATCACCAATATCCACCCTCAAAAGTCGCATTTTGGCAGAATTGCACTCATCCCCCATTGCAGGACATTCAAGCTTTTAGAAGACGTATGCTCGCACCAGAAGATCATTTTTTTGGACAGGCATGAAAAGGACATCCTTACTTTCGTAGCAGAATGCGATGTCTGTCAACGCCATAAAGGGGAGACCGTCAACACACCAGCCACATTCCAACCGTTGCCCATCCCGGCATCAATATGGACGGAGGTTTCTATGGATTTCATTACAGGTCTTCCAAAGTCAGTCATCATGGTGGTTGTGGACAGACTTTCGAAGTATGCTCATTTATGCGCCCTACCCCACCCGTTTACACTGACTTTGGTCGCTCAATCTTTCATGGATCAGATCTTCAAATTGCATGGCATGCCCACTTCTATTGTGTCCGATCGCGACCCGATCTTCACCAGTAATTTTTGGCAGGAACTCTTCAAGCTACAAGGCACTCAACTAAAACTCAATACTTCCTATCATCCGCAAACGGATGGTCAAACTGAAGCCGTCAACAAATGTCTGGAAACCTACCTTAGGTGTTTCACTTCAGAAAAGCAACATCTTTGGGTATAGTGGTTACCTCTGGCTGAATGGTGGTATAACACCAACTATCATGCCACCACCAAAATGACTCCCTATGAAGCAGTATATGGTCAACTCCCTCCTTCCCCTACTTCTTATATCAAGGGGTGCTCAAAGGTACAAGCAGTGGATCAACTCCTACAACACCGCGCAACCATGCTCACCCATCTTAGAGAGAATCTTCATCAAGCTCAAAACCGCATGAAGCAACAGGTAGACCAACATCGCTCAGAGCGCCAATTTCAAGAAGGGGATCAGGTCTTTTTGAGGCTGCAACCATATAAGCAAACATCACTCAAAGACAAGGGTTGTCAAAAACTATCTCCAAAATTCTACGGACCATATCAAGTACTTCAGCGCATTGGAGAAGTGGCTTACAAGTTGGCTTTGCCACCTACTGCAAAAATCCATCCAGTTTTCCACGTCTCATGCCTCAAGAAAGTGATTGGGAACAATTGCAGAATTAAAACCAGTCTACCTGAACTGGACGAAGAAGGGTCAATCTGGCTCCAACCTGAACAGGTCCTAGACACACGAGACAGGCACCTGCGGGGCCGCATGATTAGGGAAGTCCTAGTCAAGTGGAAAGACACCTCTCCGGAAGATGCAACTTGGGAACCAGCCACTGTTCTTTAGCAGTTTCCGCAGCTTCAACCTTGAGGACAAGGCTAGTCTTAAGGGGGAGGGCATGTTGGGGTCCCACCCTAACCCCCTTATTTATGTAATGGGATCGAGTCATAGTCAAGAGTCAATAAAGCTCATATTAATAATTGTAAGTGGTTAACCTGCAATTAATGACGGGACCACAGTTAGTGCAAATGGGCCGTAGTATTAGATAGATGGTATTAATAAAACCCATGGTATTGATCCTTAGTATTGCATGTATGAGTCATATATAAAGGATAGAGACTCCCTGCGAGGAGCATCATGTCTTATTTTTGTATCGAGCTCTGCTCTATTGGAGGTTGCCCCCTCGAAGAGGCCAGTGAACATTGCTTTCTAAATAATAAAATATTTGTTGTTGTCTCTCACTATTCTATGTTCTGGGTATCTTTCTTCGCATATTTTGTATTTGGGTATCTTTTTGCAGGTCAAGAGCATAACAAGATCTCCACCAAAGAAGAGATAGATGCTACTGGAAACAAGTCCCTAGCTAAGAGGGAAGTTGGAAGCAAGTTTAAGGTTAAGAAGGAACTTGGAAGAAATTCTCTTGTTTAGAGGGAGCTTAGAAAAGTCCCTAGTTAATAGGGAGCTTGGGTGCATTCCTTTTATGATAATGGGTACATTCCTTCATAGGAATGGGTATATCCTCCCTAGTTGAGAGGGAGAGAGAGACACATCATTCTTGTCTTCACTTTGGAAGAAAGAATGGAGGATTAAGTAAGGATTTGGAATCCAATACTCTTTAAGGATGTGGTAGGGAATATAATATAAGAGTATTCATAGAGGACTGATATTCTTATAGGATTGGGAATCCAAGATAAGAATAGTCCTGGAAGGACATACCCTGTGAACACCCAGGTGGGGTATGTTCCTTGAGAGACAATGATGAAGGTGTATGATGAGACTCACCATTGGGTAAATATATGGCCCTTAATACACCTCCAAGCTTACTAAAATCAACTCTTCTCATAATCCCTTACATGTTTTAATTATATTTTGCTTAATGAGATGTGTAAACGTAAGATGTTATGTCTAATGGTCTAATGTGCATTGATTGCAGGTTTTTGGGACCAAATTATTGCAAAATATGGCTAATTAAGGTGCAGGAACTCGAATGAGACAAGAAGGAGAGATTATAGGAGATGGATCTTCCTCATTAAGTCCTCACTCATTCGAAGATCCCTTAATGAAATCACACTAGCTCGGAGTTGCAGGCAGCCAAGTCATGAGGATCATTGGCAGCCGAGCCAGTGATAGTTAAGAACCAGTTTATCTTGAGATTGGGAGCCAAGCCTCCCTAGATTTAAGGAATTTGTTGGAAACTTTATTTGTATAAATAAGGAGGCCTAGAGCCTCATTAGGATTTGGATTTTTCATGCAATATAACTAAGCACTTTTGAGTTGAAGGATTGTGACAAAACATTATTATGCATTTTTTTGATATGTTAATGAAAATGAGCATTCCCTTGATCCAACATTGAGTTGACTCAGAGGCCTAAATCTCTTGGGTTACGAACCAATCCTAGCAACAGAGGTTCCTCTTATTGTACTTTTATGCTTAGGTTATTTCATAGATTACTTGTTGAATTGATTTTGTCATTGTTACATTACAAGTATTGGTGAATTTGATTAGTTTGCTTCCACTTGTGCATATATTTAACAATATCTCTAGAGAGATAACGAAATACCAAAAAGGCTGATAACAGGTGTATCTTACCTCATTCCTCCCTTCAAGGACCATGGTTTGAGGAAAACCCCTCATTCAGCCCAAAAAGACAGAATTCTGGTTTCTTATGAAATTTAGGGTTTTTCTGCTAACTAGGTCAGCATCTTTCAGTTTTCAAAGATAGGTTGCAATTTTCATTTATGATATCTTCAGCTTTGTATTAGATTTCATGGTGTTTTCACAATAGGTTGCAAGCATTTCCATGCATGAACTAGGCAAATAAATGATGAAATTCTGCTTTCCTATGTTGATGTAACCCTTTCTTGTTTTGACATGATTTATGGATAAATGCCATAATGATGTTTATATTGTAGGAGTTTCAATAGTGTAGGAAGACCTCATATCAAAAGTCTCAGCCTAACCTTACCCATCCATAAACACCAAAATCCACTAATTCCATAATCCGAGTTATCATTTCACAAGGACAACTTGCCATGCTTGTTGAGCAAATCCAACCATCATACAACTTTGGTTTGAGTTATGAGGGAGTCCTAACCACTTCCTTGCCTTATTCCTTCCATAAATCACCTTCCCTAAACCCCATACCATTGTCCAAATCACTCCTTGTGCTTTTGTCCTGTTCCTGTAGGAAAACAGGGGATCTTGTAGGTGAATTAGGACATCTTGTAGACATCATGTAGGACAACTTGTAGTGGCCTGTTTTCAGCCCGATTTGTGAGAAACGCATCATGAAGATAGGAGAAGGCCCCTGCTTGCCTCCCAAGCCATCTAACCCATCACAACCATCTCTCTCCACACCTAACCCACCTGCCATACAATCAAGAAGGATTAGCATTCATTTTTTCACAAAAAAAAAAGACAAAAAGAAAAAGGTTGTTATGCTTATTCATATGCACAACAGTTAAGTATTTGATTAGATTAGATTGCATGCTTAGGTTAGTTAAGGTTTCACATGTGTTAGCTTGGAATTCTTCTGAAGCAAGGTATCTTAACCAATAGCTAGATAAGTTGTGTGTTTTAAGCATCTATTTCAGTCTTTCCTTACTGTAGTAGGTAGCATTTAAATGCTCTCAATTAGAGTAAAATTTTCCTTTCTCAATTGGTAATCAAACTTCTTCTAAATCAATAAAAGATTAGTTTGAGAAACCATAGTGGTCTATCGCCCAGTTCAACAGTGACAAAAGAGTGGACCCATTGCATCTATTTGCATAAATAGCACTATCACCTCCAAGTTTGTACGAACCTCGGGTTGATGAAGTAAAGTTGGTAGCCCTAGGAGTTGCAACATTCTTGCTGCAATACTGGTGCTCATCACTTTTTGGCACCATTGTCGGGGAGGTGTCTGAGTAGATGTGATTTATACTTTCTTTCTTCCATTTCTTATCTCTTTCATTCTTCTATTAGTTTCAGTTTTGCAAAGGTAGTTGTAAGTTGGTTTTCTTTCCTTTCCATTCTGCAAGTGATTTCATTCAACAATTAGTTTCAATTCAGTTTGTCTTATCTATTATGTAATTAGTCTTAAAGCAAAAAAATACATGTCTTTCATGCCTCATAGGAATAGGGATAACTTAGGAAAATTTCTACCAAATACCCCCACCACTTCAAACAACCAACCTTCCCTCTTCTTCGGTGGCTGTGAATTAGAGGACCCCTTAGGTGAGCAACCAAAGATTTTTGAAGAGCCTATAGGGGAAGAAGAAGAACCCATTCCAACTGACATAATGGCTGAAAATAGAAATGAAAGGGGAGATAGAGAAATAATTGAGGGTGCTTTTCCCATCAGAGAAACCAATGGGGATGCCAAGATGAAAAACATAAGCCCCTCTACTCTTCCTCACTTCCATGGCCTGACCTCAGAAGATCCAGATACTTTCTTGTTTGAATTTTTTGTCATATGTAGAACCTATGATTACACCACTAATGATCAGAAGTTGAAGTTATTCCCATCCACTCTCAAGGATGCAGCACTGCACTGGTTCATGGGTTTACCTAGGGATAGTATCACCATCTGGGATCAGATGCAACAAGCTTTCAACAACAAGTATAAGGACTATTGTAGGTCCAAAGACACCAAAGAGGAAATTTTTAGAATGGCCTTGGGGCATGATGAGACCTTGGAGGATTATGAGGAAAGATTCCAGCTTAGCTATAAAAGGGCCAGGTGCACACTTGATCCTGAGTCACTTAAGCTAGTCCTACTCAGGGGGATGAGGGAAGATCTCCTAGATACCCTAAACCTGCTATTAGGAGGGGACATCAACCAACTATCCTATGAGGATATCAAGACCATTTTTAAGAACCATTCTAGGGAAGGTAGGAAAAAGGGTAGGGTTAGTCAGACTGTGGCCAGCTCATCCTCTTCCAACACATCTATAAAAAGTGAAATTGGAAACATGTTGGAAGATTTTAAGAGTGAAATGATGCAAACCCTTACATTACAGATGGACATTATGAAAATCAAAAGGAATCAGGAGGAAGCAGAGAGATCATTAGCCATCTTCTGCCCTAGATGCACAAGGAGGCACCCTAGGAATGAATGTCCATTAAACCTTATAGAAATCTGCTCAGTCTGTGAAGAAAACCACTCCATAGACAAGTGCCCTTCTCTACTTGGACTAAAAGCTGTGTATCAGGGAACTGAAGGGGTGACTGAACAGCTCTGCTACATAAATCAAAGGAGGCCTCATGGGCCTCGACCATACTAGTAGGGAATGCAAGGGTCATCCTATGCATATTACAACCCTATCTAAAACAAATCCATTCCCCCTTTGGGGCCCCTTGCTCATCCCTCCTGGTCTACACCTTCTCCTTGGTATTTTGTATCTTAGTACCATTCACAGCCGACCAACCAACCATTTTAGCCATATACTCCTCCACAACCTTAGTGGAATGCACCACCCCAAGGGTGGAGGCCCCCATACAACAATGCTCCAAATCTATTGCCTTCACCTCCCACTCAACCACAACTTTTACACCTACTCCACTTAAACAATCTCAGATGCCTACCCAACCAAACCCGAACCTGAACAATAGACAGACACAATAGGTCTATAGTGGAGAGACATCCATCCCTGCTTATGTTGTGTAAATCCAGGAAATCAACCTTAGATCTAGGAGAGTGCTTCCATACAATCAACCTCCATCTCCACCAAGAGAGAAGGAGGAAGAAAGAGAGGAAAGTATGCCTAAAGTGAATCCACCAACCTTTCCTGAAAGATTAACTCATCTAGTCCAGCCTACCCCAGAAGAGAATGAACTTATGGGTGAATTGAAAAATCTATGTGTTAAAATCCCACTTCTCCAAGCCATTAAGGATGTGCCTATTTACAACAAACTGATTAAAGAGAAGTGTTTCAAAAATCCAGGGAGGTGAAAAAGAGACACCCCTACCATTAATGTCAATGGACAGTTGTCCGACTTAATGCTAGGGTAGGTACTTTTCCCAAATTATTTAGACCCTGGAAACCCTGCAGTAGATGTAAACATCAATGGTACCATTGTCCCACATACCTTGATTGATCTTGGGGCTTCCAATAATGTAATGACTAAGGACACCATGCTCAAGCTGAATCTCTAGGGTTCATTAAGAAATACCATGACAGTCTTGCAACTTTCATATCGATCCACAGTAGCCCTTGAGGGGATTTTTGAGGATGTGATGGTCTCCATTGACTCCTAGGAGTACCCTGCAGACTTCCTAGTTCTCTAGCCTAAGACCAAATTTAATGGTTATCCTCTCATACTTGGGAGGCCTTGGTTAGCCACTGCCGATGCCTACATCAGCTGCAGGGCTGGAAACATGACTATAAAAAATGGGCATCTATCCAAGTAGTTGGTCATGTACCCTCCTGCTCAGCCATATTTAGAACATGATTTACCTTTATGGCTAGAAGAGGAGGAAGAAGATGAAGTCTACTATGCCCAACTCTATACCCTAAAAACTGCCATAGGAGGAGGACAGCCTGATGAAGATGATTTGATTGAGCACATCGTCCAGAATCCAACTCCCAACACCATGTCTCTGGAGGAAGTAGTGAAGGAAACCAAGAACAACCATCAGATTGATCTATGCATAGCTGACTGAAATCTTATTCGTGTCAAGACATTAGAATTCAGCCCTAAGAGAACACTGAAAATCAACCCCTCTCTTTCTGTACACCAAGAAGAAGAGTTATGTAATATGCTAAGAGAGCATTTGGATGCCTTTGTTTGGAACTACAAAGAGATGAAGGGAGTGCACCCCTCGATGTGTACTCACCACATTTATATCAAAGAAGGTTGCAAACCAGTTTGACAACCCCAAAGGAGAATGAATCCAACTCTCAAGGATATAGCCAAAGAAGAGTTGCAAAAGCTGCTAAATGCAAGATTCATCTACCCTATCTCGAACAGTAAGTGAGTGTCTCCTTTGGTGTTGGTTCCAAATAAAAATGGAAATTGGAGGATTTGTGTTGATTATAGAGAGTTAAGCAAAGCAACAAAGAAGGACCATTTCCCTCTACCTTTTATTTACCAAGTGTTAGATGGTCTGTCAGGGAAAAAGTGTTTCTCTTTCTTAGATGGGTTCAACAGGTACAATCAAATCCAGATTAACCCAGAGGACCAGGATAAAACCACCTTCACCTGTCCTTGGGGTACTTTCGCTTATAGGGTCCTTCCTTTTGGTCTATGCAATGCCCCTACCACTTTCTAGAGGGCAGTCCTGAGTATATTTGTAGAGCTAGTCCATGATGCAGTAGAAATTTATATGGATGACTTTACACCCTATGGGTGTGATTTCCATGAGGTTCTCTCTAACCTGGGTAAGTTTCTGAATAAATGCATTGAAATGAACTTGTCTCTTAGTCCCGAAAAATGTGGGTTCTTGATGACTGAAGAGACTATTCTAGGTCACTCAATATCCCAGGAAGGACTGCAGGTAGACCCAAATAAGGTAGCCATCATCAAAAGGGTCCCGACTCCACAAAAACAGATGGATGTCTAAAGTTTTTTAGGTTTGGCTGGATGTTATAGGATATTTATAAAAGATTTCAGCAAGTTATCTTCTCCTTTATTTGGGTTATTAGCCAAAGACTCCGAATTTTTATGGTTAGAAAGCTGTCAAAAAGCCTTAAACACCCTAAAGGACAAGTTGACCACTGCACCTATTCTCCGAGGCCCAAATTGGGCTCTTCCTTTTCATATACATGTTGATGCCTCTCACAAAGCCATAGGAGTAGCTCTAGGCTAGATAGATGACAAGATAACTTATGCCATTTACTTCATAAGTAAGAATATCTTGAAAGCATAGTTGAACTACACAGTGATTGAAAAAGAGCTCCTGGTTGTTGTGCATTCATTGAATAAATTTAGGCATTACATTACTGGTTACCAAACATTTGTACATACTTACCATGTTGCAATTAAATACTTGATGAATAAACCTAATGTAAATGCCCAGATTATTAGATTGTTACTTTTATTGCAACAATTTGATTTAACTATTATTGATAAGCCTGGAAAGGAGAACGTTGTTGCAAATTTTCTATCCAGATTGACTTTTCCTGTAGGGGAGGAAGGAAGGGTTCATGATCAGTTACCAGATGAACATTTATTCACCATTTTTGTTCTATCTCCATGGTTTGTTGACATAGCAAATTACTTGGTGTCTATACAGTTTCCACCAAACTTGTCCTCCAAGGAAAAGAGTAGGATCATAAGGAAGAGCACCCCATTCACTTGGATTGGGGGCAATCTCTTCAAGCTAGGTTCGGATCAAATTCTAAGAAGATGTGTGAGGGAGGAGGAAGTCTTCCACATCCTTCTGGCCTGTCATGATGGGCCTTGTGGAGGTCACTTTGCAGCGAAAAGAACATTCAAGGTATTGCAAGTTGGTTATTACTAGCCCACTCTTCACCAAGATGTGAGGAGGTATACTAGTCAGTGTGATCGGTTCCAAATGATGGGGAAACCTACCCCAAGGGATTAGATGCCTCTACAACCTCAAGCGACTTTCAAGCCATTTGACAAGTGGGGCATGGATTTCATCAGGCCCATTGACCCTCCATCCAAACAGAAGCAGTACATCATTGTGTGCACTAACTACTTAACCAAGTGGGCTGAAGCCAAAGTCATAAAAGTAGAAACAGAAGAAAAGGTGGCTAAATTCTTGAGCGAAAATGTGTTTTATAAGGTTGGGTACCCTAGAGAATTGGTCACTAATCAAGGCAGCCAATTTACATGTCACGTGATTGAAATTTGCTACGCCAGCACAAGATCAAGCACAAAACATCCACTCCTTATGATCTGAAAATGGGGCTCTTAGGCTTCTTGTCTAGCTTACAAGAACCTCTGCCACTTCCAAAGATTGAATTTTCCCAAGTCTATTTGATTAACTAATGCGTAATTAAGAAATGCTTGAAAATATAGGCATATGCTTGTATTTATTGTTGGCTTTTTATGTGCTTTAAAATCTGTTGTGTATGCTGATATTTAAATGTGCTTGAACATATATATAAATGCATATAACAATGAATAATGTAGCAGTAAAACAAACACATGAGACAACAATGTAATATGGAGTTCACCCTGATATCTTGGGCTACATCTCCTTGAGCTCTAATCAACTCGATTAGGCTCTTTGGGATTATGGCTGAATTCTTTTACAAGTCCGTGACTCAACTCCATATGGTTTACAAATGAACCAATGGGCTCAGAATACCATCTTACCCCTGGTTGTCCTTTAGCTGCAAACAGATCTAGGCTTCTCTAGACTAATTCTTTCAGTCAGTGCTCTGACTCTTTGGCTCTGTCTGGCCTCTGCGCATTCACTTTTTCTCTTACAGCTCTATCTCAGTGCTGCCCGCTTATGCCTCTCAATCGTGTTCTCAGACTCAGTGCTGCCTTCTTGGCTTCTACGTTGCCTCTTGGCCTTATCTTCCTGCTTTGGCTTCAACAACAGCTCCCAGAACGACCAACAACCAACATTACTCTTGTTCTGTTGTTCTGTGGCATTTAAGCCAAATCGGGCTGCCTGTTGGTTTTCCCTTTCGGGCTATAAAACTTCTAGCTTTGGTCCGCTCAACTCCCTCTTCTGGCATTCAATAATCATTCCATAATTCCTTTAGGGCAGGCAACCACCTGTTCTGTAACTAAATGGTACTATCAGTGCTTGGAATCCTTAGTAACAGTCGTTCTCTATTTACACAGAGAACACTGTGTGTTGGAGATCAGATGCACAGCTAATTAAACAAAATACATAGCAGATAAATCAAGCACATAAAGACACAGGAATTAACGTGGTTCACCCAACCAATCTGGGCTACGTCCACACAACATAGGCATCGGCAATCTTATTAATCAAACAGGAGATTACATAATTCAATCCTCACAAACTCTCACCCTCATAGCAGACAATCTGAATGGTTGCCTGTTTTATAGCAAAGGGAATCTAACAACTTCATTAACTCACTTTCATCAAATATAGGAGGCATTAATCATCTCCCAACAACCTGGAGCTAATCTAGGAACTGATTCCTATTGTTGTCATCTACTGAGATTTTGCCTATCTTATGCAAAACAGAAAATCTCAACAATCTCCACCTTGACAACAATTAGCCTGATGCCCTGTTATTATTATTTTATCTTTTCTGCAAGCCAAGAGAAGCCAAACACCAGCGTAGCTTCTCCAACAAAACTGGTTTCGTGAACATGTCTGCACAGTTTTCCTTTGTATGCACCTTTTCAAGAGAGACTCCCCTTTCAGTGATAACCTCTCTTACAAAATGGTACTTAATTGGAATATGCTTTGATTTACTATGATAGGCTGGATTCTTAGCCAAATGTATTGCACTTTGACTATCACAAAGTAACCTGATGTTGTCCTATAACCTACCAAACTCACCAAGCAAACCTTTCAACCAAACTGCCTCTTTGCAAGCATGCGAAGCAGCAATGTATTCTGCTTCAGTAGTGGATAAAGCGACAATGTTCTGTAGCTTTGACATCCAACTTATAGCTCCACCTGCAAGAGTAAAGACATACCCTGAAGTTGACCTTCTCTTATCCAAATCACCTGCAAAATCGGAATCAACAAATCCGCAAACAAATTCACTACTCTTATTGTAAGTGATACAATAACTACTTGTGCCTCTCAGATACCGAAGCACCCATTTCACTGCTGACCAGTGTTCTTTACCCGGATTTTCCATGTACCTGCTGACAACCCCAACTGCATGTGAAATATCTGGTCGCGTACACACCATCGCATACATTAAACACCCTACTACATTAGCATATGGAATTCGAGACATAAATTCCTTTTCTTCATCTGAATTAGGACATAAACTCGAAGAAAGCTTGAAATGGGAAGCGAAAGGGACTGACACAGGCTTCATGTTATTCATACCAAATCTCAAAAGTATTTTCTCAATATACTTTTGTTGTGATAGCCATAGCTTACCATTGCTTCTATCTCTGAAAATCTCCATGCCCAAAATCTGTCTTGCTGCTCCTAGATCTTTCATATCAAATGTCCTTGCCATCTGAGCCTTCAACCTGTTGATTTCTTCTATGCTTTTGCTTGCTAAAAGCATATCGTCAACATACAATACTAAGATAATGAATATGCCATTATTTAACTGTTTAAAATAAACACAATGATCATATTCACTTCTAACATATTTCTGACTCAACATGAAAGAATCAAACTTCTTATACCACTGCCGAGGCGACTGCTTCAGGCCATATAAAGACTTCTTGAGCCTACAGACAAATTTCTCATTGTGATGCTGAACAAACCCTTCCAGTTGTTCCATATATATTTCCTCATCTAAGTCTCCATGTAGAAATGCAGTCTTAACATCTAATTGCTGCAAATCTAAATCAAGCAAAGCCACTAATTCTAACACAATTCTAATTGAAACAATTTTAACCACTGGCGAAAAAATCTCATGAAAGTCAATACCGGCTTTCTGAGAAAACCCTTTTGCAGCCAGCCGTGCTTTTTACCTGTCTTCCGTATCATTCACACCCCGTTTCAGCTTGAAGACCCATTTACACGCCACAGTTTTCCTGCCTTTCGGAAGCTCAACCAGATCCCATGTGCCATTCTTACTCAAGGCCATCATTTCGTCCTTCATGGCTGCTTTCCACTTATCACTTTTCGAACCTTCTATTGCTTCCTGATAGCATAGAGGTTCATCGTCATTAGCAGTAAATGCAACTGAAGTAACATAATCATCATACCTTCTCGGTGGCCGTTTGATTCTTGTCGACCTCCTTAAGGATGTTTCTGGCGCTTCCTCGATTGGCTGACTACCATCTGTAGGAACTTCTTGACGATCAGTATCTGAGACCTGTTCATGATCTAGACCTGCACCCTGTTCATGATCTGATTCTGAAACCTGTTCATGGCTAGTATCTGAACTATGGTCATCATGACTATCATTAGAAATGCTATCAAACTGAATGTGCTGAAAATCAGATACATCATCCTATTTCAATCTACTATCTACATCTAACTGTACAATAGAGGATTCATTAAACTTTACATCTCTGTTGATGATGATTTTTCGGGTAGTAGGATCCCACAATCTATATCCCTTTGTTCCAACACCATACCCAACAAAGATATACCTTTTTGACTTTGGATCTAATTTAGTTCGTTGATGTTTAGGCACTAGAGCATATGCATCACAACCAAACACTCTAAGTTTAGAATAGTCACAAGGGTGTCCTTTCCATACCTCTTGTGGAATCTTGTAGCCTATCGCCGTTGATGGGGATCGGTTTATCACATAACAAGTTGTTGCCACTGCTTCCGTCCACAACTCATTTTGCAACCTGGCGTTACTCAGCATACTCCTTGCTCTCTCTAGAAGAGTCCTATTCATGCATTCAGCAACTCCATTCTGCTGAGGAGTATAAACCGTGGTCTTATGTCTCTCGATCCCTGCATCCTTGCAATAGCTGTCAAACTCCTTGGAAGTAAACTCACCACCATTGTCAGTTCTTAAACATTTTATTGTTCTACCAGTGTTGTTTTCTACCAATGCTCTAAACTGCTTGAAAACTGAAAAAACATCAGATTTCCTTTTCAACATGTAGACCCACACTTTCCTAGAAAATTCATCAATGAATGATACAAAATAAGACGAACCACCATATGAAGTTGTAGGAGCTGGACCCCACACATCTGAATGGATATAATCAAGTATGCCTTTACTAGTATGTTTGCCTGTTTTAAACTTTTGTTTACTTTGTTTTCCAAACAAACAATGCTTACAGAAATCTAACTTTCCAGACTTTAGATTTGGAAGTAACTTGCGATCAGCCAAAATTTTTAACCCTCTTTCACTCATATGCCCCAATCTTTGATGCCATAAGTGAATGGAACTACTGTCATGTTCAGACACCGTAGACACATAAGCTGACCCTGTACTTCCTTCTAACTGAAATAGATTTCCTACCTTCTTAGCTTTCATAACTAGTAAAACACCTTTGTAAATTTTCATTACTCCACCTTGAATTACAGTTTTATATCCATTTGAATCAAGTGCTCCTAATGAAATCAAATTTTTCCTTAAATCTGGTACATGCCTCACATCAGTTAATATTTTTGTTGTCCCATCAAACATTTGCAGTTGTATACTCCCAATTCCCACAATATTACATGTTACATCATTACCCATGTACACAACACCATCATCAATTGATTTATATGTCTTAAACCATTCTTTATGGATACACATGTGGTTTGATGCACCGGAATCTAACAACCAATGTTGACCATGATTTGACACATTAACTGATAATACTTCATCACTCATACCTGAACCAGATGCCGAAATTGTATCTGTCATATTTGCCTCCTTCTTCTCTGTCGAAGAATATGCTTTTGAAGTTTGTTGTTGTCGCTTCCAACAGTCCTTCTTTAAATGCCCTGATTTGCCACAAAACCAACACTTTAGCTTACTCTTCTTCCCTTTCGACTTTGAATGTGAGTCGCTCGACCTCCTGGGGCGTCTTTCTTTCGAACGACCTCTAACCATCATAGCTTCTGATGTAGAGGTTTCAGAATGCGACCTTCTCCTTTTTTCTTCCGATAATAAGGATGCAACTACATCATCAAACTCAATAGTTTCTGATGAACTAAGACTTATAGAAGTAACAAAATGATCCCATGATTCGGGCAACGAGCACAATAAAGTAATAGCTTTATCCTCGGATTGAATTTTTACTTCTATACTTTGTAATTGCATAAGAAGAGTATTAAAAGCATTTAAATGATCAGCAATCGATGTACCTTCCTTCATTCGCAAACTATACAACTGTCGCTTCAGGAGAATCCTATTGGTTAAGGATTTGGTCATGTACAATTTCTCCAGTTTCATCCACAAACCAGCAGCTGTTGTCTCCGACACGATATTAAACAGGACATCATCATCTAGACACAGTCGAATAGCACTTATCGCTCTTTCATCCATCTCGGCCCACTCATTATCTATGATGTTGTAAGGCTGTTTGGATTTGCCCAACAATGCCTTTGCCACACCATGTTGGACAAGCAAATCGTACATTTTCACCTTCCAGATCTCGAAATTATTCTTGCCATTAAACTTCTCAATTTCAAAACGGGCACTTTGAGTTTTCGCCATCTTGTATCAGCAAAAAACACAATAATCTCCAAAACCAATGTTTAAATACCAGCAATTAACAAAAAAACTGCCTATGCCTTTAAAAAACAAACAAATATCTGCCTTTTGTACTTCACATACAAATTTCTGCCATATGCACTTATATGCCTTTGTTTTGTTTAAAAAAAAAAAGTTTCTGCCGTTGTACAATAATGGCGACAAGCATGTGAACAGTGGCGTGGAAATACTCCGCACTTGCTGCGTTAGTATATATGCATTGCCATAAACTTTAATGACATTATCATTGTCGTGACATATTAATCATATTAATCCATTTAATCCACCATGTAACGTAAGTGTATAACCCATGTAACATATTAATCCACCATGTAACGTAAGTGTATAACCCATGTAACATATTAATCCACCATGTTTATATCTCAACAACCAAAAATGGCGGACGGGAGTAATAGAGACGTTTATTTTATTGCCTTAATCCAAAACAACAAAAAACTTGGATTGAACACCAATTCGGCAGCGGGACTCACCCTTCGCTCCAAATGATTTCACGCCGAAGACAACAATGAATTGGACTCCCACGCAGCAATCAAAAAACCATACGCAGCACTCCAGGCAGCACTCGATCAATACACAGCAGCAACAATCGATCAATACTCAGCACTACGCAGGTTAGACAGCACCCTCCAGGCAGCAGTACGCACCATTATGCAGCACGCAATCATACGCACCAACAGCACCAGCACGCAATGAATAAACCAGCAATTCAGCAGCGCCAGCACGTATTGAATAAACCAGCCCTCACGCACACGCAGGTACACACAGGTCTCCACGCAGGTTTAGAAAATACCTTCCACTGCACCATTCAACGCACCAGTACTCCGGGACTCCACGCAGCAAAGGGACATGGCCAGCACGCAATACCTCCACGCACCAGCGCTCCAGCAACACACCACCAGCAATCAACTGCGCACCAGCAGGTAAGGGAGTATGCGCTCCACCTCCACGCAAGCTTCTGCAGGCTCACACGACGCCTCCAACATGCTCTGATACCAATTGTTGGAGATCAGATGCACAACTAATTAAACAAAATACACAGCAGATAAATCAAGCACATAAAGACACAGGAATTAACGTGGTTCACCCAACCAATCTGGGCTACGTCCACACAACATAGGCATCGGCAATCTTATTAATCAAACAGGAGATTACATAATTCAATCCTCACAAACTCTCACCCTCATAGCAAACAATCCGAATGGTTGCCTGTTTTATAGCAAAGGGAATCTAACAACTTCATTAACTCACTTTCATCAAATATAGGAGGCATTAATCATCTCCCAACAACCTGGAGCTAATCTAGGAACTGATTCCTATTGTTGTCATCTACTGAGATTTTGCCTATCTTATGCAAAACAGAAAATCTCAACACTGTGAAAACATAGGAAAGTCCGCAGAAAACACAATTCCTGAACTTTAATTTTTTCATAAATGCGCCCTAAACTCCCAGCGGGTCCACCCACAAGTCGTTGTCGCAATGTCGCACGATTTAAAGGCCCAATGCTCCCTTTTGGCTTTGCTCCAATCTAGTCTCCGATCTTTGATCACTCTGATCAGCGCTATCGCATCTTGGCGTGCCGGCCCATCGGCATTTCGACATATCGGCGGTCGGCATATTGTCGGTTCCATGGCTGGCAACCCTTAAGCTTCCTCGATCACCGATCAGCGATCAGATCTTGACCGTTGCTTCCCTTTGCCAATCCGACAGCTGTAATGCACTCATCGCAATCTGCCCATCGCACATCTTAAGACCTCAGGGCACTGGTCCTTCTCCCATGGATCTGTGTGATGCGATAAAGCGATAATCGCTTATTGCGATCGCTGATGGCCCAAGGTCCTTCCCTTTGAAATAATTGCGATGCGATATTTAACAATGATCGCTCAAACAGGGCCACCTGGACCAATCCCGATCTGCCATGTGTTAGTTGTGGATTGGCCCATGATCCTATACTAAAAATCGAAATTTTCAATATAGTTCAAAATTTAATGAAATTGCCTCCTTTTCTAAGGACATTGGGAAATTTTTATTTTACAATAACTCCTTCATCCGGAATCTGTTTTCACCCATTCAAGTTGCGTTGGATTCAGAATGAGGAGATCCCTGCAATGAGACTATTTCCAGGAGCACCCTATGATTTTCATTTTCCTCTGATTTACAAAGGATTTGTGCCATTTGGCACCTTTTACCTCTTATATGAAATCTTTTAGACTTACAGGTTTATCCAGGATCCATTTTTGGATCACGCCTTCCCACTAAGAGAACTTTTGGTCTCCAAAACACTGATATACTAATCTGAACAATAAATGAGAGTGACTCACCCTCTTCTTTCAACCTCCCTACACTTGTCTTTGCATAGTGCCTTTGAACCGAAGTTTTTGACCACTTCCCTTCTTTGATGGGTTGGTCTTCCTGGGAAGAACTGTCTTCCTCCTTGCCTTCCTGTAGAACTTCTGTTGTACTGGTCATAGAAGGTGGTTTGAACTTCTTTGCCTTGATCATTTATCCAAGGTGGCTCAAACAAATGTGAAGTACATATACTCCACAAAACTTTCATTTGTACCTGTTTGACAAGCTGCCAACAACATTGTTTACAACAACAGGCATACAAACAACAACTGGATGGACTAAACTCCTACTTCAACAAAAGAAACAAATTTTCACATCTTGTGAACACCTCCATGTCTTACATCTGCATACAAATGATGGACTAGATAACAAGCCCACAAAACATGCCTTTAAAGCAAATGACCCTTCAAGTCAAGCATGTAGAAAAAGACCATTAGGACTCTTTTTCAAAAGATGAAACACTTCATCATTATCTCCATTTGGAGACCAAGTTAAATTTTCCCAAATCGACATTACATGCATGTTTACAACAAAGCAATCAGCCCTTCAAGTCAATCACACACACATGTTCCAAAAACAAGGAAAACATCAACATCCCTGTGTTCATGCACATCATCTCATGCATGCATTTCATCCTTCAACTTTCGCTTAAGCACATTGTACTTTCAAAGCTGAAATAAAATATAATGTTGCAGCAACAAAGTGAGCTTCCCACTCAACTTCTCCATTCACCTTCTTGGTAAAATCCTACAACTTGCATTCCATTAACAAAGAAATGCAAATAGATGCATCAATAGACATGCAATCTTAATTGGATAAGAACTCTAACCATTTCTTACCAATCCATTTCAAATGTCCTTCTTTTGTCTGCACATCAGCATCGACATGTGAATCATCCTGAGACACATCATTCATGGAATCTTCCTTTCCATTTCTGCCATTCTCTCTTTCCACCTTCTCCTTCAGCTTTTGTGGAAGCATTGCTGGATTCAGTGTCCAACTTTTTGCAGCAAGATGTCCTTGCTTATGGCAGTAAGTGCATTGCATGTGCATCCTCTTGACAGCATGATTTGCCTTGTCCAATGGAACTTTGGCTTTTTGCTTCTTTTCCTTCAAAAGCTTCCTGTATGTGGCCATTCTCTTCAAAAATCTGGAAACATGATGGTTATCCAAACCACAAAAGGAACATGCAATTCTTTTCCCATATCTATGTGGAAATTTATCATGCTTTGTAAAATCAAAAGGAAAATGTTTAGAACCAGATTTATACCTGCCTCTTTCACCTTTATTGCCTTCATGAGGAGGTGAAGCAAATGAAGAAGTGGCTCCCTTTGGAACACCATAAAACTCTTCAAGGCTGTTAGAGTCTCCCCAACTCTCTGGTTCAAGTGTGTGCTTCTGAACACCTGCATCCTGCAATTGATGTTTCAAGCTATTGTATTCCTCTTGGATACAACCTTCACACTTCTGAGGTAGAGGACATGAAATGAAACTCCTTCTTAGAATGGTTTCAATGGCCTTCATGGCAGCTTTGGAACTCTCTCAATAACACTGCCCATAGCCAAGACCCAAATACTTAGGCCTTTCCCCAATCATTGTTGGTTCAATGATACCTTGTGCATGCTTTCCCAAGCCCTTTCCTTCATAGCCCATCTTGGACATTAGCTTGGAACCTATGCCTTTAGTATGCTTTTCAAAAGAACCAATACAAGCATTCTCAGAAGAATTTGAAGACAAACTGGAATGGCTTACCTCTTCTTAAAGTTGGTACTTGACTAAGGCTTCTTGGGCAACAAAGAGCTATGACTCCAACTCATGCATCCTTTTCAGGTTCATATTTGCAATATGAAGTTGCCTCTCCATTTTCTCCAATTTGTCAGAAAGCATATGCTTCTCTTCCTTCATGGAATTCAGCTGCTTTCTAAGCATGCTGCTCTTCCTTCCATCCTCATACATTTCTCTCACCATATCCATCATGGTGGATAATTCTTGCTTCATGTCTTCATCAAAGAGTCTTGTGAAGAGAGCAGGATTTGAGGACCCACTTGTAGAAGTTGTCATTATGCCAATGAACAGAAAAAACTTCAACAAGATAAATAAAGAGCTTATTCAAGCAACCTTTTGCAACAAACCTCTTGTGCTCCAAAGATTGCCTTGAGGTCCTTTGGGATAGAAGAATGCCTTCAGCCCTTCTCCTTCTTGTCCTTCCTGGACTAAGCTATCAATAGCTTCCCCTTTACCTCTGCAAACTCAGAAAATAGTCAGTCTACAAAACAAGCATACAATCAGCCTTTTGTTGTTCAAACACCTTTCAGACAAGCAGTCTTTGCTCTGTCAATCAAGCATTCTGATATAACCTTCTTAAAGGTGTGGTTAATCAATCTTAAGCTCTGATACCACCTGATTTGAAAATGGGGCTCTTAGGCTTCTTGTCTAGCTTACAAGAACCTCTCCCACTTCCAAAGCTTGAATTTTCCCAAGTCTATTTGATTAACCAATGCGGAATTAAGAAATGCTTGAAAATATAGGCATATGCTTGTATTTATTGTTGGCTATTTATGTGCTTTAAAATCTGTTGTGTATGTTGATATTTAAATGTGCTTGAACATATATATAAATGCATATAATAGTGAATAATGCAGCAGTAAAACAAACACATGAGATAACAATGTCATATGGAGTTCACCTTGATATCTTGGGCTACATCTCCTTGAGCTCTAATCAAATCGATTAGGCTCTTTGAGATTATGGTTGAATTATTTACAAGTTCGTGACTCAACTCCATATGGTTTACAAATGGACCAATGGGCTCAGAATACCATCTTACCCCTGGCTGTCCTTTAGCTGTAAACAGATCTAGGCTTCTCTGGACTAATTCTTTCAATCAGTGCTCTGACTCTTTGGCTCTGGCCTCTGTGCATTCACTTTTTCTCTTACAGCTTTGTCTCAGCATTTCCCGTTTATGCCTCTCAATCATGCTCTCAGACTCAGCGCTACCTTCGTGGCTTCTACGTTTCCTCTTGGCCTTAGCTTCCTGCTTTGGCTTCAGCAATAGCTCCCACAACGACCAACAACCCAGCCAGCAACCAACAGTCCTCTCGTTCTATTATTCTGTGGATTTTAAGCCAAATCGGGCTACCTGTTGGTTTTCCCTTTAGGGCTCTGCAACTTCCGGCTTTGGTCTGCTCAACTCCCTCTTCTGGCATTCAATAATCATTGCATAATGCCTTTAGGGTAGGCAACCACCTGTTCCGTAACGGAATGGTACTATCGGCACTTGGAATCCTTAGTAACAGTCGTTCTCTATTTACACAGAGAACGCTGTGAAAACACGGGAAAGTCTGCAGAAAACATAGTTCCCGAACTTCAATTTTTTCATAAATGCGCCCTAAACTCCCATCGGGTCTACCCACAAGTCATTGTTGCATTGTTGCACGGTTTAAAGGCGCAATGCTCCCTTTTGGCTTTGCTCCGATCCAGTCTCCGATCTCTAATCACTCCGATCAGCGCTATCGCATCTCGGCGTATCGGCCCATCGGCATTTCGGCATATCATCGGTTTCATGGCCCGCAACCCTTAAGCTTCCCCGATCGCCAATCAGCGATCAAATCTTGACCATTGCTTCCCTTTGCCGATCCGACGGCTGTAATGCACTCATCGCAATCAGCCCATCGCACATCTTAAGGCCTCGGGGCACTAGTCCTTCTCCCATGGATCTGTGCGATGTGATAAAGCGGCAATCGCTGATCGCAATCGCTGATGGCCCAATGTCCTTCCCTTTGAAATAATTGCGATGCAATATTTAACGATGATCGCTCAAACAAGGACATGTGGCCCAATCCGGGCCTGCCATGTGTCAGCTGTGGATTGGCCCGTGAGCCTATACTAAAAATCAAAATTTTCAATATAGTTCAAAATTTAATGAAATTGCCTCCTTTTCTAAGGACATTGGGCAATTTTCATTTTACAATAACTCCTTCATCCGGAGTCCGTTTTCGCCCATTCAAGTTGCGTTGGATTTAGAATGAGGAGATCTCTGCAATGAGACTATTTCTAGGAGCACCCTACGATTTTCATTTTCCTCTAATTTACAAAGGATTTGTGCCATTTGGCACCTTTTACCTCTTATATGAAGTCTTTTAGATGTAGAGGTTTATCCAGGATCCATTTTTGGATCACCTTACCACCCCAGGCTAATGGGCAAGTTGAGGTAACCAACAGAGCATTGGGAGGCATTCTAACCAAGGTGATTAGCAGCAATAGAAAGGATTGGGTAGACAGATTAATTGAGGCCACGTGGGCCTACAATACCACCTAGAAGACCATCACTGGCTTTACCCCTTATGAGCTGGTCTATGGGAAGAAAGCCCTATTGTCCATTGAATTTGAATACAACACCCTAAGGATGGCAGCACAATTGGATCTAGATATCACCAGGGCACAACAAGAAAGATTGCTCCATCTGAATGGGTTAGATGAATTTAGGATGCAGGCCCTCTTGCACACAGAGGTGACTCAAGTTCAAAGGAAAATTTGGAATGACAAGAATATAAAACGTAAACAGTTTCAAGAAGGTGATTGGGCTTTGTTGTATGATTCTCATTACAAGGATTTTAAAGGCAAGTTAAGAACTAGATGGTTAGGGTTTTATGTAATAGAAAAGTGTCATGATAATGGTGTTGTGCAGATAAGAACCATTGATGTAGAGACTACCCCTTTGCTTGTCAATGGGTATAGATTAAAGATCTACAAGAATCCCTTGTTAAAGCAAGAATTCGTCAATAGCATCAGCAAGACAGTGATGGTGGTGGATCAAGTTTCAACTTCCACCCCACCAAGTCCCTGATGAAGAAAAAAGAAAGAAAAAAATAAAAAATAAAGAGACTCAAGTGAAAACCTCCATGAGGCACCTGAGTCCCACTGTTGGGTTGAAAACCTCTTGAGGTGGCCCAAGGGTGTTTTTTTTTTAAAGAGGAAAAATAAAAAGGTATTTGGGTGAAAACATATTTTGAGGCACCCAGGGCAGGCAACTAGGATGAAAACCTCCTTGGAGGCAGACTAGTTGTTTAAAAACAAAACAAAAAACAAAAAAAAAAAGAGAAAAAAGAGAAAAGATACAAAGTATGGAAATTATGTTTTGTAGGTCAGCAAGAGGAGGATGATCATAGCATGAGAAAGATATCAAGACCTACAAGAGCCATGTTTTAATCCACCTATCTCATATCTTCCACTATTCACCTAGTCTTCCATTTATAAACCCCTCCAGCTCATCTCATTCAAACTCTGTGTTTTCTACAGGATTCCCTGTAATCCTACAGGAGTTTCCTATAGGAATGACAGTGACCTTGAAAACCACAAGAAGGATAGTCCGAGATCAAGGTGATGACACAAGCCTGTGTCTATATGAAAATACATTTAATCCACCACACCATAGATATTCTTTTCATCACCATGTCACCCCTGCATCCATCAAAGAAATCAATTCAAAAAAAAAAATTACAGATTACAAAAAGAAAAAAGAAGAGAAAAAAATAGAAGAGAGAGAGAAGAGGGAAAGAGGAACCATACCCAGAGGCAACATCTCTCACCTACCATTCCCTACCACCCTTATCCACTCATTTCAACATCCCTTATGCTTCATACTTGAGAAAAAGTATGAAAGTTTAAGGGAGAGGCAGCTACATGACATCCTATAGGAATTCCTGTAGCAGCCTATCCCAGAAAGGAAACCACGGAGATTGCAGCCATCTTTAGAACCAGGACTCCAAGAATGAAGAAGCTCCTCTAGAGCTCAGCATCAGCAATAAGGTCCAACACCTACACATCAAAAGGAACAAGCATCAAAAGAGGCAAATACACAGAAAAATATGCAAAATGAAAAGCACAACAAAGAGGCACCACTCTCCAGCATGCATCATCAACGAAGCACCTTACCCACAGGTATGTCATCTTAATCATGATCTCTCGTTAGTATGATATGATCAAAACTGTAGGATTATGTGAGAGTTGGTTTTATAAATAAAGGTGGCTAGTTAACTTGGCCATCTTCGGCTAGTCGACGAGAAGAAAACAGTTAGACCACTCCACATGTGGCAAAATTCAAATCAAGAGAAAAAGGGAATAAAGCCAAAAATGCTTAAGTTATGGAGGAAAGTAGTGGGATATGATTACGAGGTGAGGTGGAATGATGGACTGATAGTGGGACCAATGGTCCAAAAGGAGGTGCTCGTACTTAGACAACCATCACACCACCCCACACGATCATCCATATATGGAAATAAAACATTGATTCCCATACAAAGAGAGCAAAAGAAACTTCAAAAATTCATCAAACGAAGAGGTTTCTCTCAACCTTCCTGAAGTAGCACCTACAGGATACAGTCAACATCTACAGCGCAGGAAACCTATAGGAAGCCTACAGGATATAGAGGAATCAACCTACAGGGTTGTCAGTGGGCACTAAGGGAGGTGAAATCAAGGATTATCCTCACCAAAACATAGAAAAGTGAGGTAGGAGCTATACCTTCCATGTTTTCCATTTGAAAAAAATGGAAATCCTCCATTTGTTAGGAAATTGCAGTGCATCTCAAGATAGGAGAATTTTATTGCATGTCACTAAAAGTTAACATTCAAAACTCCCTCATCTACCAAAATCCTTGAATTGTATCCACACAAGCCTCTATAATTACCAGGGAAATATGACAGGAGGTTTCAATAAGAGAGAACCCACAAACACAGCAAGGATCCACCAGCAGCCTCCTATAGTGGAAATTTTCACAAGGCACCAATGGATGGGGTTCTTTGAGAGGATGAGAGGATACGATGATGAAGTAGCCATAAAATTTTCCCTCTCACTCATACCCCTCACTAGGACCAATGCCACTACTGTGGTGAAGGGTTTATCAGTAGCAATTACCCCTAAGGTTATAAGCAGAATCACTACACTTCCCCTAGGGTTACCATGGAGAAAAGAAGACAAGGGAAATGACACCCTTCCAAAGAAAAGTTTCTTTTTGGAAGGAGAAGGACCAATAAAGGACAAAAATGGGGTTAGAAAGGAGAGCATTCCATACCCTTGGAATGAATTTAGTTACCACCTCATTAAATACATTTCATGTGAAGGGAGATACAATTTAGTGTATGGATAACACTTCAGACGCCTCCAAGAACTGAGATTTGGAGAGAACACACCTCCTTATAACAGATTGAGCATACCCCATTTTCTTCTAAAATCAATGATAGACATGAGCATCAAAGTGCAGGAGGGAAAACATTAACAACTAGCCCATCATGGGTTGATCAAACTCATCCTTGAAGATTCTCTACAAAACTTAAGACTCCCTATTGCATGGACAACATTTACAGACATGCAGACAGAAGGAGCAATTCAAACTATTGAATATGATAGAAGCCCTACTGTTAGTGAGGGAGAAGAAGAAACAAAACAGGAAAAAGGAGAAGAAACAGAGGAGTATAATGAACAAGAAACAGAGGAGGAAAAAGGAGAATAAACAAAGGAGGATATTGAACAAGAAATAGATAAGGAAAATGAGGAAGAGATAGAGGAGGAAACAAAAGAAGAAACAGATGAGCATAGTGAAGAAATAGAGGAAGAAAAAGAAGAGGAAGGAGGAGACAAAGAAGAGGATGAGAAAGAAAATGGAAAAGAGGAAACAGGACAAAAATATGAACAAAGGTCTACAGCGCAAGACAGAGAGGAAGAAGGATCGCCAAGGGTATCCCCAAAGCCTACAGAGAAAGAGGCAGTAACTGCTCTTACTTCCATAAGTACACCTGTTAAACCAAAGGGGAAGAGGCGAAGACAAAACCCACTGTACTTCAGGACAAGAAAGAGCACTAGTATTAGACAAGGAAGACCTCAAACCCCCACTGAAACTCCAATTGTCATTGAGGATTCACTAAAGCAACAAGAGAAGGCAACCCCTCTAAAGAAAAATGAAGGAGAAGGATCATCAAAACAAGCTTCTCCCAAGTCTCCAGTTACCTATGTTAGGAGGCCTGTCACAAGGTCAGCCTCATCAAAGGGAAAAGGTCTCCTACAGGAGACACAGACAGACCTACAGGAAGCAGAGGCCATCCTACAAGAAACTCTGTCAAACCTACAGGAAACACAGAAAAGGGACCAGGAAGGTATCACTCAACAAGAAACAAAGGAAGAAGACCAAGAACTAAGAGAACCTAGCCCATAGCCAAACCTTAGCTCCTACTACAGGTTCATTGAAGGAGGTAGGGTGATACCACAGAAGTTTTCCATTCCCCTATTCTTTGAACTTGAAAAAGAGAGGGAAAGGACACATAGGTGGATGCAAATTGCCAAATCAAAAGGGGTGGAGGATGTAGGCCACATGGAGGAGAAATTGCAGGAGATGGGCAGAGAAATGAGCAGCATAAGGGACAGAGAAGCAATGATGAAATCTCAGTTAGAGGCTGAGAACACATGGCTAAGGAGACAGCTACAAGAAATGGAAAGCCAATTGGCAACTATGGCCAATTTGTCCATGGAGGCAATCCAATGCAGGATGCCAGCAAAGTCTTATGCCTTGTACCTCAAGGAACAATGGCTACAATTCCAAATAAAGACCCTAGCACAAAGAGGAACTATGCCCTTCCAAGACTATAGACAATTCATTGATCTTTGTGATCAAAGCACCTTGGAAGATAGAGAAAAAATATCTGAGTTTTACCTACACAATTTGGCCTTGACAGATTTAAATGTGTGGGACCCAAATCCCAAGCTAGGGGACTTGCAATTGATGGCCTTAGCATCATGGATGAATCATGAGGAGGCAAGAGCTACAAAGATGAAAAAGGTAATGGAAAAATAAGAGACAAAACCCCTTATGATCAGAGCAGAACAATCTAACCCAATGGTTGTCATAAGCACCCACAACCTCATTGCAAATGATCCCAAGCTTGCACCAAGGTACCTTGTTGTACAAGAATAGGAATTCACACACTTTGAAGACATGTTCAGATTGCTAGGAGATGACAGCCAGCAAGCCTGCTAAAGGAGATGGAACACCTTGCCTTACAGCCTAAAAATCATAGAATATCATTCTCCTGACAAAATGAGAGAGGAACTAAATAGAACCCCAATGTATAAGCAGGCACTACAAAGACTCAAAGTCAATTGGATTGGCTTGAGGCTCAGTCTACCATTTCTTTTGGGAATGTTGGAAGGAAGGAAAGAATAAGAAGAAATAAAGTAGTGGGAAGAGATAGAGAGGAAGGTAGGAATTTTATTCAGAGGAAGAAGAGACTACAGCAAAAGCATGGGATGTCAGGGAAGCCATCAGAGCAATGAAGGACATGGACAAGATTGAGTTTCTTAGAGGATGAGAAACACTTTCAGTAGGGGGTGATGATGGGACTCATCATTGGGTAAATATATGGACCTTAATACACCTCCAAGCTTACTAAAATCAACTCTTCTCATAATTCCATACATGTTTTAATTATATTTTGCTTAATGAGATGAGTAAAAGTAAGATGTTATGTCTAGTGGTCTAATGTGCATTGATTGCAGCTTTTTGGGAGCAAATTATGACAAATTATGGCTAATTAAGGTGCAGGAACTCGAATGAGACAAGAAGGAGAGATTATAGGAGATGGATCTTCCTCATTAAATCCTCACTCATTCAAAGATCCCTCAATCAAATCACACTAGCTCGGAGTTGCAGGCAGTCAAGTCATGAGGATCATTGGTAGCCGAGCCAATGATAGTAAAGAACCAGTTTATCTTTAGATTAGGAGCCAAGACTCCATAGATTTAAGGAATTTTTTGGAAAATTTAGTTGTATAAATAAGGGGGCCTAGATCCTCATTAGGATTCGGATTTTCATGCAAGATAACTAAGAACTTTCGATTTGAAGGATTGTGACAAAACACTGTTATGTATTTTTTTGATATGTTAATGAAAATGAGCATTCCCTTGATCCAACACTAAGTTGACTCAGAGGGCTGAAGCTCTTGGGTTAGGGCCCAACCCTAGCAGCAGAGGTTCCTCTTACTGTACTTGTATGCTTAGGTTATTTCATAGATTACTTGTTGAATTGATTTTGGCATTGTTACATTACAAGTATTGGTGAATTTGATTAGTTTGCTTCCATTTGTGCATAGCTTTAACAATAGATTTAGAGAGATAAAGAAATATCAAAAAGGTTGATAACAGGTGGATCTTGCCTCATTCCTCCCTTCAGGGACCATGGTTTGAGGAAAAACCCTCATTCAACCCAAAAAGACAGAATTCTAGTTTCTTATGAAATTTAGGGTTTTTCTGCTAACTAGGTCAACATCTTTCAGTTTTCAAAGATAGGTTGTAGTTGTCATTTATGATATCTTCAGCTTTGTATTAGATTTCATGGTGTTTTCACAATAGGCTGCAAGCATTTCCATGCATGAACTAGGCATAATAAATGATGAAATTCTACTTTCCTATGTTGATGTAACCCTTTCTTGTTTTGACATGATTTATGGATAAATGCCACAATGATGTTGACATTGCAGGAGTTTCAATAGTGCAAGAAGACCTCATATCAGTAGCCTTAGCCTAACCTTACCCATCCATGATCACCAAAAGCCACCAATCCATAATCTGAGTTATCATTTCACAAGGATAACGTGCCATGCTTGTTGAGCAAATCCAACCATCATACAAATTTGATTTGAGTTCTAAGGGAGTCCTAACCACTTCCTTGCCTTATTCCGTCCATCACTCACCTTCTCTAAGCCCCATACCACTGTCCAAATTACTCCTTGTTATTTCGGCCTGTTCCTATAGGAAAACAGGGGATCCTGTAGGTGAATTAGGAAATCCTTTAGACATCCTGTAGGACGACCTGTAGTGGCCTATTTTGAGCCCGATTTGTGAGAAATGCATCATGAAGCTAGGAGAAGACCCCTACTTGCCTCCCAAGCCATCTAACCCATCACAACTATCTCTCTCCACACCTAACCCACCTACCATACAATCAAGAAGGATTAACATTCATGTTTTCACAAAAAAAAAGACGAAAAGAAAAGGGTTGTTATGCTTATTCATATGCACAACAATTAAGTATTTGATTAGATTAGATTGCATGCTTAGGTTAGTTAGGGTTTCACATGTGTTAGCTTAGAATTCTTTTGAATAAAGGTATCTTAACAAATATCTAGATGAGTTGTGTGTTTTAAGCATCTATTTTAGTCTTTCTTTACTGTAGTAGGTAGCATTTCAATTCTCTCAATTAGGGTAAAATTATCCTTTCTCAATTGGTAATCAAACTTCTTCTAAATCAATAGAAGGCTGGTTTGAGAAACCCTAGTGGTCTATCACCCAGCTCAGTAGTGACAAAAGAGTGGACCCATTGCATCTATTTGTGTATACAACACTGTCACCTCCAAGTTTGTACGAACCCCGAGTTGATGAAGTAAAGTTGGTAGCCCCAGGAGTTGCAGCATTCTTGCTACAATACTGGTGCTCATCAGTGTCTATAAATCATTGGCCTCACCAACACTGTGCTCTAATCTTATGGATATATAGAGTTAGTAAAGGCCTTATTATGTGACAATGTTGGATGATATGATGTTAAATAGATGGGTTACTAATCCAACTCTTCCAATGAGAATTCTTCAGATTGAGAATGTCCAAGTACCTTGTATGGATTATGAATACCTCCCTAGATAAGAGGGAGTGTTGAAATATGTAACTAGGTTCGGTCTTCATAATGACATCTGTAATCATGATTTTATTTATTGATGTAATGAGAAAAATAAATTTATTATTGTTGTCCTTGAGGCATGGGTTTCGTGCTCGAGGAAAATTATTTTTAGGTCAAGCTCCCATTGTGAGCTCCTAGGGATTTTCATTGAGTCTACAAGTCATTAAAATCATTTTCATGTTTGAAAGACGCATTTGGGGCATGTTACATATTGTAAAAAAAATTATCTGAGTCAATGTTAGAGTCAAAAGACCCTCCAAGACCTCATCACAAGTGCTACAATAAGTCGGCCTTCAAAAGGAGAAATCAACCTATCTATAAGGAAATGTCAGCCTAAGAATGATGACAAGTCAACCTAATAGTATGGGAGAGGATCCTATATATAGGCGGAATCAACCTCACTCAAGGGATCATCCATCAAGCATCCACAAAAAGGATAGAAGCGTGAACAGGAAAGGAAGAAAGCCTCTTGAGAAGTGAATACAAGGAGAAGAAGATCAAAGTCTTGTGGCATTGTTTTTGGGTCGTTCATCTCATGCGTGTGATAACAAATTGGTTTCTGTAGTTAGGTATTGCAGACCGTGAAGGGGCCAAAATATAGGCCAAGGAAGAAGTGTATTTTCTAGCCAAATTCACAAGAAGAAGTGTCCAAGACAAGTGAAGGAGAAAATCCTCACAAATATGACCAAATCAACTCACACGTGTGGGATCTCTAAAATGGCAGGTAGGTTGAAAATTGTAGGCATGTAATAAGAGGCCAAAATTGAAGAAGAAGTCAAAAATAGAGGTGTAGCAATCAGTTTGACCAACGTTGAATTGGAAGGAAGAAGATATCTTAAAGGGAAGAATTGTGACTTGGCCTTGGAGAGGTTCTTTGGTCAATGGTCTACGTCATGGAATTTGTTAATTGAAGAATCTATAAGAAGAAGAATTATTGTGGGTTTTCCTCTCAGAGTTTGAGAGATTTTGGCCTAGGCTAATCACCTATATCTTGTGTCCTTTTTCTTATTGTACTTTATGGTTTGGTAGTTGATTGACTAAGAAAAACACTAATAATAAGAAGTGAAAGAAAAGCTAATTAAGTAAAGTAAAAATACCTCACAAACATTTATCAAAGAAGAAAAATCATTCTATGTTGCTGTCCCTAGATTTCTCAACATGTTCTATACACACACGGATCTCGCAAAATTCATTAAATTTTTTGCAAAATCACTCTCTATCCACAACTTTGAGTTTCTTCTGTCTCTTCCTATGTGGGGCTTCTTAAGGTGAATCAGAGTGATCTTGTGTAGGCGATAGTGGTAATTAGCCTACTTAATGCTCGCAATAATTCTATTTGGGCTGCCAGTCTCAAAGCCAAAGGTGCCATGGTGAGTGAAAGAGAAAATCCAATGCTTAAGGATTCAGTGTACAGAGTGTGGAGCTCGTCCTAGGATGACTCAGTCTAAAGCTTTTAAATTTAATTAAAGTCTATATATGATGGAGATAGTTCTGTGGAGGTTGTTCTCATTGTGTAGAGTTCTAAGAGCACTCCGCACAATGAGAACCACCTCTGCAAAATGATCCCGATTATATACAAATTATAGATTTCAAGAAGATTCAAAAGCTTCAGACTAAGTCACGCCGGGACAAGCTTAGGATAAAAAATGGAGTTTCACTAAAGAGGAGAAAATTTTGGAAGCACTTTAGAAAGCTTTGTTGTTCTTGGTGCTTCCACGATCATAAAAAATGGGGCTTCACGTAGGGTTCGTTCATCCATATCATTAGTCACATGCATCTTTTTGATGTGCTTCATCGTCTGAAAATAAAAAGCAAATGAATTGTTCAAGTTACAAAATTCTTCTCCTAAGAGCTTATCGAAATCTAATAAATTAAGGAATTAAAAAACCAGGGGTATTTTAACTGTCAGGAAAATAAATAACAACCATCATTTTCGGTAGAGTCATAGCTATGTGCAAAATTTAGAGAGAATCCAAATAGATTGTGATGAATATATTACAAAGTGATAAAAAAGTTAGATACAAGAAACCTTGTTTACATAATGTAGAGTGCGTAGGTGCATTTATATTGCTAATAACGCTTCTCTACACCTTCACACTCTGCATTATGATGCTACACTTCTAATAGGTGAAACTTGTTATTTCGAGCACAAGAAAAATCAATTACCTTGTAAATCAGATCGCCTATGACCTCATACCGCCTTTGTGATCCAACAACTAATGGGATGTGTGTATTTGCATGAAATCCAGAAATGTTTTCTGTCTGCAACCAATGATTGACAGTTAAGAGACATGATTTGCAATAATAAGCTCAAAATACTATGTTGTTCCCCTGCCAGGTATAAATGCAACTCTGCCAAAGCAAAAATGTTTAGAAATTTAAAGAGAATCCAATACATTACGATGAATATATTATAAAGTAAAAAAAATAGTTTGAGAGAAAGAAACCTTGTTTACGCAATGCAGAGTGCAGAGGTACTTTTATATTGCTAATCGCACTTCTTCACAACTTCACACTCGACATTGAGGCGCTACATTTCTAATGGTGAAACTTTTTATTTTGAGCCCAATTAAAATCAATTACCTTGTAAATTGGATCGCATGTGACCTCATTTCGCCTTTGTGATCCAAAAACTAATGGGAAATCTAGAAATGATATCTGCTTGCAACCAATGATCAAAAGTTAAAATATAATATTTATAATAATAAGCTCAAAAGACTATGTACCAATCCACCACATCTACCACAGGTCTCATGCCATAGTATGGATAGCTCCATGATGTTCTACGTTTGAAGGACTTCACAAACTCGATCAACTTTACAACTCGTTGTTTAAGCACACAACTGCAAGTCTCCACAAGTCTTCACATGAACAACCCATCTTCCTTCTCTATGTTCGATAATTAATAATTGATATTTGTAGCATCCAATGTGCACTCAAACAACATTACATGCTTCCACACACATAAGAAATGATAAACCTGGCTATGATTGAAAAATGGTATAGAAGGGCCTAATCTCAAACCACAATTGAACAATAATGAACATAAACTAAAATTGTCGTAAGTAGAGACTTCGTTCATGAACAGGAATTTGAAACCTTGCTTCTTGCCTCAACAACTAGGTTACATTCCTTTTTGTAATTTGAGAATGAAGACTCTAGAATTCAAGAGAGAATTCCTGAGGAAGATGAGAGGAAGTCTCTCAATTTTAGAAACTTTTTTACTAAAGATAATTCCAAATATTTTATAGATAGATGATTTTTTATCTTTTAAATAAATTCATTATTTTATAGAAAATCTAGATTTTTCCATATACTCCTATTTAGAAATTAAGTATTCCCTTTGCATTAGAGGGGTTATTGGGGGAGAAATCTCAAATTGATATTGAAAAACATATGAGTGAATAGGTTGTGGAAGAGGAAGTATTTGTGGGTTTGAGAAATGATGAGCATGAGCAAGTGAGACATGTACAATTCTATCAGACACAAAAAGAGATAATGGAGCATACATGTGTGGAAGAAAGGAAAAAGGAACAAAAATACAACTTTATTTCAAGTTGTCCTAATAGTTATATACATGGAAATGATTTTGACAGCTAAGGATGGGCTTCAGAAGCCTAATGAACAAATCGTTTTCTTTAACATGTTTGATTCATGTGCAGATGAAATCAAAGAAGAAATGAACGTATTGAAGATAAGATTTGAAGAAATAAATCATGGAAAGACTTCAAATATGCAGTTAAGATTATTATTTTTTTCCAAATTTATAGAAGAAAACAAGTTTCCAAATCAATGAACTAGAGTGCAATTGAGAAGCAAACCGGGTCTACATAGAGAAAATAGACTTAGGATCCAGGAGGAAAATATTTAAAGGAAAAAAATGATTTTACCAATGCACCTGAATTATTTCTGAATTTTGAATGAAGGCAACAAAAATATAGACTTTATGAACAAGAGTCCATGAAGGAATTTGTTTCTTGTGAGTCTGATGTAGGATATATGTATTTAATTTTTCCTAAGTCTAAAAAGTGTCTAGAAAATACTAGATTATGTAAAATTCTAAGAAAAATATGTTATTGTAACTAATTATATTTATTTAGAATATAGTTAACATAGGTTTTGTTGACGGTGTTGGGTGTCTTCAACATATAGGGGGTCTGCTTGGGTGAATTCCCAATTAGATATCACATCATTTGGTGTCGGAGCCCCATCCAAATATAAGGTCCAGCCACCATTGCAAGTGATTTTAAAAGAATGTCTTGGCTACAAAACATACACAAGAGATCATGCACATAACTTTGGGGTAGAAAGTATGTAAGCTTTGTGAGGCATCAAGTGTAAGGTGTAAAAGGAGCTTCCACGTGAGAGAGATAAGAGACAAGCCTCTAATAGAAAAGTATTATTAATATCCCAAGAAAGACACACAAGAGAAAATGAGAAAGAATCGTTGATTAACCTGCAAATTAGTTCACAAGATAACAATGATCATATAAAAACATAACCGCACACATTCAACAAGATTCATAACTAAATCAATGAAATAGTTCATTATCTTTAGTATGGAAAACATAAATATATACCATAAACATCTAAAGTATAGTCTTACAACATTTATGATACATGCATGAAAGAGTGTCAACTCTGAGAGCTTATGATAATTAATGAAAGATCCAAGTACACTATTACAGTTATGAAACATTATCTCCAATAGTGGAACATGAAGCTATAACTTGCTTCTCCAAAAGAATGATCTTCTCGCTTATGAACCACTAGAGAAACCAAGGCCAAATCTCTAAACATCCAAGTCCTTTGCTTGAGTTATGAGGGCATATTTATAACAGATGATAATGACCTTTGAGATTCCTCATGACTTTTAATTCCACAACGTATGGACTTTTATGTGACTCTTCATATTCCACATGTGTCTCTTGGACTTCTTTTATAGTAAACTTCTTATTCATAAAAGACAAATTACATCAAAATGGTGGCTATATAGGACAAAACTTATAATAAGACAAACTCCTCATGGAGAAAAGGACAAACCAATGGCTTGGGAATGTAGTTCATTTGTGATGTAGGAGTGCAATGATCTAAACTTTACTTCAATAACTTTAACTCTAATTGGTAGCTCTACAATGTACCACATCTTTACCTCCAATGCATTTGATAATTTAGATTTGGAGTTTGAATCTATACCACTCTACAACATGGATGAATTCATGTGAATATTAGATGGCTCAATTGCATATTGTAGAATAGAATTCTTTGTCACCTCCAAGCCTTCTTGATTTACTGCTCATCTGATTTCTTCAATGAACTCTTTTAACTCCTTCATGATGATGTCTTTAGCCCTTATTTCTCTAAGTGAACCCATAGAAGGTATTTTATGTTTTCGTACCTGAGACTCCAAACTACTATGTAGTCGAACATAAGAAACTATGATGTTGGTCTCATGTTCACCAAGATGCATGTAGTTTTCATTATGTAGCCTTAACTGTGCTCTATCCACCCCTCAACCTCTATCCTATCTTTCCATACCAACCGCTCAGGAATGTTAAGATACTTGATGCCCCAATCCTGCACCAAATCAATAGTTGTGCTAGTAACCTTTAGGACCTTCGGGATCTCTTGAGATTTCTTTTGAATTTCAACCAAGGGCACCACCACCTCATCTAGGAGAACCATCTCACTTTACAACTACTTCATAGCGTCTTCCATTGGCTTCAATTCTTCAAGTATGGCCATCCACAGCTCTGTTGTGTTAATGCTAGTAGAAGACAAATGTTTTTTCTCTGCGGAAAGATAATAGACCTGTTGTTTTACGGCAACCAACTCCTTTTGAAACTATGCATTCTCACTCAAAATATGCTCTGTATTGTCTTGCGTTGTTTTCGCAAAAGCCACATTCTTTGTCATAACTTCTTGGGTATTTCTCCTGGTATTGGATGATATTACCTTTTATGTGGTTGTGGAGACTAGATGGCCAGGATCATTGGGAAAGTACCTTCACCTTTATTGTATGATTCTCTTCTTTAGTTGATCCAAGATAAAGCTAGATATGTCCATAACCCTATCGTTAGGTGGAGGAACAATTCCTATCCCATTGAATGGGAGATGGAACCAGTGAGAGGAGGTTTTCACTGAGTGTTGGATTCCTCTGCAATTGGTTCAATGGCATCGTCCTCCTCCAATTCAACTTCCATTTCATTGGCCACTTGTTCTTCCTTAATATGTTGTGTGACTTCTTCCTCCTGTTTTTTCTTCATTTCTTCTTCCTATGGCTGCTTTAATTCCTCTTCCTCTATTATCTTCCTTTCTTCCTTTGATTTTCTCTTCTTCAACAAGTCATCTTGATTAATATTTTCTTCTTATTATTTGTGTAAGCACTCCTCCTCTATTTTGCATTCTTCTTCTAGATGGTTCGCTGCTTCTAACCTTATCTTATCTTCCTCCATTTGTTTCCTTTTCAATTATGCCTCATTTGCACCTTTGCACGTTGGATCAACCTTGAAATTTCTACTTCTTTCTACCATCGGATCATGTTTTAACCTCTTTCTGGGTGATAAAGTGTCAAATTGGAAAGTTAATTCGTGTTGAATTTCCTCCATCTGTATATCTGCTATCTATGGAATTTGGTAGGGCCTTGCCTCATCTCCTAGATGATTCTTCCTCAGTGAATTATACCAATTCTTGATTTTTTCATCTTCTAGAATGGTTATAGGTCCATACAACCAGTTGCATTATATCTTGGTATAATGTTGCATGTAAATTTTCTTAGGATCATATCTATGAAAAATCATCATTCCAAAATGAAGATGCCTGAGTTATTCAATTTCAACATTAGCCACCTTGAAGCTCTATTGTAGCAGCTACAACACCCTCCAAAATTTTGGCATGCATCCAAATTTTGGAGCCTTCCTTTTTTTTTCCCCTTGATGGCCGCAAACATGCAGGCTCATCCCATGAGCTCTTGTTGAGTTTTCAGACCCTTTTTGCTCGATCGACCACCAATCGTCTTTTGGCATGTTGACCGCTATGTCATGCTTGGGAATTTGTTCTAGAAATTTTGAAGGTTTGTCTTTGTTTGTATGAGTTGTTTTTACTCTTTCAACATCAATTACACTCACACACAAAGTTGTAAACATTGTCGCACAAGTGTCGTCACGGTCGTTCGAAGACATATCTCAATTGTCACACTTGTCACTCTTAACCTTTGAGTCAGTCTCACTGAGAACATGTTGTCTTGTTGGTTTGAGGTGTCTTGTCATCGAGTCATGCTAAGTGTGTGATCACATTGTCATGTATGCACAAGTACACTTGCTTTCACACTTAGTCAATTTTCTTGAAAATCTGTCAATCGAACAACCCTCCGTCAACCAGACTCAATCTCAGTGACCTTACATTGCTGCCCAGAACTGCGCAGAGCTCGAGGTTGTCCTCTGGGCAGCCTGCACTATACAATTATGGAAATGAGACAGTTGATTGTTTTGCAGAACTGCGTAGAAGTTTTCCCAGAACCCAATCCAGTCTGCACTTCTCGCAAGATCTCCCATCAAGCCTTTCGCTGGTCAAACAAAGAAATGACTTGATCTATGACCCAAGGCTGTATTGATCTCCAAAATTGGGAAGAGTTTTCCTTCACCTGCCCTTCTCCCCCGCTCTGCAATCAGCCCAGGAATTACGCAGAGCTGTCCTTCGCCTACCCTTCTTCCCCACTTTGCAATCAACCCAGGAATTTCTAAGAGTTGTCCTTCACCTGCCCTTCTTCCCTGCTCTACAATCAACCGAGACTATCAGGCAAGCTTCCTTGCTAACCTGCTCTGCTCTCACTCACAAAATTGCGCAGATCTGGTTGTCACCAACCCTTCTTCCCCACTCTGCAATCAACCCAGAAATTGTGCAACTATGTCCGGGCCCGAACTGTCTCCCAAGATTGTGCAATTTTGACTAACATCTCTTGCAGCCCCATCTTGTCCTCCTTTGGAAAGTTGTGCATATTTTTTTTCCAGTGCCTCCTGCAGACCACACTATCTTCCCCGACGAAATTGCACAGATCCCAGTGCTACCCTTGAAAATTGCGCAGATTGGCCCAGTAATTCCCTGACACCCCGCTTGTCCTTTCTCCCAGAAACTTCCCAATTCTACCTCCTAGCTGGGTTTTACCCCACACGTGTCACTACTGTCGCGAATTGTGCAAATTTTCCTCCCAGTGACATTTGCGCAGTTTTTCCCAATAGCGCTCTAGAGCCTCACATCCTGGCATGTGTTGTTTTTTGTGCAATTTCAACTCCTTGTCCCTCTCCCGGTCATGTCCACAAAAGCGAAAAACAATGCATCATGTTATACTAGAAGATTTTTGGATTTGATGTCATCTCATCATGAGTGATTGCAGGAAAAGGTACATAGATGAAACATGTCGTGATGATGAACGAGATGGAAAAAAGGTGCATGCTAGAATACTTGCTCGTAGTCAAACGAACACATGAAGCACATTGAGCAAGAGAGCGAAAGAGACACATTCACATGCACCATCAAGCAAAGACAAGGGCCATCGAAGACCTTGCGCACTTTTCCATACGAAGGTGAAGACATATTACACCAAGAGCATACCATCACTCCTCAGTACAACAACTTGAAACAGACACCACAGTCAGCTAGTACATGTCAGCAGTGTCATGTTGAGTTGTGTCATGAGTTGTCTCGGCCACATCACTACTATGCGCCATACTTGTTGTAATCAATGTAATGTAAAGTGGAATTCCAAGAGACCCACATATGAAGTTGAAGAGTCATATAAAGTTGAAAATTCGTAGGAAGTCAAACAGTCATGAGGGAAGTTGAAGAGTCACAAGGGTTAGTTACTCTCCTTGGCTATATATACCCCCTCTTTGTATGATAAAAATACTTTTCACCTTGGCTCCTCCCACATAACCTTGAAAGTTTGTAGTTTGTTCTTTTAGGAGCAAGGAGTGGCTCCAATGTCCCACCACTGGGACTAGTGATGTATGGTGTATAGATGTGTCTTGGATCTTTTTCTTAATTCAAAATCTTGTCTCAGGCCAACACGTTTTCACGCATGTTTTGTATCCGTTTGTAAGACTATTCTTTAAACGTTTATAATGCATGTTTTCTTAACCTGTACTAAGATAGTTGAACTACTTCGGTTATTTTAGTACTCATATTGTTGAAGATGTGTTGTATTTTTTATCACTATTGTCCCGTCCATGTGGACTACTCCGTCAGACATTAGACATACCATCTTTGTGTTTTCTTGGTTTTAACGACCGTCACCCCCATGTGGACTATTCCACTGGATGGTGTACATGTTTTCCCTTGGACTTTAGTTTTCACAATTGCTGCATCCATTGTGGACTATTCCGTTTGATGCTAGACAAACCCTTGTTGTTGTTTGTGTGTGTTTCTTCTTGGGTTGGGACTATTCCCTCTCATCAAGAGGCTCACTTTACTTCCCCCCCTTTTGATAGTAAGAGAACCCGGACACAGAGTTACATTATGCACTCTCCAGGCACACTCACCTTACTTTATTGAAGTTACAAGCATAACACTCTCATGTGCTTAACAAGAAGAGCTAAGGAAAATTTCTAAGATAATGGAAAATGGGCCATCGTACCGGATGGGACTCCTACACCAAACAATGTGAGGGCTCGTTGGGACTTCATACCAGGGAGATCCCCTGAATGTTGGTGGGTCCAGCATCGTCAACATTTCTGGCGCTAGAAGGAGCCACCAACATTTTATGGTTGAATGTCCTCTCAATCCCACGTATACATCATATGGTCAAGGCAATAACACAAAGTCCCTCTCTCCCACATGCAACTCTGAATTTGGTTACTAGTCACCTCCCAGACCCGAACAAGAAATTTCATATCACCACCTTCGCATTGTCCGTCCCATCACCCGTTAGTTTTGAAAAGTTGTTGGACTGATTCCAGGAGTACACAATCTTCCCTCTTCACAGAGGAAGCAAAAGACTACACTCACAGGAGTGGTATTCTCGTTTGTTGAAGAAGTAATCCTTGCCACTCTTAAGGGGCTGGTAGAATTTGTTGAGAACAAAGAGGAACCTCCTATTTTCTTAGAAGGAGAAGCAGTTAACAACGTATTTTTGGGCTCAGGTTCTAGCGGAGGTGGCGGAGGAGGCAGAGGCAGAGACGAACCAACAGATTCAGAGGTTGAACCATCTGATTTAGAATAAGAGGAGTATGAATAAGAGGAAAATATGGTTGATCAAAATCTGGAATGGATGACACAGGTCCCACTGGCACTCCATGGTTTCTTGCACAAGATGCCAAGACACTCAAATAAGTTGTTACTGAAGTATGGCCCTAACAGAGCAGTGAAGGCAGAAGATCATCTAGACACATTCTACCTACATCTACAGACACTCAAGGTACATTACGATGATGTTTCATGTAGACTGTTTCCATGTACCTTAGATGGTAGAGCAGTTGTATGGTACCACAACCTTCCTGTCAACTCCATTCAGAACTGGGGGATGTTCAAGAGAATTTTCCTTGAAAAATTTGTTGATGAAAAAACCCCCACCATGTTGTTGAAAGAATTTGGTAGTCTTAAGATGGAGCGAAAACAGAAAGTGAAAGACTTTAACCAAAGGTTTAACCGTATCTTGAACAATTTCACTACAGACACTAAACCTCATGACTCCATCATAGTCGACTACAACACATCTGCACTATTGACCAACATTGTGCAGTGTATCAAGCGAGTTGCGAAACCAACACTTTCAGAAAATTGCCAAGAAGCAATTGATGTGGAGAAAGACCTGCGCATGATTGGAGTCATTGTAGATGATGAACCAGCGAAGGACTCCAAAGACACTTGCAGGAGGTCTCAAATTGTTATGAGTAAGGTAAAGGAAAAAGAAACAAGTGAAATTGAGAGCCTTGCTCGTCTCCTTAAGTCCTTGACAACCGAAGTAGCAGAACTCAAGCAATGGACAACTGAGATAGTAGTGAATAAGAGATCTCCCAGTTTTGTGCGGAGGAAGAATATGGCATCAAGTAGAAGCAGTAGTCACCCAGATAAATCTGCGCAAAGATCCAATGTTGTGTTCCAAGTGGACCAATTTGTGAAGGAAAACTTTTGTGCGATCCAAAAAGAACAACATTCAAAGAAGACTTGTCCATATTGGAACCGAATTATGGTCGCTATGGCTTCAAGGATGAATGATCATTTTAAAACCAATGAGCAGGTTCAGATGGAAGATGAACATGATGAAGAGGATGTTGCATCTAATGAAGCTCCAAGTGTTGGGAAAGTGGTTAACATGTATCAGTGTCTAAACTTTTCCCTGAAGAAAACAACCACCAAGAAGGAGCCCCCAAAACAGAATAGTCGATACAACTCGAGAAGTCAAGGGGCTCCTACTATGATTGAGATATCGAAAGAGAAGTTCAAGCAAATGTTCAGAAAATTTGATCCACTAGCATCCTCAACACAGAAAACACAAAGCAAGTCTGGGAAGAAAGCTCCAACGAAAGATACGTCCATGAGCAATTCACTTCAAAAAACTCCCCCAGACAATACAAACACAATTCTGGCCCTGGACAACTCGGTGAGTCTTCCCACTTTGGACTACAATATTGTTGAAGGCATGAGGAAGACCCATTCGAACATCTCTCTATACGAACTCACCAAACTCATGAGTCAGTGGGATATTCCTTTGCACCCACCAGGGAAAACCTCCACAGACAATGTTGCCTCTTCCAGTAAGGGACCAAGTAAGTCTCCCATATCACTCGCATCTGTACTCAATGCGCTTCACAGGGAAGAAGCGAACTCGCTCTGCCCACCATTTTTTGTTATCATTCGAAATATTCAACTTCAATGTCCACAACTATTTGGTTAACTTTGGCACATCATTCAATTTCATGCCATTGTCCATTACTAAGTAGATCAATGTGCAATGGAGCAGTACAGCCACACAGATCATCTAACTCGACCAAACATGTGTACCATCCATTGGTGAACTCCAAGATGTGATCATCTGGTTATAGTTCGACGGGCAAGTTCACCAGTGCATCAACATTGTGATCATGGACATCCCGGAAGCATATGGTTTACTGCTTAACAGAGACTAGTCAAGCAAGTTGCAAGGATATTTCACTACAAACTGTTCACACTTATGGCTTCCGTATCAGGGCAGAAACAACCAGATTCGAGTGTTGTCCAAGAGCTATATGAAACACAACGTTACTCCCTTGGATAGTCAGAATGAACCTTTGGCTTTCATAGAACTTCTGTTCAGCAATTGCTTTCTAGAAACGCAGCTGGGGTGCTATCTTGTACAACCGAGCCCCACACCACTAGATACATAGTTGGGTCTCCTTCCTTTACCAAGTAGTGAAAATGAAACTTGTATAGTACTTTGTAACAATAGTAGCAGTAGTGTTAGCAGTACTAGCGTGGCAAGCGGTCCTTGTACAGACGACTTGTGGACCTTGTATTTTGATGGATCCAAAACACAGGATGGCTCTTAAGCCGGGTGTGTTTTTATCGACCCAAGGAAAGAAAACATTTAGTCTCAAGCCACTTGGAGTTCGAATACACAAACAACACTACTAAATATGAAGCACTCATCTTGGGTTTGCACAAAGCCCTCAGCCTCAATGTTGCTATGCTGAAAGTGGTAGGTGATTAAGAGATTGTGGTATGCTAGGTATGTAACACCATAGACTGTGTCTCACCTTGTCTTAAAGGTTACCAGCAAGAGGTATGGCAGCTTATTTCTAATTTCCAATATTTTAATATCATATATGTACCAAGAATATGCAATGCAGCTGCAGATGCTCTCGCAAATGCAGTTGCTAGGATGACACCACTTAGGGATAGATTCATTGTTGAATTTTTGTATAAACCATCTATCCCTAACAACATCACTAATTTGCGTGTTTTTTATGATGATGAACAGATAATGAATCTTATGGCCAACATTGATGTCTTCAAAGATGCAATGATATATGAAGACGTGCACGAGTAGTCTTTGTAATAAAAAACTGATGATAGCAAAGGGAACCCCATCCCCAAGGGTGTGGTGTCACTTGGGAAACTCTATGACTTGAAAAATCGCTTTAAAGGGCCCAGGAACACCAAAACCCACAGTTCTACACTGATGCACGAACAAATTAACTTGGGAACAAAAAGAGATCCGAAGTTTGTAAAACTGGGTACATGTTGCACACCAGAGGAGCGGCAAGCCTTTGTCCCCCTGTTACGACAGTACCAGGATGTATTCACATGGACATAGGATGACCTGAAAACATATGACATGTGAATAATCCAACACATCATTCTTATCAAAGAAAGGGTTAATCCGTTTCAAGAGAAACTCAGAAAAGTCCATCCATCACTTGAGCCCCTCATATAGAAATAACTGACTAAGTTGTTGGTTGCTTGGATTATATACAAGGTTTTTCATTCTACTTGGGTTTCAAACTTAGTTCCTGTAAGGAAGAAGTCCGGGGAAATCCGCCTGTGCGTAGATTTCCAAAATATTAATAGGGCCTCAGACAAAGAAAATTACCCTATGTTGTCTATGGAGCACATCTTGTAGAAAATATCTAGAGTTGAAATGTTCTCTCTTCTTGACGGATTTTCCGGATATAACCAGGTTTTGGTAGTAGAACCTGATAGAGTTAAAACTACTTTTTGTACCAAGTGGGGTACGTTCACTTACAGAAGAATTCCATTTGGGTTGGTAAACGCTAGCGCAACCTTTCAGTGTGCTATGGACATCGCCTTCCATGGGCTCATCAGACAGAGCATGGTGGTCTATCTTGATGACGTGATAGCCTTTTCCAGAAAGTAGTCATACCACCTGTGCCATCTCAAGAAGATCTTTGAGCGATGTTGGAAGTACGGGATATCCTTCAATCTCAAGAAGAGCGTATTTGTAGTTTTTTAGGGGAACCTCCTTGGAAATATCATCGCCAAGAGTGGGAGCAAGGTGGATCTTTACCGAATTTGGACTATCATGCAGATTCCTCACCCCAGTCAATAAGAAAACTATGCAATCCTTCTTGGGGAAGATCAACTTTCTCCGGAAGTTCATCTCAGATTATGTGCAGATTGTCAAACATATCCAAGACATGATCAAGAAGGATGAAATCTACAGCTGGGGGAAGAAGGAAAAGGATGTGTTCACCTGTATCAAGCAGGAAATAGAAGATGCATCTACACTATACAACCCATATTTCAACAAATATTTCTTGCTTTATACATTCGCTTCCGACAACTCACTCGCTGCAGTGCTCACACAAAAGGATGAGTTTAACAATGAACATCCCATCTCCTTCATGAGAGCGAGCATGTAGGGACCCGAGCTCAACTATCCCATTGTGGATAAACAAGCATATGTTGTATACAAGGCAGTGAAACATTTCAGACCCTACCTGCTGAAAAATCATTGCATAGTCTTTGTGCCACACCCAGCAGTCAGAGCGTTGCTCATTCAACAAGAGTTGGGTGAAAGACGTGCGAACTAGATGACAGGACTGCAAGAATATGATCTTGATATCAAGCCATTTCACACTATCAAGGATCATGGTCTCTGCAAAATTGCAATATAAGCAGTACACACGCGCAAGAGGAAGAAGAGCTCGCCGATTGGGAGCAAGAAATCAACATGTATAATATAGAGTGAGAACCACCCACTTCGCATGACAACTCTTGGTACGAAGAAGTGTGCCAGTACCTTGAGCATAACACCATGCCCTCTCACTTTTCCATGCGACAAAAGAGGGAACTTCACCTCAAAACCTTATCTTACTAGTTGGTGCACGGAGTGCTTTACAGAAAGCACAACAATGGAATTTTTCTCGGGTGCTTAGAGGCACAAGATTCAGAGAGAGTGTTACTGGACATGCATGATGAACCAATATGAAGTCACTTCGTGGGTAATAAAATTGCGCACAAAGTCATGAGAGACGGTTTCTACTGGGCCACATTGTTTAGGGATGCACACACTTATGCCCGCAAGTGCCCAGTCTATCAACAATGTACCGGAAGAACTCAAAGGTCAGCATATTCACTGCAGCCTATTGTAGTGGATGAACCATTCCAACAGTGGGGATTAGACATCATTGGGGAAATATTCCCGCATTCATCAAAGTAGCACCGCTACATTCTGACTGCTACATATTACTTCATGCAGTGGACGGAAGCCATTCCACTCAAACAAGTGAACGATCAGGAAGTCATCAGCTTTCTTCAGCAAAACATCATCTCCAGGTTTGGCATTCCTGTATCACTTGTTTTTGACAATGCAACTTACTTCTCTTCATTAAACGATATGGTTTTGCATTGCAATATGGTGTTTTTCTTAAACATTCATCTAACTACTACCCACAGGGAAATGGTCTTGCCAAATCGACAAACAAAAATATCATTTGCATCATCAAAAATACCATTTACTCTGAGCAGTGAAACTAGCATTTCGCTCTGGTGAATGCACTTTGGGCTAACTAAGCTACACCCAAGCCCTCTCTGAATACATCTCGATACTTCCTTGTATACAGAAAAGAAAAAAAAAAAAAAATCCATCCTTCCACCCAATATCTACTTGCCTGCTCTCCAGTTATCCCAAGAATCCCGAGGCAAGCCGTGTCTATTGATTCAGCAAAGGATGGACACATTATACAAGTTACAGGAAGAACGGATGAAAGCAAAAGAAAAAATTTCACTCCACCAAAACCATATCAAGAGATGGTTCAATTGTAAGTCTGCAGGGAACGCTAGCTTCATTGTGGGTGACTTAGTCTTGAAGTGGGATAAACCCCATGAAGACAAAGGCAAAAACATGAAGTTCCAGTCTCTATGGATTGGTTCATACACAGTTCACGAAAAACTTGGCCAACACACGTATCACTTGCAATCACTTGATGGGAGGATTGACAACCTTCCTATCAATGGCCAAGATTTAAAATGTTATTTTCAATGATCTGGGTTCGTGCCCTGCCTATGTACATAACATGCTTATTGTTTCTCTGTTACTTTGCTATGTTGTTTTACTTTGTTTCACTTTGCTTTGTTTTGGTTGTCTTGTCATTTTTTGTTTTGTAAGTAAATGTTGTCATATGCTGTGTTTTGGCTTTTGAATAAGTATGTGGCTGAGTTTAAAGAGCCTTGTGACATTGCAGCATTTGGCTAGTCCTGTGTTCGTATGCTTTGTGCTTGGTTGTAACTTTTGTTCGATGAAGCCTTGACGGAAAATATGATCTGATGTAAGGGAAGCTTTGGTCAAACCATGAACCTTTGTCCAAACTGGGAAAGCCCATGCCTATACTCAGTCTTCTGCTCTGTGTGTTCAAGCTTAATCCAACTAATAGAAACGGAGAATGAGAAAAATCTAATTTAGCAAACCTAAATCAATGTCTTACATGCTTCTCTGAAGGAACAACCTCTTCTACTCTCAATAAGTCGGGATCCCTCTTCTGCCCCAAAAATAAATAAGTGCCTTTTGTACATTCCTCTTTCAAAAAATACAAAGGCGAAAGAAGAGAAAGGCTTCCTGCGCAGAGAGGTGAAGCAGACAACTCCATTGGGGTACTGACTAGGCTCGTTGGTAGTGGAGAGATGCTTGTGTTCCCACGTGACTCCACCGAGGTATTGTCCAGGCCTGCTGGTAGTGGAGAAACACCAGAGATGAAAACATATACTCTGCAAAACTTAAGCTCGCGAACCAAACTACCCTTCCCAATTTTGAAACATTGTGATCTAGATGAAAATTTTGTTGTGTTTGACTAAGTTGGTACAGGTTGAACCATTTCTGCCCATGGGGTAAGTGGGGAATCCAAAGTAACCCGCACAATGAATGAATACTTCCTGAAAGGCCAAGGCCCTGTGCTGCAAATGAACTGAAACAAAGAAGCAGGTATTCAACTAGTGTGTCACCAAGTGTTGTAGCGGTTGCAACACCCTCCAAAATTTTGGCCTGCATCCTTTCAAAGCCTTCCTTGGTTTTTCCCCTTGATGATCGCAAATACGCAGGCTCATTCCATGAGCTCTTGTTGAGTTTTCACACCCTTTTTTCTTAATCGACCATCAGTCGTCTTTTGGCATGTTGATCGCTATTTCATGCTTGCGAGTTTGTTCTAGCAATTTTTAAGGGTTCTCTTTGTGTGTATAAGTTGTTTTTTCTCTGTCGACATCAGTCACACTAACAAACAAAGTTGTAAACACTATCGCGCAAGTCTTCTTACGATCATTCTAAGACATATCTCAATTGTCACACTTGTCGCTCTTAACCTTTGAGTTAGTCTCACTGAGCACATGTTGTCTTGTTGGTTTGAGGTGTCTTGTTGTCAAGTTGTGCTAAGTGTGTGATCACATTGTCATGTATGCACAAGTACACTTGCTTTCACACTTAGTCAATTTTCCTGAAAATATGTCGACCAGACAACCCTCCGTCAAACAGACCCGATCTCAGTGACTTTGTACTACTGCCCATAACTATGCAGAGCTTGAGGTTGTCCTCCTGGAAGCCTACACTGTGTGATTTTGGAAATGATCTAGCTGACTGTCTCCCAGAACTGTGCAAGATTTGTCCCAGAACCCAATCCAGTCTACGCTTCCCGCAAGATCTCCCATCAAGCCTTCCGCTGGTCAACTAGAGAAATGACTTGAGTTGTGACCCAGGGTTGTACTGATCTCCAAAATTGCACAGAGTTGTTCTTCACTTGCTCTTCTCCCTCGCTCTACAATTAGCTTCGTAATTACACGAACTTGTCCTTCACGTACCTTTCTTCCTCGCTCTTCAATCATCCTAGGAATTGCACAGAGCTATCCTTCACCTGCCCTTCTTCCCCACTCTAAAATCAACCCAGAAACTATGCAGAACTTTCAGACAAACTTCCTTGTTGACTTGCTCTACTCTCACTCAAAGAATTGCGCAGATCTGGTTGTCACTAGCCCTTCTTCCCCTCTCTGCAATCAACCCAGAAATTGCACAGTTGTGTCTAGAATTGGACTGTCTCCCAAGATTTCGCAATTTTGACCAGTAGCTCCTGTAGCTCGATCTTTTCCTCCTTTAGAAAATGACACAAATTTTTCTGCCAGTGCCTCTTGTTGCCCGCACTGTCTTCCCCAGAGAAATTATGCATATCCTAGTTGGATGACTTTCCCAGTGCTCCCATTTAAAATTACGCATATTGGCCCAACAGTTCCCTGACACCCCGCCTGGCCTTCCTCCCAAAAGCTGTGCAATTTTGCCTCCTAGCTGTCACAGTTGTCCCAGATTACGCAAATATGCCTCCCAATGACATCTATGTAGTTTTTCCCAATAGTGCTCCAGAGCCTCGCATCCCAGTTTGTGTTGTTCTCTACACAGTTCCAGTGCCTTGTCCCTTTCCCGATCACCTGCACCCAAACAGAAAATAATGCATCATGCTAGACTAGGATATTTTTGGATTTGATGTTGTCTCGTCATGAGATATTGCAGGAACATGTACATCGATGAAACATGGCACAATGATGAACGGGATGGAAAATAAGCACATGCTAGAAGACTTGATCGTAGTCGAATGAACACATGAAGAACATCGAGCAAGCGAGCGAAAGGGACGCATTCATATGCACCATCAAGCAAAGACCAATACCATCGAAGACCCCGTGCACTTTTCCATGCGGAGGTGAAGACATATTCAACCGAGAGAATACCATCACTAAGTCGTACAATAGCTTGACACAAACACCACAATTAGCCAATACATGTGAGCAATGTCATGTCGAGTTGTGTCATGAGTTGTCTCGGCCACATCACTACTATGGGAATACTTGTTGTAATCAATGAAATGTGAAGTGGAAGTCCAAGAGACCCGCATATGAAGTTGAAGAGTCATGTAAAGTCGTAAAGTCATAGGAAGTCAAATAGTCATGAGGGAAGTCAAAGAGTCACAAGGGTTAGTTACTCCCCTTGGCTATATATACCCCCTCATTGTATGAGCAAAATAATTTTCACCTTGGCTCCTCCCACAACCTTGAGAGTGCGTAGTTTGTTCTTTGAGGAGAGAGGAGTGGCTCCAATGTACCACTACTGGGACTAGTGATGTATGGTGTACATATGTGTCTTGGATCTTTTACTTAATTTATAAGCCTGTCTCAAGCCAGCACCTTTTCATGCATGTTTTGTATCCATTTGTAAGACTATTCTTTAAATGTTTGTAATGCATGTTTTCTTAATTTGTACTAAGATAGTTGAACTACTTCAGTTATTTTAGTACTCATATTGTTGAAGATGTGTTGTATTGTTTATCATTGTTGTCACATCCGTGTGGACTACTTCGCTAGACATTAGATAGACCATCTTTGTGTTTTCTTGGTTTTAATGATCGTCACCCTTGTGTGGACTATTCCGTTGGATGGTGTACATGTTTTCCCTTGAAATTTGGTTTTCACGACTGTCGCATCTGCTGGATGCTGGATAGACCCTTGTTGTTGTTTGTGTGTGTTTCTTCCTGGGTTGGGACTATTCCCTCTCATCAAGAGGCTCACTTTACTTCCCCCCCCCTTTTGATAGCAAGAGAACCCAGACACAGAATTACATTACGCACTCACTAGGCACACTCACCTCGCTTTCTTGAAGTTACAAGAATAACACTCTTATCTGTTGAACAACAAGAGTTAAGGCAAATCTCTATCATAATGGCAACCGGGCCATCATGCCAGATGGGACTCCTACACCAAACGATGTGAGGGCTACTTGGGATTTCATACCGGGGAGATCCCTTGAATGTTGGTGGGTCTAGCACCATCAACAAATTCTTAAGCTCATAAATTCCAATCCGTGATGGAAAATAGGACCAAGGAGCCTTCTTCCTTCTCTGGAGTTGTGCAAATAATCGATTTTTTAATTGATAGGCTACCTCCTGCAAGACCACCTTATTGTTCATATACATCAACATAAGGTGAAGGGTTGTTTGAAACCTAAAGCATCTGATGTATTACGGTGAAGCAAAACATTCTAAAATATCATAAAGTTCTTCCTTCACCTCATATTTCATGCAGGGAGGTTCAATCTCAAAGATCATCTTGTTGATGACTACAAATAAATGCTCAGCCAGTTGTGTATATACACCTTGAAAACTACCTTCTAGTAACAGTCTGTTGTGGAAGTAGATCAACAACTTCTCATGAGGGGTCCAGTTCCACTTCATTCCTATGAACTCATAACGAGAATAGATTCCATCAAACAGATAAGTGGACATGTAGAACTCTGGTGTTTGTTTGGCTTGTAAAGCTATTTTAGCCTAAGGTATGTGAAGCTGCAGTTCAAGAGAGATGATATCAACCTAATTGAATACTTTGCCTCTTTAAACAACTAGGTTGAGAAAATACACCCAACTCTCCTCAAAGAATTTTGCATTCTTCCGCCAATGTAATTTGTAGCACATCACCATGAGATACTGGTAAACATTTCTCAAAGATTTGGTCTAGTAGATCGCACTTGGTCTCTACAAGCATTTTACAGGCTCATGTCACCACAACTTGAGGGTTTCCTTGTATTCAAGTTTTCCTAGGTTGCATACAATTGAGTATTCAAATATTCCTTGGGGGTTACCATCTTGTAATAAGAATGTATGTCATGCAGATGGTAGGTGGTGATCTCATTTATTCTTTCACTATTGAGAACTAGATTCTTGTTATCCATATGTAACAACATACATTTGATAGTTTCTTCATAAGGAATTGTTGGGAATATGCATTCCATGCTATGTATCCTGGACCTCTTGTCTTCCAATTCTTTTAAGAGTTTCTTTTGCATGAAAGCATCTTTTATGCCCTTCCATGAGACTTTCAAGTATTTATTAATAAAGCATTTTGTGTATGATAGTATAGGAACAATTGGATTTGTATATTCCACTTCCTCATCAGTACTAGCTTCTGAATTTTTCTTTGAAGTAGCTTGTCAAATGGTAGGAGGCAATGTCTCGATAGATGATGAGAGACAATTTGTTTTTGTATCTGTAACACTTGCAATTGGAAAATCACTCATGGTGAACAATAATTAGTTTCAAGAAATCTACTAGCTATCACATGAAAACTATTGAAAAGACAATGATTAAGGATAGGTATGGGAAAGATGGTAGCAAAAGCCTCTCAAAACTGAGACAGGGTAGCTTGACTAGCTACTAGAATTGTGCACTGCACCAAGGTAAAGGAGAAGGCACAATTCAGGATCACAATGGCCAGACAAGGCCTAAATGAGGCTTAAAATTGTGCCATGCAATCATGTGGAGAGAGAGAGACTGCTTGGGCACAGGATCGATCACAATGAGCAAGGAGAGGACACATTGATGCTTGGAAGTGAACAGTGTTCTAGAGAGGCATTGTGAGGGTGAAAGACACAGTTTTATTAGACAAAGGTGCCACACTATTACTTAGATATGTGTCATGTGCTCTAGAAGGGAGGGTTTTCTTTTTGGGTATAGTTTTGGTGAAAATAGGGTCTCTATTTTCAAGAAGTGCACTTTGGCCGAAAGACAAGCTCCAAAATTCTAAGTGAAGGTCAACAACAATTTAAGAACATAGTAACAATGAAAAATAAGAGCTTCAAGTGTTTATATATTCAGTCACAATCATGACTAGAAGGTGAAAGTTCATGGAATGTGAAGATTCAATAGAAACACCACTTGTGACAAAAAGACAACACTTGTAGGAGGAAGTACGGATGAAAACAACACTTCATATGTGAAAACAGATTGAAACACATGTTGTATATGTTCCTTGAAGGCAGTTCTTGGCTGTGAAACTATGCCGAGAAACTAACTCTACCAGTCTTTAGATTTAAGCTGGCCCTTGAACCAAAGGGGGCTCCCTCAAGTGTTAAGATCCTTTTTAATATTGTTCATTGTCTATAGAAAACAACCTATAAAGCACAATGACCATATCTATGATTTGTTGTAGGTGGTCACTGATGAGTATCCGATCTCTGCTCAGAAATAAAGCTCTCTCTTGCTGACACTTGATCAAAGTGCCAACGTCCAGCTGTGACAGAATAACATAACTTTTAAAGAGTTTGGTAGAGGAATAGAAGATAATATATGATAATGAAATCTTCATATTGGATACTTAATCAACCATATATAATAGATGTGTGTAGAATAATTCTATAGCCAAACAAATATACATTCAAGAGATGACAAAAGGAAACAATTAAATGATGCAAAGATACTAATTTAAACATATTGTTCAATTAGCTAATCTTATTGTAGTTGATAACTTTGCGGTGGGTTGTCAGGGAAGTTAATACTTAACTTATCCTTACCTTAACTCCTATGTTACCTTGAATATATGAAGAAATAGATTATGAAATCACTAGAAAAACATACAGGAGAGACAAATTCTATCATAAAGCTAAAGCCATAAACCTTCAATTAAAAATCTTGTAATATAAGTCTTTACAAAAATGGAAAGGTTTTGGCATCAAAATCCAACCCTTTTACATTCAAAATCAAACAATATATAGAATATTACACACAGCCGACCATGTCTAACTTCCTGGAATAAAAATCTAAACAATTCACTAAAAATACAAATAATATCTAAATAATTGTAGGAAATATGGAACTGTTGCAAGTCTTTTGCCTCCAATTATGGAAATTGTTTTACTGACACTGATTTTCCTCCTTAAAATTTGGATTTGATCCTTTTGCTACATAAATGAATATCAAGACAATTTGTCAAATAAAACAAATGTAGAATTATTGCATAATTTTTTGAATAGTTGGAGCTAGTAGTTGGCAATTTGAAACTTCTTCCTTGAACCTTGTCAAAGGGATCACTTTGTCTTTGACTCTAAAGGACTGCCTAAAAATATTAGATATGTTCAACTGATCTTCTATTGTTTATTTTTTGACATTTGTCTTTGACTGATGATGGGTCATTGAAACTGTCCCTGAAGATCTGTCGCCTTCCCTTTCATCCTAGAACTGCTAGTTTCATTTTCCATCTATCCTTTGACTTTAATCCACAAGATCTGTTGTGTGTGGAGCATGATTGTTCAGAGGTCTTTGTTTCAGTCGGATGTATACCCCAGGAAGTTTGTACACCCCTCCACGCGGGGGGGTGTGGGGGGGACTTGTCCCCCCCGCGGGGGTCCGGGGGGGCCGATCCCCCCCGGCTGGGGGGTCCGGGGGCCAGCGGTCCCTCGGCGGGGGCTCGAGGGCAGCGCCCCCGAAGCTAAAAACAAATGTAAAATTTCCTTGTAAAAGTATAGTAATTTCTAGTCAATCTGGGCCGTTCATTAGGCAGATGATCTGACAGTAGAACTTATGTTTAGTTTAGGGTTTTTTGCCCTAGAAGGCAACCCCTCTCTTTGTATGAGGGTATTGTATTGGAGGCTGAGATATAGATGTGTATTCTGTGAGCGAGAAATAGAGAGGTGAGACTGTGAGAGAAAACAGAGGATATTACAGTGGATTTGTTGTAGGTTGTGTCTCTTCATTTTGCTGGATAATAGAAAGGAAGGACTGGCTGTTTGGGGTGGACGTAGCCCAAACTGGGTGAACCACGTATATCTGTGTCTCTCTTGTTTTAAGCGTTTTCTGTGTTTATATTTCTGCAATATTTTATGTGTTCCATTGCTCCGTAATATATAATTTTCTAACAACTGGTATCAGACCCGAAGGTCTATTTGGCTGATAAACTCGCAGGAAAGAAGGGTTCCTGGTTCGAGTGGGAGCAATGGCGGAAGATGGTAAGTTTAGGGTCGAGAAATTTAACGGCCAAAACTTCTTGTTGTGGAAGATGCAGATGGAATATTATCTGTATCAGAAAGATCTATACCTACCATTGAGCGGAAAAACAAAGATGTCGACGGGTATGAAAGACGAAGAATGGAACCTTCTCGATAGAAAGGCACTCGGAACAATACGGTTGTGCCTTGTTGCGTCAGTCGCCTTCAACATTTCGAAGGAAATCACGACAGAGGGTTTGATGCAGACATTGTCGAAACTATATGAAAAACCCTCGGCCTCAAACAAGGTATTTCTTATGAAACGGATATTTAATATGAATATGTCGGAAGGTGGATCTGTTGCAAACTATTTAAATGATTTTAATACAGTTACAAGTCAGTTAAGTTCTGTAGGGGTAAACTTTGATGATGAAGTTAGAGCTTTGTTATTCTTGTGCTCATTACCGGAAAGTTGGAATGGTTTGGTAATGGCCATTAGTAACTCCGTTTCTGGATCTAGTACTTTAAAGTTTGATGATGTTGTCGGTGCTATCCTTAGTGAGGAAATGCGACGGAAAAGCTCCGATGAGACATCGGGAAATGCTTTGAGTGCAGAGTCTAGAGGAAGAAAAATGGAAAGAGGAAAGAGCTCAGGATATCGCAGTAAATCAAGGAAAGGCAGATCCAAGTCCAGATCGGGGATAGTGTGCTGGAAATGTGGAAAGAAAGGACACCTAAAGAAAGACTGTAGATCTCGAAAGGGAAAAGAAGGAGATGCACAGCAAGAAAACAATCATGAAGCAAATGTGACAGGTGAGGTGTTACAAGATGCTTTGATTCTTTCTTTCGAAAATATTACTGATTCCTGGGTGGTAGATTCAGGGGCTTCATTCCATGCCACACCTGATAAAAAATACTTTCATGACTATGTTCAAGGAGATTTTGGACAAGTTCATCTGGGTGATGATAAACCCTGTAAAATCGTTGGAATGGGTAAGGTTCTTGTAAAACAGCAGAATGGAAACCAATGGCTATTAAAGGAGGTAAGGCATGTTCCAGATCTAAAGAAAAATCTGATTTCAACAGGGCAGTTAGGCGGTGAAGGTTGTGTGACAACTTTCACAGATAAAGCTTGGAAGGTCACCAAAGGAGCCCTGGTAATAGCAAAAGGCGAAAAGGTTGGTACATTGTATTTATGCAATGGTATTTCTAACTCTGTTAATGCTTTTACTTCCAAAGGAGCAGATGTAGCATTATGGCATCATAGGCTCGGACACATGAGTGAAAAGGGGATGAAGAAGCTTCACTCAAGGAATTTGTTGCCAGGTTTGAAGAATGTTGATTTGGACTTCTGTGAGAATTGCATTTATGGAAAACAGAAGAGAGTCAGATTTCTCAGAGTTGGGAAAGAAAAGAAGAATGAAAAATTAGAGCTTGTGCATACAGATGTATGGGGACCTGCTCAGGTATCATCTCTCGGTGGCTCTCGTTATTATGTTACTTTTATTGATGATGCAACTAGAAAAACTTAGATTTATTGTATTAAGAATAAATCTGATGTATTTGATACTTTCAAGAAATGGAAAGCTTTGGTTGAGATTGAGACAGGAAAGAAATTGAAGTGTCTTAGATCAGACAATGGAGGTGAATATTGCAGCAAAGAGTTTGATAGGTACTGTTCAGAGCATGGAATTCGCAGAGAGAAGACAGTTCCAAGAACGCCACAAGAAAATGGTGTGTCAGAAAGGATGAACAGAACAATCATGGAGCGTGAAAGGTGCATGAGATTGCATGCAGGATTGCCTTTACAGTTTTGGGCAGATGCTGTAGATACTGTTGTTTATCTAATAAAGAGAGGGCCTTCAAGTTCCCTGGATGGTGGTGTTCCAGAGGAAGCATGGACAGGTAAAAAGGTAAACTACTCTTTTTTAAAGCCTTTTGGTTGTGAGGCCTTTGTCCATATTGATAAAGAAAATAGAACAAAGCTTGAGGCAAAGTCAAAGAAATGTACCTTTATTGGATATGGTGTTAATGATTTTGGTTATCGCTTATATGATTACGAAAATCACAAAATCATTAGGAGCAGAGATGTAATATTCAATGAAAAGGTCTTGTATAAGAATCAGTTGCAGGAAAAGAAACAGGAAAAAGAAAACTAGGAATACGCAGTTCTTGATGAAATCAGTGAAAAGGTAAAGGTGCCTGAAAATAATAATAATCAACAACAGCGACCACCACAACAGCAACAGGCACCCCAAACACCTGAAAGTGGTGTTAGAAGATCTACCAGGATAAGTAGACCCCCTGAACGATACTCTCCTTCATTATATTATTTATTGTTGACTGATTCTAGTGAACCCGAATGTTATGAAGAAGCAATGTAGGTTGAAAGCAGAAAGAAGTGGGAGGTAGCCATGGAAGAAGAGATGGACTCCTTAATGCATAACCAGACTTGGGATTTAGTCAGGTTGCCTACAGGAAAAACTACATTGAAGAATAAATGGGTTTACAGGCTGAAGGAAGAAGATGGAGGAAAACAGAGGTACAAAGCTAGACTTGTGGTGAATGGGTTTGTACAGAAGAAAGGTATTGATTTTGATGAAATATTTTCTCCTGTTGTTAAAATGACTTCAATCAGAACTATTTTAAGTCTTGTAGCAGCTGAAGATTTGCATCTTGAGCAGTTAGATGTAAAGACAACCTTTCTCCATGGGGATTTGGAGGAAGAGATATATATGCAGCAGCCACAAGGATATGAGGTGAAAGGGAAGGAGAAACTAGTGTGCAGGTTGAAGAAGAGCTTGTATGGCTTAAAACAGGCTCCAAGGCAAAATTTGACAAGTTTATGTCTGAACAAGGTTATACTAGATGTCACTCTGATCACTGTGTTTATTTGAAAAAGAAAAATGATGGCAGCTATATTATATTGTTATTGTATGTAGATGACATACTTGTTGCAGGATCTAACATGTAGGAAATAAATGTGCTCAAAAGAAAATTGGCAAATTCATTTGAAATGAAGGATTTGGGAGCTGCAAAACAAATCCTTGGTATGAGAATAACTAGAGACAGGAAAAATCGTAAATTAACATTGTCTCAGAATGAGTACATACAAAAGGTGTTGAAAAGATTTAACATGCACAATGCAAAACCAGTTAGTACACCTTTTGCTAGCCATTTCAAACTTAGCAAGGAAATGTGCCCAAAGACCCAAGAAGACATGGATTATATGTCTAAAGTTCCATATGCATCAGCAGTTGGAAGCTTAATGTATGCAATGGTCTGCACAAGGCCTGATATTGCACATGCAGTGGGAGTTGTAAGCAGGTACATGAACAATCCAGGAAAGGAACATTGGATGGCAGTGAAATGGATTCTCAGATATTTGAAAGGTACCACAAATCAAACATTATGCTTTGGTGGTGCAAACATTTTTCTACAGGGATACGTTGATGCAGATATGGCAAGTGACAGAAATAACAGGAAGAGCACTATAGGATATGTATTTATTGTTGGAGGAACAGCTGTCAGTTGGGTTTCAAAAATCCAAAGTGTTGTTGCACTTTCAACAACAGAAGCAGAGTATGTTGCTGCTACAGAGGCTAGTAAAGAAATGATTTGGTTACAAAGGTTTATGGGTGAATTGGGTAAGGAGCATGATAAGGGCACGTTATACAGTGATAGCCAAAGTGCCATTCATCTTGCAAAGAACTCAGCATTTCATTCCAGGACTAAACACATACAGCTCAAGTACCATTTCATACGATCAGTGTTGGAAGATGGAGAGTTGAAGCTGGAAAAGATACACACTAGCCAGAATCCTGCAGATATGCTAACAAAAGTTGTAACCAGGGAGAAACTGGGAATATGCTCAGTTTCAATTGGTCTTCAAGGATGACGATGAAGATGAGGAACAGCCAGGTCCAAAGAGGAGTCATTGTCCAGCAAATGAAGCAGCGGTGGAGTTTCTACAATCATTCTCCAAGTGGGAGATTGTTGTGTGTGGAGCATGATTGTTCAGAGGTCTTTGTTTCAGCCGGATGTATACCCCAGGAAGTTTGTACACCCCTCCACGCGGGGGGTGCGGGGAGGACTTGCTTGAACCCCACCGTTCATTAAGCAGATGATCTGACGGTAGAACTTATGTTTAGTTTAGGGTTTTTTGCCCTAGAAGGCAACCCCTCTCTTTGTATGAGGGTATTGTATTGGAGGCTGAGATATAGATGTGTATTCTATGAGCGAGAAACAGAGAGGTGAGACTGTGAGAGAAAACAGAGGATATTACAGTGGATTTACTGTAGGTTGTGTCTCTTCATTTTGCTGGATAATAGAAAGGAAGGACTGGCTGTTCGGGGTGGACGTAGCCCAAACTGGGTGAACCATGTATATCTGTGTCTCTCTTGTTTTGAGCGTTCTCTGTGTTTATATTTCTGCAATATTTTATGTGTTCCATTGCTCCGTAATATATAATTTTCTAACAAGATCTCTTGTTCTTGGTCTGATCCTCGAACCCTGAATGGACTACTGATTGTTTAGTTCTCTGCTTGAAATCCAGAAGTAATCTTTTGATAGCTGATATAACTCCTAGAAATCTTATATCTTATCAGGTTATTTGCTCTCCCACTTGTCTTCAATCTGTAATTACTGACTTAAATTGTTACCTAAATCTGGTTAACTTCCTACCATTCTTGGAAATGAACCTTTGAGTACCAATTACTCCACCAACTATTTTAATCACTTTGTTCCTTGGAATAACATGACTGTTGTTAATGACAAGGAAATTGGATACTTCTTCATTACTAAAATCTCAACAAAGATATAGGATCACGATTCTGCCATCTTTTATATAGCCCATAGATATGACATTCCATCCAGTTTGTTTCCTTCTAGAGCAAGTTTTCTGTAAATAAACCGTTCAATCCATATCTAGGTTGTTCACAGCAAAACCTAGCATAAAGAATTAATCCAGAGTCTTTAGTAAGCATCCAATATCATATCGATTTTCAGAAATATGTTTTTACCCTATCAAGGAGGATTAACATTCACCGAAACCAAAACTATTTGCATATTCCAACAAATGTGATATACGCAGTCGTTCCACCTTGGGATGTTCATGCTTCAATACTCAATGAATTCCACTCACTTTCCAAATTCTTAGATGTTGTGCCTTTAAATGTTCAGTGCTATGCAAAACACTCATTTTTCATTTAGATTCATAGTTATGTTGAGAAACTTCCAGCCTTCACAGTCATGTGCAATTTTCATGAGCACAAAATGAGTACAACCTTCCTCATTCGATACGATAGTGAAGGAAATAGCAGAATAATATGTTTTTCCTTTGAGATATTTTTTTATGACTAGTTTGAATAACCCAAGCCTTCTTCAAATTAGAAAACACGAATTCTGCCATGGCTCCACAACAAGACTTTGGTAGCCCTCTAGCCTCATCCTTGAATGTGACACAACATGACAAGTGTGTCTTACTGGAACATAAAGATCCTTTTCCAAACATATATAAATAGGCCTCCTAGTCCTCCATCGCCAATCCCTCCAAAACAACAGTAACTCATGAAGTTGCATTTTACAGAGACAAAATTCCCAAAAGATATGACAGATTACATGGAAACATATTTCAGAGGCAGAAACATCCCAAACAACCTTGACAACAAACCCCCAACATTTCACAAGCCTCTCAGTTTGACATGCAAGAAGCCAAAAACTATTTTCCACATAAGATGCACCCTTTTTAGCAAAGTTAAAATTGTAAGCACAGAGGACTTAGTAGTACGAATTATGTCACACAACCAAAAGGACCTTTAATACTATGAGATGAGCTTTTCAGATACACCATCAGTAAAAGTTGTTCAGTCTACCCATTTGCAAACAAGAACTTGTGCACATGACTAGAAGCCTCCATCAGTCAAGATGGAACTTCTCTCTTTTTCATTCGATTTCCCTATTTAACAGCTCGATTTCCTTCCTGCAAATCAATTTCTCCAGATTAATTTCATCTTGGAGAATACATTATTTTAGTTGAGATAATTTCAATTAAACAAACCAACTCTCTTTGGTCTCAAATTCCATCAATGGGAAGTCAATTCTTTCAGCTCCAGTTGGCTTCTGCAAACTGAGTTGATTTCCTTAGTAAAATCGATTTCCCTTATTCCTGGAAATTTCTAATAAACGTTAAGACAAGAAGAAATAAGAGGGAGCTTACAAAGCCACTCAAATTGTAAAGTTTTGTTGGGGCAATCTTCTCTTTGTGAATTTGCAGCAAAGAAAGTGTGATTACAAAAAGGAGGAATGAACATAGCATTGATTTTCCGGGACCTGTCATACTCCATGAATTTAAGATAAGTGTATCCCTTTTTAAATATAACTCATATCATTCTTCCTCTGTCATCCTACATTCATGTATTTTTGTTAGCAGATCTGATCCGTGTATTTTTCAGAAATTCGTCCGTTTATGAAATCTGAGTTTGCACTCTTCATAGAACTATTAAAATCTCTCAAACAACTCAAAAATTTTCAGAAGTTACCACGTGAAACTCAACTGGGACCATCCTGAAAAAAAAACCCACGTCTCATATTTTTCAATTTCGACTTTGTTTGCCCAGAAAATGAGCCGGAAAATCACATACAGAAAATACTGCCAAATTTGCGTTTTTTTATCAAATCTTACAATTCTGAGTATCTGCTCATTCCTCTGTGAAATTCTTTTCATGAATCTTCGAATAGAATTTATGCCATTAAACCTTTAATCCATATGTCGGTAGCTATTGTAGTATTTGTTTTGTATCCTGCGTTGATTATAATGTCTTATAATTTATCCTTTACAGGCAGAGACATAAAGAACTTGAATCCACATGGTTTCTGTTATAGCCAAATGCACGAAGTAAACAACGCTCCTATCATAAAATTCATGTATTGGTTCTTCATGATGCTGTTTGCATTTTCAGGAGGTCATCTTTACCAAACTTGTCCAACCCTACTCTTCACAAATCAAGATACAGTTGTTGCATAAACAAAATGAAATGGCCATGTAGTAAACTTATTGCCACCCACTAATTTGTCTCGCAGTCTAAACTCTGCGTTGTACCTGAAACCATTAATGGATATATATCCCACATGGACTAAATTGAAGGATTTAGCGGTTTTTATATGCACCAACAATTGTGGGCTTCACCAACGCTTAGTGCAATATATTTACTTGGAATCTTGCATGTCGAGCTTTACTTTGGTTTCTTGGAATCTGTTGGCGATGGTTTCTTGGAATCTGTTGGCGAATGGGCATGTGCCCTTCCTCCCTTCTAATTATAATGAAATAGTCTATAACGCGACTTTTTGAAAGTTTTTCTGGCGGATTTTTCTGGTCGAAATCCGGCAGGAATTTATTGCAATTGCAAGTTTGATAGCTAGTTTCTGCACAATGAAAGCGTCCCAGGGGTTTTTCAGGGTGCTGAATCCAAATATGCAGTTAAAAAACCATTTTAACTGCAAGAAATCAAGATTTGATCTCAATTTCTTCCGCCGGAATCTTCAAAAAGTCGCATTATAGACAACTCCAATTATAATAATGATTTTATATTGAAAAAAAAAAAAAAAATTAATTATAATAATAATTTTATATTGAAAATAAAAAAATTTATAATTATAATAATAATTTTATATTGAAAATAAATTTTTTTATAAAAATTAATATTTATATAAATTAAAAATATATATAATATAAAAGTATTATTAGAAATAAACCAAGAATCGATACTTTTTTCAAGAAACAAACGGATAGATTTTGAAAATTCTTGTACTTTTTCTTTGGCAAGAAAAATCTACAACAACGCCTCTAAGGAAAACAAAAGCGCCACTAAAAATGATAAAAGAAAACAAAAACAACACTTTGCCAAACTTATCAAGAATCCACACACTTGTGACCAATATTGAAGAAGAATTCCTTATGGTGAGGAAATGTGCTCAAACTATAGTGAATAGTGATTGTGACAATTAATGATGACCTGGGTAACTTTTAAAAGAATTCACATGTGAAGAAGTTGATGCATGATCACCACTTGTCAAATGATGAGTAAGTTAGTTACATTAACTGGAGATGGACCCTATTTTCTAATAATGTGCTCAGCATGCAAAGAAGGAAGGGCACATGTTTGAGAAACAAGAGGAGGCACATTTTGTTGACAATCAGTGTGTTGCAGTTGAGAACAATGAGGGTGCAGTGTTTGTTAACAAGGAGTGTACTCTCCTTGTGGACAAGAAGTGCACTTGACTGAGAGAAAGAAGTGCACTCCCTTGAGATATAGGAGTATGCTCAGGCTCACAAGGGTGCAATTTCCTCTAACAATGCTTATATGGTCACTAAGTTAAGAAAATGCACTTTCTCTAGGAGAATAAGTTGTGCTTTCTTGTTTTTGTGTGGAATGAATGTCAAGTGAAGAAATTTAACACTAAGTCAAAGAAAATCTAGTGTTTTTCCTATCTTTAACAACACAAGAACTTCCAAAGATAAGAAGACAACACTTAGAAAACTTTGACCTAGGAGGAAAAGGGACACTTAGAGATGACGAAAGGATGGTCAACACTTAGGAAAACATGAACAAATAACAAGATGACATAAGATAGCTTGAAATGACAGTTCATGTAGGCTCCAAAATTGACTAAAGTGAGAAATAGTTGCATGTTGTTTAAAGTCAAACAATTGGTTACATTTTAATTCCCGTGAGACACTTAGTTGTCACTCCAAGCCATTTTTAGTTAACTAGTATTTTTAAACTTAGTTAATTCTATATATTTCTATAATATCAATGCGTTAGATAATTCTAGAAATTTATCCATGGATTGTAAAAGCTAGTTACTTGCGAGAAGGGTGAATTATGCCCCAATGTGTTTTTCATTGTCTGCATTCATGCCTATGCCTGTTGTCAGACCAAAAGGGTAACTCCACGAATCAATTGTATTTTGCATTAAGAGAGAACTTGAATATATACAAGGAGAGGGGGACTATTGGGATTTATCTCTCAATGTCTCTTTGTTAAATTTGGCAACTAGAGCCAAACTCCACCTTAGACAGTTCATATGATGGAGATGATTTTTTTGTTGGATTCCTCTTTCCAAGAGGTGTAGGATTGATTTAAAGATAATCTCATTTTGACATGTATAAATGGAATTGTTAATTTTATTTCTTCTATGGAAAAATAGTCAAGGTAGGCCAGTAATCTAATGTAGGCTCAAGAAACCCAAAAGTCATGTCTCTTCACCCTCAACGTTGCATATAAATATAAGGAGCATCTACCTCATTTGGACATTCATCATCTCACACATATCTCTCTCTATCCTCATATGATTGGGTCGTACAAATTCTAGGCAGCCTTCTTCTCCTCTACACGTGCGAAGGGTTGATTGTGTTTTGTGTTTTCCTGCGTTGACCAAGTTGCAGCAAGTTTGACGAGAGTTGACCGAACAGTATTTGACCTTGTTTGAATGCATTTTTCTTGGGAGAATTTCTGTTTGGGTAGGCCGCATTCTCTAGCACATATTTCGAGGATTTCTGAGCAAGTTGACCATAGGCCCTTTGACCACAGCGGTGACTGTGCAATGACCAAGTTTGACTAATTTCTTCAAGACTGTTTTGGGTTGATTTGGACTGTTATTGGAGGTTGAATTAACTAGGTTTGATTGAGCTGATTTGGAGGAGTAATTCTATTGATTTGAGCAGTGTTAAATTTTTGGTTAGGTCATCATGTTGGATGCAGTTTGACTGAACAGATTTGACTATGTTTGGGCAAGTAAATTTTGTATATTGTACTCTCTCTGCTGAACTTTTGAAGAATAATAAGAAGATTTGATGAACGAGTTTTCCCCACATTGGGGTTTTTCCCTGGCATCCGCCAAAAATTTTGTCCTCTTGTCTTGGCTTGTCTTCTCGTTATTGTTTATGTTCTATCTTTATTTACTATCAATGCTAATGTGATTTCTAAATGGACATTGATATTGGGTTAATAAAGAAAAAAAAATTGAAGCAAATTTCTCTTAAGCATAGAACATACCATTATTATCTAAAATTAACATGGTGTCAGAGCTGAGGTGAAGACAAAGCCCAAGCAAGAATGAGAAGAGCAATCACTGAGCTTTGTTGGACAAGAACAAGATTCAATGGCCTCTGCATCTTACTTCAAATCTGATGACAAGCTCAATGATCAATCTGATTATCATGCACGGAAGATGTCTCTTGACCTTACTTTGGAAGAGAAAGATTCTATGGACTATGTGTAAGGAAATATTACTAAACCTCCTTCAAATGCATCAGCTGCTGCTAAGACAAAGTACGAGAAAGGTGAAGTCAAAGCGAAGAAGATCATCAAGGATTCTATTAATAAACATTTGGTTGTATACATCTCTAATTTGAACACATCTAAGGAGATGTATGATAGGTTGGTTGGCATATTCAAAGTTAGTAATGCAAACCAAGTCCTCTTTCTCAGAAACAAGTTAAAGGACATAAAGAAGGGAAGAGGTGAAGATATCCAATCCTACTTCATGAGAATCACCGATATAAAAAAATAATCTTCTTTCAATTGGAGAAGTTATTGTTGACAAGGAGATCGCTCTCATTTCCCTTGGAGGTCTCCCTCGTGAATGGCATGTGTTCAATACTAATATCCTCAAGAATGACCGGATTTCAGGTTTTAATGAATTTTTGACTAGGTGTACTCAAGAAGAGACAAGGATGATGGAGAGAGACATGCCTTCAAATAGGAATGATCCTACTGCATTCTTCGCTCATGCTAAAAGAAAGAACAATGCAGGTTCAAAGAAGCAATGTCAAGGAAGATTGGGATTCAAAGATGGAAGGAAGGGAAAATGATTCATTTGTAACAGGTTTGGCCACTATGATAGGGAGTGTCCTAATAGAATGGATACACCTCGGGATGATGACAAAAACTACCACAATAATTTCTGGGGCAACAATAATCAAAGGAAAGCCAAGTTGAACAACAAAGGAAAAAGGAATGCTCCCGCTACTCAACATGGAAATAGTCAACCTCCCAAAAGATCAAGAAATTCTAGGTATGATGAATCTAATGTTGTAGATAACAAGAAAAAATAATTTTATCTTATATCTGCCCTCTCTACTGGCTCCCCTCCAGATACCTTGGGAAATCAGTTAATTGATAGTGGTGCCTCAAGCCACTTTACTAGGTATAAGGAAGCTCTTTCAAATATGATAGAAAAGGATACACATTTAGAAATCATTCTCGGAGACAATGCCACCTATCCCATGAAGGGAGTTGGGGATGTTACTCTTCAATAAAATCAAGGTAACACCATTCATCTACAAGAAGTAATATATGTACCCGATCTAAAGAAGAACCTAGTATATATCTCAGCGATGGAAGGCAAAGGATTCAAGGTGGCATTCATTGATGGAAAGGTACGTGTTTATAAAATAAATTTCAAAGAAGCATTTACTTTTGGATTCGAGGTTGATATCCTATATCAAGTTGGAGGGAGTCCATTAGGAGCTATGTCTTGCGGCACATCTCTTCAATCCAAATTATGGCACCAGAATTTTTCTCATATGCATTATAAGGCTCTACCCGATGCAAGGAAGATGGTGACATGTATGCCCGAATTTAAACTAGAACATGAAGGTGTTTGTCAAGGATGTGCTGAAGGAAAACATACAAGGGGACCATTCTCCTCAAGTGATAGCAAGACTACTGAAATTTTGCAATTGGTTCATTCAGATCTATCTGGTATGTTTCCCATGACATCTTTGGGAGGATACTTATATTATGCTATCTTTAAGGATGACTTCTCTTGCAAAACTTGGATTTATTTCATGAAGAAGAAGGACGAAGTGTTCACATAGTTCCGTTCTTTCAAAGCCTTAGTTGAAAATCAAACAGGGAAGAAGATCAAAATATTGATGACTGATAATGGAACCGAGTATGAATCAAATGAATTCAATGACTATTGTAGAGAAGTTGGCATTAAGAGGGAGACTACTGCCAGATATACTCCTCAACAAAATGGTGTTGTGGAAAGAAAGAATCATTCCACTATAGAAGGCACTCGTGCCATGCTACATGATCAAATCCTTCCAACGTTCCTATGGGAGAAGCTGCCAACACTACAGTGTACGTTTAAAATAGATGCCCTCATCAAGCGTTGGACTCCAAAACTCCCAAAGAAGTTTTCACTAATAAGAAACCTGATGTTTCTCATTTTAGAAGTTTTGGTAGCCCCGTGTATTTTCATGTGCCAAAAGAAAAGAGAAGCAAATTGGATGCATATAGGAAGAAATGAACATTTGTGGGCTATAGTGAAACTTCTAAGGCATATAAAATCTATGTGCCTGGTCAAAGAGAAGTGGAGATAAGTCATGATGTCACCTTAGATGAATATGATGCCCTTGGGAAGATTAGGAACCTTCCTATTCCAAGGAAGGACAAAGAAGCAGATACAGGAAACCAGGAGAACCACTAGATGAGTCGATGCCTGATGTTGAAGGACCAATGGATCCCATTGATCCCATTGATCCCATTGAGTCGAATAGGTACCAAGGGTACTTAACTACCATGACCAACATCATTCAAACTGAGTCGTGCACAGCTGAAAATTTTTGTTGCTCGAGGTTTCTCTCAAAAGGAAGGTGTGGACTATGATGAGATATTTGCACCAGTTTCCCACTATACCACCATTCGTTTGATTATATCCCTTGTTGCCGCACAAGGATGGAACCTACACCAGATGGATGTCAAAACCACCTTCTTGCATGGTTCACTTAAGGAGGAAGTCTATGTAGAACAACCTGAGGGGTTCGAAGTCCAAGCTCGAAAGTCACATGTATGCAGATTAAAGAAAGCCCTCTATGGGTTGAAGCAAGCACCTCGGGCTTGGTATGAGAGGATCGACAACTATCTAATGAAGTCGGGTTTTACAAGAAGTGACGTTGGTCTGAACCTTTACTTTAAGGTTGAGAATGATAGACCTATCATATATGTACTTTATGTGGATGATCTCTTTCTGACAGGTTCAGATCCTCTCATTCATCAATGCAAGAGGGAGTTTGCTTCCGAGTTCGATATGTAGGAACTAGGACTATTATTTCCTAGGGTTGGAGGTCTGACAAAAGCTAGGTGAGATTTTTCCTTTCTTAAGGAAAATACATTGTGAAGCTACTTGAAAGATTTGGGATGGTGGATTGTAAGTCCGTAACTACTCCGATGGAACTCAATTTCAAGAAGCTATGTGGAAGTGTTGTTGGGCCTTATTTGGGAAATCATTTTGAGTATTATCAACTCATGGGGGGCTTGATGTTCTTGGTGAAATCCCATCCGTACATATTCTTTGTAGTGAATACATTGAGTCAATTTATGGTCGAACCTCATCACATGCATTGGATTGCTGCCAAGAATCGTCTGAGATATCTTCGGGATACAATCACCTATGGACTGAGATATACTGCTGGGAATGTGAGGCTCCATGGTTATTCTGATGTTGACTGGGCTAACAGTGTGGTGGATCATAAGATCATGGCGGGATGTTGCTTCTCACTAGGTTCTGCTTCGATATCCTAGATGAGAAGGAAGCAGAAATCGGTTTCCCTGAGCACCGTTGAGGCTAAATATATTGCTGCTAGTATAGCCTACTGTGAAGCTGTTTGGTTGAGGAAGCTCTTTAGTGAGCTATTTGGACATGTGTTGGATACCACCGTGATTTATTGTGACAATCAAACTCGGATTCATCTTTCTGAGAATCTCGTGTTTCATGAATGCTCCAAGCATATTGATATCAGGTACCACTTTATCCGGGATATGGTAAAACGGGGAGCAATAAGGCTCCATCACATTGGGACTGATGAACAGGTCGCATATATCCTTACAAAGTCCCTGGGGAAGGTAAAATTCTTAACCTTCCATGAATGACGGTAGTCAAGGAGAGACACTCTTATTAGGGTCTTGTTTGAGTTGGATATTGAGCTCTGGGAACTCTGGGGGGCTTAAGTTACTTCTTGGAGTGATGAGTGACCATAGAGTGAGTGGTTCACATTCCCCTAATGGTGTGTTGTGTACAGGGTGAATGGTTCACCTTCCCTTGTGATGCCCCGTGATGGTTGACATATGCATAGGATGAGTGGTTCACCTTCTCCTATGGCATATGAGCAGGATGAGTGGTTCACCTTATCCTACCGATAAATCCTACCCATGTAGTCTGGGACTCATGGGAAGTACCTCTCATCTAACCAATGAGTAGGGAAATGAGGATAGGGACCATAGTACTACCAATGGACGCATTGTGTACTACCGTACTCCCTATGCTAGGATGTTTTATATTGATCTGGGATCAATGGAGATTGTCTTTGGGTTAGTGGAGAGTGGTATGATACACTCTCGATCATTTCTTCTTCATTATTTCTTCATGGTTCAGCAGAGAAAAATAGAGCATGGATGAAAGGGATGGTACAGATTGTCAAATGGTTTGGTAGGTGGAGTTCTCCCTAGTTGAGAGGGAGTTTTAAATTTGGAAACTAGGGCCAAACTCCACCTTGGACAACTCATATGATGGAGATGATATTTTTGTTGGATTCCTATTTTCGAGAGGTGTAGGATTGATCTAAAGATCATCTCATTTTGGCATGTATAAATGGAATTATGAATCTATTTCTTTTATGGACAAATTTTCAAGGTCAGCCAACAATCTAATGTAGGCTCAAGAAGCCAAAAATTCATGTCTCTTCACCCTCAATGTTGCATATAAATAGAAGGAGCTTCTACCTCATTTGGAGATTCATCATCTCACACATATCTCTCTCTCTCCTCATCTGATTGGGTCGTATGAATTTCAAGCAACCTTGTTCTCCTCCACATGTGCGAAGGATTGGTTGTGTTTTCTGTTTTCCTGCGTTGACCATGTTGCAGCAAGTTTGACCAGCGTCGACCGTGAAGTATTTTACCTTGTTTGACTGCGTTTTTCTTGGGATAATTTCTATTTGGGCAAACTACATTCTCTGGCACAAATTTCGAGGATTTTTGGATAGGTTGACTAGCGTTAAACGCAGGTCCTTTCACCATAGAGCTGACTACATGTTGGCCAAGTTTGACTTACTTCTTCATGACTTTTTTGGAGGCTGAATTGATTGGGTTTGACTTAGCTAATTTGAAGGATTAATTTTGTTGATTTGACCAACGTTGATTTTCGGTTTAGGGCATCATGTTGACTACATTTTGACTGAATAGATTTGACTATGTTTGGGCAAGTAAATTTTGTATATTGTACTCTGTCTCTCTTTGCTGAACTTTTGAAGAATAATAAGAAGGTTTGATTAAAGGGTTTTCCCAACAATGGGGTTTTTCCCTGGCACCTACCAAATATTGTGCCCTCTTGCCTTGACTTGTCTTTTGGTTATTTTTTATGTTATATTTGCATTTACTATCAGTTTTAATGTGATTGCTAACAGGAAATTGATATTGGGATAATAAAGAAAAGAAGAAAATTGAAGTAAATTGTTCTTAAGCATAGAACATACCATTGTTATCTAAAATTAACACTCTTCGTCTGCAAATTTCTTTATTTTTCTATTTAGAATATTTACATAGATTTTCCTAATACCAAATATTAGGTGTCAAAATTCCCCCCCTTAATCTGAAGGGATGTTAGTGAGTCCAAGCATCATTTTGAGTCTTTCAAACTTTTCTCTTCCAAGCGCTTTGGTGAATATGTCAGCAATCTGCTCATTTGTGGAACAATTTCATAGGTGGATTGTCTTGGCCTCAACATGATGTCGAATTAGATGATACTTTTTATTGATTTTCTTGGTTCGATCATGGAACTTTGTGTTCTTGGACAAATTTCATTAGGGGAGTTTTGAGGTATAAAATGGGCCTCCTAAGGAAATTATAAAATAATAGTGGAAATAATAAAATAATATTTGATTACATCATCAAATTTTAGAGAGAAAAAAGAAAAAACTATTTTTTCAACTCATATTTTCAACGTATCCCCCTATGAGTTTACTTAAATTTCGAGTTGTACAACTCGTTGGATGCAAAATTTGATTCCTCATCCAAGGAGTACCCATGTTGCATACTTCGATGGACCCTGCTATACGCAAAATGAGAAATACAAGAAAAACGTGATTGCAGTCACGTTTTTTCATGTATTTCTCATTTTTCGTGTAGCAGGGTCCATCAAAAGTATGCAACATGGGTACTCCTTGGATGAGGAATTAAATTTTGCATCCACGAGTACTCGAGCTCTAAATTTGAGTAAAAACTTAAGGAGTTAAGTTTAAAATATGAGTTCAAAAAGTAGTTTTATTATTTTATCATTTTTTAATATTTTTACTTTTTTACTCCAAAAATGGTGAATCATCCCCCATGGTTGACATCATCATCTTGAATATTATTGGTTCTTATAAACTTTATTTTGGTTATACATTTTTCTTAGGAGGCCCATTTTAGACCTCAAAAATCCCCTAATGATTGCAGAAGTGTTGTCAATCAAAAGAGGAGTTGAATGCACTTGTTTCTCTTATAAATATTCTAGAAATTTTCTGAGCCACACAATTTCCTTTGTTGCTTCAGCTACTGCCACATATTCTGCCTCGGTGGTGGAATCTGTTGGAACTGATCATTTGTGTGACCTCTAGGAGACAACTCCTTATCCAAGACTCATAACATAACCTGAAGTAGATACTCCATTTTCTTTATTTCCATTGAAATATGAATTAGAGTATCCAATCAAGAAAAAATTCACCCACCTGTGTATACTTGAGTCCAAAGTCTTGAGTTCCCTTCAAGTACTTTAGAGCTATTTTTAAAATAGACCAATGACCCTCACGCGACTTTTGCACAAACTTGGAGAGGATTCCAACAACAAATGAAATGGCTAGTCTGGTAGTAGTCACGTAGTTGAGACTTCCTACAAGTCGTTTGTACTTTATTGCATCCTCAAATTCTTTTCCTTCATTGGAGCTTTAAGTTCTATTCCATTGGATTAGTTAAAGGATTGTACTCAGTCATGCCAAACTTGTTCAATAGATCTCCAATGTAGTTCTTCTGAGAGAGGAATGTAAACTTCAAATGTTGGGCTACTTCAATACCAAGATAATAGTGAACATAGACCAAATATTTCATTTCAAAACTTTTCCTTAATTCTTTCTTAATGGATGCAATGTAATTATCATTGATCCATCTCATAAGAATATCATCTATATACATTGTAAGATATAAAATTGTTTTGCCAACTTTCTTGACAAACAAAGTTGCATCATCAATATTATAGTGTTTGAAATTGAGTTTTAGAAGATGCTCAGTCAATTTCTCATACCAGGCTCACAGTGCTTGTTTGAGGCCATACAAGGATTTGACAAGCTTACATACTTTGTGTTCCTAACCCTTCAAAATAAATTGTTCTGGTTGGGGCATAAAAACATTCTCTTTCAGATCTCCATTCAAGAAAGTAGTTTTTACATCCATTTGATGGAATTTCCAACCATTATGAGTTTCCAAGGAAAAGAGTGTCCAGATGGTAGCCCATTTTTTTGTGGAGGCAAAGGTCTCGTCATAATCGACCCATTCCTTTCGTGCAAAACTTCTTCCACAAGTCTGGCTTTATGCTTGTCAACTGAGCCATTTTCTTTATACTTGTTCTTGAAGACCCACTTACATCCAATTGGTTTGGTTCCAAATGGAGGATCAACCAGCTTCCAAGTGTCATTCTTTATCAAAGCATCATATTCTTTCTGCATCGTTTCTCTCCCTTCATCATGAGAAGTGGCTTCTTTGAAGGAATTTGGTTCGAAATATGTAGACAAATTTAGTTCCCAATCATAAGAAACATCCATATCAACAGGTGAATCAAGATTCTCTACATTACCTCCATTATGTCTGGTTTAGCTTCTTGTTCCTGTCTTTCCAACCTCATTACGATGAACACTTTCAAGACTTTATGAGCCATTTTTAAGGACCTTTATGAGATGGCCCAGGCTGCTCCATTGACTAACATGGGGCTAAATCAATATTTAGTCTCATAATTCTCTCAATCACATCACTCAGAGTGTCATCTTTATTAGTGGTTGGAGCTTCATGCAAGGGAGACAATGCTTCAGAAGGAGATTCCACAATTTTATCTGTATAGGAACCCCCCCTTTAAGATGTGGAACCTCATTATCAAATTTGTGAAAATACACTACAGGTTCGAATCTATCCAAGCGATCAAGTTGTTGCTCAACAACATGGTCAGTCTTGGAAGATTCAAGAAAGATCACATATCTAGATGTTATAAACTTCTTATTAACTTCATCATAGGGACGTATTCTTTGGAGCTATCTAAGTACCCCAATAATATACATTTTCGACTCCTTGCACCGAGTTTGTTTCTTTGTTCCTTGGGTATCATGACATAACAGGTGGAACAAAAAACCATGAGATTCTTCACCGAAGGAATGTGTCCATACCACATTTCATAGGGAGTCTTGTTTTTAATAGCATGAGATGGAAACCTATTATTTATATACACAACACATATAACTGCATCAACCCAAAACATCAACTTAAGATTCTTGAAAAACATCATTGAATGTACCATATTTAAGATTGTCCTGTTAATTCTTTTAGCTACTCCATTCTGTTGGGTATTATAAGGCACAATTGTTTGATGTTTGATCCCATGCTGGAGAAGATAGTTTTCAAATACATTTGAAGTATATTCTTTTCCATTATCAGTACAAATAGAGTCAATATGAGATTGTGCATTATTTTCAATCCATGCATGAAAGTTCCTGAATGTTTCAAAGGCTTCAGATTTGTTCTTCAATAAATAAACCCAACACATTATGATGTAGTATGTTATAGCACCATTTACCACTCTTGGTATAAATAATGCTTTGTTTATGGCCTAGGGCAACCCCTCCTTCCAGAGTTGGTCCAAATATATAAAAAACAGTGTTTTATTCCCTGCACACTACTTTGCCCTGAGCTAAAAGCGTGTACACGCGGGTCGGTCAATACCCAACCCACGTATATGTATTAAAACACTTAAAAATTAAATTTCCTTAATTTTGGGTGGAGTTCACGGATTTTACCTGTTGATTACCTCCTATTTCTCATGGCCCAACTGTTTCCCAACTAAAAAACTAGTTGGGAGAGGTATAAATAGACCTCTATGGGAAGGCCTTAAGGAGAGGAGAAGAGATAGAGTTATTACACTGAGATTATCCCTGACTGAGTCTGATGAATCCCTATGCCTCAAGCACTTCCCCAAGCTTCAAGAAACCCTTGTTTCCATGATTATAGATATCCTTCCTTTTGCTTGAGATATCATGGTGTTGGTGATGGAAGAAGATTGTTGAAGGCTGGGATAGGATGAATCCAGAGGACAGTTCCGCTTGGAGCCAGAGAAAGACTCAGGTGAATTCTCTCCATGTTATTTATAGCTTACTGCAATAAAAGAAATGTTGTCTTGTTTCCGAAATTAACTATGTCTATGCATCAAATTATGTTTTAATTCATATATGAATGTTGTTTTGATGTATGATCAATCATTTGTTTATATGATATAAAGTCAATTTCATGAATATGCTTTACTTCTATACTACTATGTATGTTCGAATTGAATGATTTTCAAGTTTGAAGAACATCGGGAGTTGCAGAGGGTCTGAACCTTGCGGGACCTACTCGAACGAAGGAAATCCAGGTACGGTCACTCTTACGTAGTTTGATAATATAAGCATCTTGCCTGAGTTGTTTGAGTATTTCTTGTTGTAGTTTGCTTCTGCTCTGTTGGGGTTCTAACCCAAAGCCCTAGGGTGCTTTCACCTGAAACATAGTCATAAATAAATTTCATCATGTATTTATTACCATTTGCAGAAGGAACAGGCATTGGGCCACATAAATAAAAATGAATGAGTTCAAGTTTTCTTTGTGCTCTGGAATGAGAATCATGAAAATAATGTTTGTTCTTCTTTCCTAATATACAAGCATCACATTGCTTAAGTTTCCTCGGAATAGTAGGCAAACTAGTAACACCATTTTTCTTCAACAAACGAAGGTTGTCATTGTTCAAATGTCCAAATCTAGCATGCCATAAAAGACTTGATGAAAGTGTACCTTCATCATAATGAGAACTATATGAAAATTTCTATGCACGAGCAGAGGTTCCTTGCAACTTCAGAAGTATTTCTTCTTCTATCCCAAACATGATAAGTGAGTGATTTGATGTTTTTCTAACCTCAACCTTGCCATAAAATATGTGAATGGAGTGTCCTTGCTGGTGGATGTGGACCAAAGACAACAAGTTTCTCCTTAAATTTGGGAGGTGTAGAACATCATGCAGAATAAAGTTTGGAAGACTAGGAAATTTGATCTCGATGGTGCCAAGTCTTGATGTATTGATTTTTCACTTGTCTACAAAATAGACTGCTCCATCAACATTGTCAGTGAATTCTTCAAAGAAATCTCTTCTGAAAGTCATGTGTAAAGTTGCTCCTAAATCAAGAAACCAATCATATTTGCATGAAGCAAGTGAAGCATTGAATAAGTCTTCAGTTACTCCAATGTTGCAATGTGCCATAACATAATGAGCGGACTCGGGTGCTTTTCCTTTCCCTTTACCGGGTGTTTTACCTTTTTCTTCATTTCTTTTCTGCTTGATTCTATTCCAAGGCATCTTACATGTGGAAGCATCATGTCCATTTATGTTACATTGTATGCAATGAAGATCAAACCTTTCTCCTTTGAAATTTCTTCCCCCTTCCTCTAAAATTCTTCCTTCCTCTTCTTATTCGGCCACCTCTTCCTCTAGAAGAATCTTGTCCCTGATTCTTCTCTTTCTGTGCAAGGCACACAACTTATTTAGAAGACTGAGGAGTTGTCTTCTTCCTAAAAGCCTTCTCTCTTTCAAAAAAAACTTCTCAAGGGAGTCAAAGGAAATCTCCTTGAGTTTGCAACTTTCTTGCAATGATTCAAGATAATGTGAATAAGTGGGATATAGTGCCTTGACATAAATAGTGATAGGAACATGTGTTTCAACCCCAGTGGAATTTATGTCTTGCATAATGGATCTTATTTATTATGCTAAGGCAAGAGGGCCATCATTTTTCGACTCAAGACTGAACAACTTGATCATCAATTGAACAACTTCAAGCTTAGAGTGTGAGTCACATAATTCCTTCAAATTCTTTAAATCTTGAAAAACATTTGAAAATGGAAAAATATGTCGACTCACCTCTTCATTTACTGATGCTGCAATCAAGTCATATGCCTTGCTATTCTTATTTTCCAAACTGGAAAGTTCCTTGTCCAAAGTAGGTTTTTTAGGTGCATTGTCTCCTTCTCCTTCACAAATTCTTTTCCAAAGTTAATTTAAAATCAAAGATTTTTTTATATTCCTGGACCACTCATGGTAGTTTTCTTTGCCAAAGAGAACTACTCCAACTATAGATATAATTGAATGCATTCTAAAAAAAATATCTACTTAAAAAAAAAAACTTCAATCTTTACTGTGCATATGCAGGTTCTCCACCATATAATATCACTACTCAAACCATATAATAATCATCACCATATATTAATCCATGTCATTTGAACCATAATGCACATCTTAAAAAGAATTCCCATCATAATGTATAAATCATGGCTTCAACTTATGATGCTCCTTTTAATAAATAAATATATGGTGCTCCTTTTAATTAATATGGCTTCAACATATAGTAAATATATATGGTAAAAAGGAATTCAACTAGCACTCACACCAACAAATAATTAAGCTCCGGATTTTGTGGAGGATAGAGAAAAGATAGCTCTGGGTGGGATCAGAAACTAGCAGAAGAGAAGAGTTTCAAGACTAAATGTTGGATGTGGAACCTAATTATCTTCTTGATTCAGAGGTCTTGTTTCAACCGAGTTTGGATCCCAATCCTTGACGGGGACATGGGGGGACTTTCCCCCCCACTTTTGCTACTTGGGGGGTCCAAGGGAGGGCCACTGCATGTTTGCCCCCCCCCCCCCCCCCCCCCCCGAAACTTAAAAAGATGAAAATTTGCCTTGTAAAATATTGTAATTTCGTAGTCAATCTAAGTCGTTCATTAGGCAAACGATTTGAGAGTAGAAGTTATGTTTAATTTATGGTTTTTTTCCCTAGAAGGAAACCCCTTAGTTTATATGAGGGAGTTATATTGCGGATGATTATTATTATTCTGAGTGAGAAAGAGAGAGGAGATTGTGTGAGATCGAAGAGGAAATTACAACAGATCTGCTATAGGTTGTATCTCTTCATTTTGCTGATAATATAAAAGGAATCACTGGTTGTTTCTTCATGGACGTAGCCCAAATTGGGTGAACCATGTATATCTATGTCTCTCTAGTTTTATGCATTTCAGTATTTGTGTTTTCACAATATTTTGTGTATTTCATTTCTCCATTAATTAATTTCTAACAACTGTTATGAGAATCTGATCTATATTTAAACAGGAATGCAACAAATTACAGAGATGACCATAAATACAGAGATGCAACAAAAATAATACTTCATTTCATTAATGTAAAATACTGGAATATGCTTACAAACAAAAATGGAAATAAACTAGCTCGGGCGATGGTAGCTTCTCTCTCAGAAGAGATGTGGCAGGTACATGCCTCTGAATTGTGTTACAATGAGGCTCGAAGGCCTATTTATTGTTGAGAAACAATGGAAAACCCTAAACATCCAAAAACCTAACCCTATGAGATGAAACGCCAAACTATGGGCCCCGTTTGGGTAAATTTGGTACATCAACTTCTCGGGGTCGTAACTTTGGCATACGATCTCAGTTTGACGCGCAAAATACCTCATTAGAAAGATCTATCCGAGGAATACAAATTTTGAGTGACCAACATTGGTCAATGACTAGTGTTGGTCCTATTTTTCCCAAAAAACATCATTTAGGGCCTCAAGACGGCTTTGGAAGTTCAGGACCCGAAAAATTGCCAAAAATAGTAAATTGTGCTACAATTAAGGAAACTGAAAAGATGAAAGAGACAGTTGTGGGGATCCAAGTGGGATAGGTAGGTGGCCACCAACATCCACCTGGATCAAAGCTGAAGGTTTATTTGGTTGATAAAATCACATGAGAGAAGGGTTCCTGGTTCAATTGGGAGCAATGACAGAAGACGGTAGGTTTAGGGTCGAGAAATTTAACGACAAAAAACTATCAGCTTTGGAAGATGCAGACGGAAGACTATATGTATGAAAAATATATGTACCTACCATTGAGCGAAAAGACAAAGAAGTTGATGAGTATGTCAAACGAAGAATGGGAGATTATTGACATAAAAGAATTAAGAACAATACGGTTGTGCCTGGTTTTGGGTCGTTAATATGCCATTATTATCACTTTTGAACGCTTATTCCACCCATTTCTACCATTCTTCATCACGTCATTTATTATAATTTATCATATAATTCTATTTTACAATGATTTATGCTCTTATGTAAAAATATTATTTATTCTCCTTTATTTATAATAAATTGATGATTATGCATGATTTTATCAATGAAATTTTAATAAATTGGTTATAACATTATTCACCATTTTTAGCCTCCAAGATAATTTCTAGATTGAAGATTTGATCATTAAAAGTGCCAACTCAAAAATGCCCTGGAATAAGAAGTGACAGTTTTGCGGTTGAGATTCTGAGCAAATGAAGATGAATCTGGAAAATCTAGAACATGGGTTTTGTCCAGAACAGACCAAATTAACTTTACCAAAGAACGGTTTGCCCAAATTCAGCTTGTATTGAGAGAAACACAGGGTTCTTTGAGCATGATTTTCTCAGATTTGCTGTGTGGCCGTTTTCCAAATCTCAGCTGCAAAGCCAAATTCACCTTGCTCTTGTTGAAAGATGGATGGAAATATATCTTCTTGTTGATCAATTGGTTGGAAACAATCTAATTTTGTACTAGAAATCATGTTGTAATTATCTTTGTTGTAACTTCTCTCTGATCTCTCTCTATTTAAATGAAAACAAAGATCAGAGAGGGGGATGGATTCGAATGATGGAATTGAGGATGAATTAGAGATTCAGAATTGAGGATGGTAGAGAGAATGAATAATGGCTGAGAGATTGAGAGATTTCTTGTTGTAATCCATTGTAACTCTGCTTTGATATTTTAATATAAATCTGGTTGCCATTCCATCTTTGATCCTGAAGTAACCCAGCAGCATCCACTGGTGGCTAAGGGCCCAGCCTCTGGTGGATTGTGCTGCTGCTGTATATTATCTCTTTGGTTTATGCGTGGTTTTCATTATCAACTTTATTTGGTAATTTCGTATGTTCTATTATTTTAGATCACGGTTCTATTATATCTGATTTATGTTCAATTGAATAATATCGTTCTCTATGACAGGAATGCCATATTGATTCATCTTGACTTGGTAACGCATTGTTGTTCTTTTAATCATTGATATAACATTGCTGGTCCTTACAGAATGTATTGTTGTTCAATTACAGCGTATCCGTGTTGTAACACTCTTTAATTGGTATTACTGAATTCATCTTAGAGACTATATTTCCTTGCGATTGCTAAATCTATGAACGTTGTTGTTCCATTCCAAAATACAGTCGTATTCTTTATAACTAAGACTGATAATCGGATTACCAAGATCAGATTACTATTAAGGTGTTCCGTGTGTTAAGTTATTGTGTATTTATATTTGACTTTCCAGCGTTGTTTCATATTCCATCATTAATCAATGTTGTTCTATTTCCGTGTGCTGTCCGATTTATTCTTAAAGTAAAGATTGCTATTAATTTGGCTTTGTTGTTGTTCATTTCCATTAATTAGAGTTTGTTGTTCAGATTCCTTTAATTACAGTTTGCTGCCCATTTACCTTTTTTTTTCATTTTTATTGATTAATTGAAATAGTTTGCTTTTAAAGAGTTTTCCTAGTTTACTTTCAATGGCAGCTTTAGTTCAATTTCTATTTCCTTTTAATTGCTTTAAAGCAGGACTGTCAACTGTAGAGAACATTGGTTATTGCTTCCTCGTTCCCAGATTGATTGTCTTGTTCTAGTTTGATTTCAATTGCATCAATCTCTAGAGGAATGAGTTATTGCTACTGTATCCTCAATTGATGTTTGCTGAGTGAATAGTTGGATTTCAGAGCATTTGAGTTTATGTTATTGTTAGATTTCTTTTTCAAGCATTCATTTACTTTTGGATTTTAAGCACTATACTACAAAACATTACTCTTGAGTAAATAGCCGCCTCAGACTGAGTACACTCTTGAAATAAAAAGTCGTCCCTGGGTTGATAATTAATGTGAAGGTAATTAGGAGTTAAAAAGACACCTTTTTATCGCTCGACATTTTGGCGCCATTGTCGGGGAGAGTGTAGCCATTTTTAAAAGAGTAGTGTGCATCTGATGAGCGTCTGTTAGGAAAGAATTGGGTATTAAAAACGGAAGGTAAAAACCTACGTATGGAGCATGTAAAAGCCCTGCTCCCCTGCCCGCTTTTCAACAGAACTGTTAAAGAACTTAGAGTAGAAATAGATGTTTGAATTTTTGTGTGAATGACTAGGGAAAAAATAGAAATTTTGAAAAATGAATCACATGATTTCACTCAAGTGGTGATGTAAGCACCACCCATTTCACTAACTAATTGACAGGAACATTAGAAGAAGGAGCTTCGAAGGAACACATAAAGAACATCCTCTGTTATGGTAAGAAACTGCCCAACAATTTTACTTTTGAATTTCATGCTCAACTAATTCCACACCCTCACCACAATAAACCAGTACAACATGCTTACAGTGTTGAACTGCCAAATTTACCCAACCTTCCCACCCATTCTATCTCACATGTGCAATTAGAGAAAACTTACAATGAGATTCAAAATGTTTCAAATTCAAAAATTGTAAAAGCTATGGAAGAAAATGAGGTTTCTTTTAGGTTGCACCAACAAACCATTTTAAAAGCTCAAGAACTTCATGGTATGATGGGAAATAAAGAAAGTAACAGATATATTGAAAATTGGTTTCACTCCATCACGTGTTTGCATCATCACTCCATACTTCAACAATTTTTGATACCATCTTTTCAAGGGAAGTTGGCTTCTCATACTCTAATTTTTATCAACATGCATTTTTCAAATTTGGGTATGTGCATACGTAAAGCTTTATTTCTAAAATGGTTCCACTGGAAATACTCTTATACATAAACATATTCAATTCTCAAAGAAGAGTAGGATAGTGGAGAAAATAAAATAAATAAACAAATAAAACAAACACATCTTTTTTATTTTTATTTTTGTAAAGCTAGTTGTTTTTTGTTGCAACATGCTATGGAAATCAACATCGGTCATAATTTTTTAATTCATTTGTGTATGTAGATGACTTATAATGGAAATAGTAGTTCTACAAAGACTCATATTCACTTATATCACCAATTTGAAAAAATGCTTGAATATCACAATTTTTTGGCTTGCGGGCTTGATGAAATTTCTGAAAAAAAACCGTCGGAACAGTCATGTTTTGAGGGACCAAAATGCAATATTTTTAAAACCTATTTCTATCCTAAGTAGCCCTTGATGTCTACTCTCCAACCCAATTTTAATCACTCAGTTTGGATTTGAAACGAAAAAGTTCGAACCAAAACATTAACAGGGTGTCTAGCGGGCAGCTTAGGAACAGAGTTGGGACAGTCAGTTTTTGGAGGCATAAATGAATGAATTTTTAAAACCTGTTTCTATGGTAGATTCCCCTATGAATCTAGTTTACAATGCAATTGGAATCACTCATTTTTGATATCGTATGGGGAATTTATGATCAAAATACTGACTGTCTATCGTAAATCAGCACCCTTAAAACTATGTCTTTCCGGCTATTCCTTATAGTATTTGACCTATCAATTCTTCTTGTGTTCAAAACATGTTTCTATTGGAGATAAATAAATGAATCTACTTTCATTTCCAATTTGAATCATTTGAATCTGACATCAAACGAAAAATTTATGCTTGAAGTATCAACTGTTGGTCTAAGTTGGGTAATTGAAAATGACTCTGTTATGCAGGTTGTTCTAACTAAAATTGAAATATCATATCATTGAATTTTTAAAACCTGTTGCTACTGGAGATAAAAATTTGAATTAGCTCTCATTTGGCTTTGGAATCACTCAATTTGGACGAAAAACAAAGAAGTTGTGTTCAAAACACTGCAAGTTAGCATGATTGGCCACTGTTCTCCCGCAAGTGACAAATAAATTTTACTTTGTTATTTTCTCCGTGGATTTGTTCTACAGAGTAACTACTTGTTAGTTTTTTGCATAATTCTTGGATTAGGGGAGCCGTGCACCTCTCTTTCTCCATGATTTAATGTTTTATTGCAGGTAGACACTCATTTTTTGCAGGTCCTAAGAGAAAAAGAATGTCAATTTATGGACGAGTGATTTTTGAAAGAAATTTTAAATGAAACAAAGGAATTTCATCCAACTCATTACCCAACGGATTCATAATAAAAGAAATGAAGAATTGATTTTCATTCGAAGATTCATGTCTTGTTACTGCTGCCAAAACATTTTTCAAATAGATCATTTTTTTTACATAATATCATAGTTGTTATAACTTAATTTATTTATTTACATACTGTTTTTTAAATAAAATGTTGTTTCTTTCCTGATTTCTCTTATATTTTGTGTTTCAGGTGTTTCTTCATTCAAACTATAACCCATCCTCAACATCAATACAATGAACAACTAATTCATTCTTTGCATGCTTGCATTTTATGCTTGTGCATTTTGCTGTTCTTTTTCTGAAGGGACAACATTTGTGTGCACTTTGTTGTTTATGTTGTTCCTTTTCCAAAGGGACAACATTTTCGTTTTGTTGTTCCTTTTTCAAAAGAACAGCACCTTTTGTGTCAGTCGTTCCTTTTTCACTTTCATTTTGTTGTTCCTTTTTCACGGTTCATTTTGTTGTTCCTTTTCCACGACTCATTTTGTTGTTCCTTTTCCATGGTTCATTTTTTTGTTCTTTTTCGTGGTTCATTTTGCTGTTCCTTTTCCAAAGGAACGACACTTTTCATTTTTGTTGTTCCTTTTCCAAAGGAACAGCACTTGCGTTTTTGCTGTTCTTTTTCCAAAAGAACGACACTTTTCATTTTTGCTGTTCCTTTTTCCAAAGGAACGACACTTGCGTTTTTGCTGTTCCTTTTCCAAAGGAACGACACATTTCATTTTTGCTGTTCCTTTTCCAAAGGAACGACACTTGCATTTTTGCTGTTCCTTTTCCAAAGGAACAACGCTTTTCATTTTTTTTGTTCCTTTTCCAAAGGAACAACACTTGCGTTTTTGTTGTTCCTTTTCCAAAGGGACGACACTTTTCATTTTTGTTGTTCATTTTCCAAAGGAACGGCACTTGCGTTTTTAATGTTCCTTTTCCAAAGGAACGACACTTTTCATTTTTGTTGTTCATTTTCTAAAGGAACGTCACTTTTAGTTTTTGTTGTTCCTTTTTCCAAAGGAACGACATTTGCGTTTTCACACTTTTTTTGTGTATTTTTGCTTTTTGGCGTGCATTTCCTTTGCTGTTCCCTACACGGAACACCACTTTTTCAGTGTTTTTGTTGTTCCTTCAAAGAAACAACACTTTGGGAGTATTTTTGAGAGCAACCATTTTCTTCCTCTTGTGGAATTATTCCTAATTCATCTCAACCACATTTTACTGATTCCCTTTTAGGGCATGAAGTATACTATTTTTATGAGGATGAGAATTATGGATTCTATTGAAGCAAGTTAATATCATTCACGTTATGATCTTTAACAGGACAGCTCCTTGATGATAACTTATTTTCAAAAGGGACACAATTATTTATATATTACTTTACTGCATTATTTTCTGTTGTACATGATTCTGATTGATTATCTTAATACCATGTTGGTTCCACCCTTCCTGGTTATAATCTTCTCTGTCTGTAATAAGTGAGATTATGGGTATATTTTTTTTCTATTGACATGTTCAAATTCTTCCACCATCCCTACTCTTAAGGAGTACTGAGCCTCCCTCTTTTTATCATAAAAATGTGTAATAACAACAAAATTTTGTTCGCAGATGGAGGATAGGGGGTCTCATTACAAGCCAGCCTACCATGTTCATAAGGCTGTAACAAAGTGACATTCTCATTTTGGCCACCACACGATAGTTATGATCCATTGGATAGCCAAATTATCCTTAGAACAGGAGGTCTCATCACGAGCCGGCCTGATCACTTTTGCTACATCCAAGTGAATGGCAGTGTGGTTATCTGGTTACCACGCCAGCACACTGATTTCTTCTGTAGAACAACATCAGAACTCTCCATTTATAAATTGAGGATCCTGGCTCATATGGGTTAAAAAGCAACCCTGCCGAGGCTATAGACACCTACTGGCAGCAGAGACTCTGCTTATGGTATTGAAGTTATATCTTATCATCAATTATTACTATAATACCCTTTTCCTATTCTTTCTTTTTATCAGAGAAGTTATTTCCTTAATTTTTTCCCTGTTTTGAACCTTTATGCATGAGAAATTGTTTTATGATCAATCACATCATTTTTAGCTAGAATACCGTTAGTAAAGCATCTTTTTTGCATATTGCTGTCATTTTTCTCTTTTTCATAACTTATCATCAATCCAAAGCGTCCTATCTCTTATTCATAACTATCTTTACACACTCTGCTCTCATTATAACCATAACTCCCGTTGTCCTATCATTGATATGTGTACTCTGCTTCATTTACTGTTGTATTGTTCATTCCCTTGCCTTGTCATCAACACAACACCTTTCATATGCTTTATGGTCATGGGATCCCTTTTCCAATTGGAGTGGGGAATGTATGCATTATGGGATTGCATGCAATATGATTACTGCACTCTGCCATTACTTCTTGATTTGACAACATATTAGTATTGCATGTATACATAAGTTTTTCTAATTGAAATTTTGCATGCATCTTATCTGTTGCTATTCAAAGCTAACACTATGGATTCAAGAACATTATATGCAAAATAATGCTTTGTTTACAAGAGAACAACAAGTATGGGTAGAATTCTATTCACAACATGACCACACTATTGCAACTAACAGAAGAGGCTCGAGCAACTCGTGAACGTGAACAATTCTTCAGACATGATGTACTTACCTAGATTCCACCTTTTGCATCACTTTCAGCACCAACTCTGCCTACATGAGCTTCAAAAACTGCCAGTCCATATATGTCATTCCACATTTTTCTTTTTGGAGGTAAAAATTGAGGTAAAATAGCATAATTTTCTTATTTATTATGAATTTAGGAGAATTTAATGAAAATCCATTTTGAGCATTATTTATCATCCTTCATTCCACATCTTTACCACTTTCCCTTTTTCAGCGGCATATCATCTTTCAGTTTGGGGGAGTGTTGCATTTCTTTCTTATGACCATGTCATTCATATTCTTTATCATCCATTGTTATTCTTATTCCTTATCAACACCTCCCTTATTCCATGTTGTTTTACACCAAGCATAGAATTCAACAGCTGGTAGCAACCACCTCTATTTGTCTTCTAACATTGCATGAGGACATGCTAATTCTTCAGAGAGGGGGAGGAATTGCTACGCATGATGGATGTTTTCTATTTTCTTTCTCATTTAAGGCATACAATTTCATTTTTACACAGTGCAGAAATTGATTTCCATAATATTTATAAAAAAAAATGAACTCAATTCTTGTGATCTCTGGAAAACACAGACATATTGTTAAAATACACATACCCAGATAATTTCAAGATAAATTGGTTCATAAAATTTTGGAAATCATGCACTCTCACCTACAGCCATTTTGTTTATATCTCATGATCCGTGCATCAAAACGATCTGATTTTTGGATCATAGAGGCATTCATATATTACAAATCTACTTGCAACATTTCAACAAAATCTAGTTTGTAGTTTTTGGGAAAATGGTTAATGAAGGTTGATGTCACTTATATCATATTTTGCTGCAACTTCATATGCACATAACTTGAATGTCAATGTAAAAATTGTTATGCCTTCATCAAGAGTGCTAAAAGTGAATATTCATTAATTAAGGAAGAATTCATTTGTTCTATCCATTTCATGAGCTGGGATGAACAAAATTTTTTATTGCTTGGTTAACACATGGGTTTTGTCTTTGGGTTGCATGAGGACATGCAACATATTGAGTGTGGGGGTATGTTGGGTCATTAATATGCCATTATTATTATCACTTTTAAATGCTTATTCCACCCATTTCTACCATTCTTCATCACGTCATTTATTATAATTTATCATATAATTCTATTTTACAATGATTTATGCTCTTATGTAAAAATATTATTTATTTTCCTTTATTTCTAATAAATTGATGATTATGCATAATTTTATCAATGAAAGTTTAATAAATTGGTTATAACATTATTCACCATTTTTAGCCTCCAAGATAATTTCCAGATTGAAGATTTGATCATTAAAAGTGCCAACTCAGAAATGCGCTGGAATAAGAAGTGACAGTTTTACGGTTGAGATTCTAAGAAAATGAAGATGAATCTGGAAAATCTAGAACATGGGTTTTGTCCAGAACGGACCAAATTAACTTTGGTGAAGAACGGTTTGCCCAAATTCAGCTTGTATTGAGAGAAACGTAGGGTTCTTTGAGCACGATTTTCTCAGATTCGCTGTGTGGCCGTTTTCCAAATCTCAGCTGCAAAGCCAAATTCGCCTTGCTCTTGTTGAAAGATGGATGGAAATATATCTTCTTGTTGATCAATTGGTTGGAAACAATCTAATTTTGTAATAGAAATCATGTTGTAATTATCTCTGTTGTAACTTCTCTCTGATCTCTCTATTTAAATGAAAACAGAGATCAGAGAGGGGGATGGATTCGAATGATGGAATTGAGGATGAATTAGAGATTCAGAATTGAGGATGGTAGAGAGAATGGATAATGGCTGAGAGATTGAGAGATTTCTTGTTGTAATCCATTGTAACTCTGCTTTGATATTTTAATATAAATCTGGTTGCCATTCCATCTTTGATCCTGAAGTAACCCAACAGCATCCGCTGGCAGCTAAGGGCCCAGCTTTTGGTGGATTGTGCTGCTGCTGTATATTATCTCTTTGGTTTATGCGTGGTTTTCATTATCAACTTTATTTGGTAATCTGGTATGTTCTATTATTTTACATCACGGTTCTGTTATATCTAATTTATGTTCAATTGAGTAATATCGTTCTCTATGACAGGAATGTCGTATTGATTCATCTTGACTTGGTAACACATTGTTGTTCTTTTAATCATTGATATAACATTGCTGGTCCTTATAGAATGTATTGTTGTTCAATTACAGCGTATCCGTATTGTAACACTCTTTAATTGGTATTATTGAATTCATCTTAGAGACTATATTTCCTTGCGATTGCTAAATCTATGAACATTGTTGTTCCATTCCAAAATACAGTCGTATTCTTTATAACTAAGACTGATAATCGGATTACCAAGATCATATTACTATTAAGGTGTTTCGTGTGTTAAGTTATTGTGTATTTATATTTGACTTTCCAGCGTTGTTTCATATTCCATCATTAATCAATGTTGTTCTATTTCCGTGTGCTGTCCGATTTATTCTTAATGTAAAGATTACTATTAATTTGGCTTTGCTGTTGTTCATTTCCATTAATTAGAGTTTGTTGTTCAGATTCCTTTAATTACAGTTTGCTGCCCATTTACTTTTTTGTTCATTTCTATTGATTAATTGCAATAGTTTGCTTTTAAAGAGTTTTCCTAGTTTATTTTCAATGGCAGCTTTAGTTCAATTTCTATTTCCTTTTAATTGCTTTAAAGCAGGACTGTCAACTGTAGAGAACATTGGTTATTGCTTCCTCGTTCCCAGATTGATTGTCTTGTTTTAGTTTGATTTCAATTGCATAAATCTCTAGAGGAATGAGTTATTGCTACTGTATCCTCAATTGATGTTTGCTGAGTGAATAGTTGGATTTCAGAGCATTTGAGTTTATGTTATTGTTAGATTTCTTTTTCAAGCATTCATTTACTTTTGGATTTTAAGCACTATACTGCAAAACATTACTCTTGAATAAATAGCCGCCTCAGACTGAGTACACTATTGAAATAAAAAGTCGTCCCTGGGTTGATAATTAATGTGAAGGTAATTAGGAGTTAAAAAGACACATTTATATCGCTCGACACCTGGCAGCGTTGGTAGCCTTCAATATTTCGAAGGAAACAACAACATAAGGTCTAATGAGGGCCTTGGAAAAACTATATGAAAAACTCTCAACCTAGAATAAGGTATTTATTATGAAGCGTTTGTTTATTATGAAGATTTCACAAGGTGGATATCTTGTTGATCATTTAAATGAGTTTAATATGGTTACCAGTCAGTTGATTTTTGTAGTGGTAAATTTTGATGATGAAGTTAGGGCTCTATTGTTTTTGTGCTCATTACTGTAAAGTTGGAATGGTTTATTTATGGCCATTACTAACTGTATCTATGGATCTAGTACTTCAAATTTTGATGATGTTTTTTATGCCATCCTTAGTGAGGAAATGCAATGGAAAAGATCCAGTGAGACATCAGGTAATGCTTTGACTACAGAGACTAGGGGAATAAAAATGGAAAGAGGAAGGAGCCCAGGAAATCGACGAAAGTCAAGAAAAGGTAGATCCAAATCTAGATCAAGGATATGTGCTAGAAATGTGGGAAGAAAGGACACCTGAAGAAAGACTACAAATCTCGAAAGGGAAAAGAAGGAGATGGACAACAAGAGAACAATCATGAAGCGAATGTGATAGGTGATGTGTTGCAAGATGCTTTGATTCTTTCATTAGAGAATATTATTGATGCTTGGGTGGTAGATTCAGGGACCTCATTCCATGCCACACCTGATAGGAAACATTTTCATGACTATGTTCAAGGAGATTTTGGATAGGTTCATCTGAGTGATGATAAAGCCTGTAAAATCATTGGAATGTGTAAGTTTTTTATAAAACAAGAGAATGGAAATAAATGTCTATTGAAGGAGGTAAGGCATGTTCCAGATCTAAAGAAAAATCTAATTTCAACAGGGAAGTTGGGAGGTGAAGGTTGTGTAACTACTTTTACACAAAAACCTTGGAAGGTCACTAAAGGATCCTTGCTAATAGCAAAAGGATTAAAGGTTGGCACATTTTATTTATGCAATCGCATTTCTAATTATGTTAATGCTTTAACCTCCGTAGGAGAAGATATGAAACTTTGGCATCATAGGCTCGAGCACATGAGTGAGAAGGGGATGTAAATTCTTCATTCAAGAAATTTGTTTCCTGGTTTGAATCATGTTGATTTGGATTTATGTGAAAAGTGTGTTTATGGAAAATAGAAGAGAGTCAATTTTATTAGATTTGGGAAGGAAAAAAAGAGTGAAAAATTAGAGCTTGTGCATACATATGTATGGGCACCTTCTTAGGTATCATCTCTCAATTTCTCTCACTATTATGTTACTTTTATTGATGATGCAACTACGAAAACCTAGATTTATTGTATTCGAAATAAATATGATATATTTGATACTTTCAAGGAATGGAAAATTTTGGTTGAGAATGAGACAGGAAAGAAGTTAACATGTCTCAGATCATGGAGGTGAATACTATTGCAAATATTTTAATAAATTTTGTTCAGAACATGGAATTCACAAAGAGAAGACAGTTCCAGGAACACCATAGGAAAATGGTGTGTCAGAAAGGATGAACAGGACAATCATGGAGTGTGAAAGGTTCATGAGATTGCATGCAAGATTTCCCTTACAATTTTGGGTAAATGTTGTATATTGTTGTTTATTTAATAAATAGAGGGCCTTCAAGTTCCTAGGATGGTGGTATTTCGAAAGAGGCATGGACACGTCAAAATGTAAACTACTTATTTTTAAAGACTTTCAATTGTGAAGCCTTTTTCCACGTCAATAAAGAAAATAGAACAAATCTTGAGGAAAAACCAAAGAAATGTATCTTTATTGGATACGGTGTAAATGATTTTGGTTATCACTTATATGATTATGAAAATCACAAAATCATTAGGGGCAGGGATGTCATATTCAATGAAAAGGTCTTGTATAAGGATCAGATGCAGGGAAAGAAACAAGAAAAAGAAAACAAAGAATACGCATTGTTTGATGAGATCACAGAAAAAGTAAAGGTGCCTGAAAATCATAATTATCAGCAACCACAACAACAACAACAAACACAACAACAATAGGCACCTCAAACACCTGAAAGTGATGTTAGAATATCTATCGCGACAAGTAGACCCCCTGAATGATACTCTTCTTCATTATATTATGTATTGTTGACTGATTCTGGTGAATCAGAACGATATGAAGAAGCAATGGAGGTAGAAAGCAAGAAAAATTTGGAGCAAGCTATGGAAGAAGAGATGGACTCCTTGATGTATAACCAGACTTAGGGCTTAGTCAAGTTGCCTGCAGGTAAAACAACATTGCAGAGTAAATGGGTTTATACGCTGAAGGAAGAAGATGGAGGTAAAAAAAGGTATAAGGCTAGACTTGTGGTGAAGGGGTTTGTACAAAAGAAAGGTATAGACTTTGATGAAAATTTTTCTCCTGTTGTTAAAATGACTTCAATCAAAACTATTTTAAGTCTAGTGGTAGCAGAAGATTTGCATCTTGAGCAGTTAGATGTAAATACAACCTTTCTCCATGGGGATTTGGAGGAAGAAATATATATGCAGCAGCCACAAGGGTATGAGGTCAAAGGGAAGGAGAAGTTAGTGTGCAAATTGAAGAGCTTGTATGGCTTAAAACAAGCTCCAAGGTAGCGGTATCTAAAATTTGACGGGTTTACATTTGAAAAAGGTTATACTAGATGTCACTCTAACCATTGGGTTTATCTTAAAAAGAAAAATGATGGAAACTATATTATATTGTTATTGTATGTAGATGACATGCTTGTTTTAGGGTCTAACACACAGGAAATAAATGTGCTCGAAGGAAAATTGGCAAATTCATTTGCAATGAAGGATTTGAGTGCTGCAAAAAAAATCCTTGGTATGAGAATAATTAGAGACAAGAAAAATCGCAAATTAACATTGTATCAAAGTGAGTACATAGAAAAGGTGTTGGAAGGATTTAATGTGCCAAATGAAAAACTAGTCAGTACACCTTTGGATAGCCATTTCAAACTAAGTAAGGAGATGTGTCCAAAAACACAGGAAGAGATGGAGTATATGTGTAAAGTTCCATATGCATCAGTTGTTGAAATCTTAATGTATGGAATGGTTTTCATAAGACCTGATATTGCACATGTAGTGGCAGTTGTAAGAAGGTATATGAACAATCAAGGAAAATAGCATTGGATGGACATGAAGTGGATTCTCGAGTATTTGAGAGGTACCACAAATCAAGCATTATGTTTTGGAGGTTCAAATATTTCTTTACAGGGATATGTTAATGCAAATATGGCAGGCAACAAAGATAACAGGAGGAGCGCCACAAGGTATGTGTTTACTATAGGTGGAACAACTGTCAGTTGGGTTTCAAAATTGCAAAACAATGTTGCACTTTCAACAATGAAAGGAGAGTATGTTGCTACTACAGAGGCTAGTAAAGAAATGATTTTGTTACAAAGGTTTATGGATGATTGGTTAAGAAGCAGGAGATGAGCAGGTTATATAGTGACAGCCAGAGTGTCATTCATCTCGCAAATAAGTAAGCCTTTCATTCTAAGACTAACCATATATAACTGAGATATCATTTACTACAGTCATTTTTGGATGATGGACAATTGAAGCTGGAAAAGGTATAAACTATTCATAATCCTGAAAATATGTTGACAAAGGTTGTAACAAGGGAGAAATTGAGTTGTTGCTCAGTTTCAATTGGCCGTCAAGAATGATGATGAAGATGAGAAACAACCAGATCCAAAGTGGAAGAATTATCCAGCAAGTGAAGCAGCGATGGAGTTGATATAATCAGTCTTTAAGTGGGAGATTGTTGGATGTGGAGCCTAATTATATTTTGATTCATAGGTCTTGTTTCCACTACGTTTGGATCCCAATTCTAGATGGGGGGGCGGAGGAGGGGCTTGTTCCCCCCATTATTGCTACCTATGGGGTTCAAGGGGGGGAGGGGGGAAGGGTGACTACATGTTTGGATCCCCCCTAGAGAGGGTGCCCCCGAAGCTAAAAATAAATGAAAAATTGCTTTCAAAATATTGTAATTTCTTAGTCAATTTGGGTCTTTCATTAGGCGGATGGTCTGACGGTAGAAGTTATGTTTAATTTAAGGTTTTTTCCTTAGAAGGCAACCCCTCAGTTTATATGATGGAATTGTATTGCAAATGATTATTATTATTTTGAGCAAGAAAGAGAGAGGAGACTTTGTGATAGCAAAGAGTAAATTATAGCAGATCTGTGGTAGGTTGTATCTCTTCATTTTGTTGGATAATATAGAATAAAGGACTGGATATTTCTTTGTGGATGTAGTCCAAATTGGGTGAACCACATATATCCGTGTCTCTCTTGTTTTCTGCATTTTTGTATTTGTGTTTCCGCAATATTTTGTGTATTTCATTGCTCCGTTAATTAATTTCTAACAAGTAAAATGGGCACTGTGCTTTGATACAATGTCATGCAGGGAGGATAACTCTACAATTGTATTTTTCAATAAGAGAGAACATGAATATATACAAGGAGAGGGATACTATTGAGATTTATCTCTCAATGTCTCTTCATCTTCCGATTTATTTCATTTATTTTTCTATTTACATAGATTTTCCTAATCCCAAAGATTAGGTGTCAACACCACTTAATTTCAACAAATATAACCCTAAACAAGAAAGCATATAATAAACTTTCCGTTTGGGCATTAAAAGTATCCAATGAAAGAGTATGACTTGGAAGAAAGAAATATGTTTGAAGTGTAGAGTGAGAGTATGAAATTGGTCACAAATATAATATTAATACTAATTTATATTCAAAATTAATGAATTGGATAATTAGTATTAAACCTTATCATTAAATATCCCAACTCCCCAAAACATTTTTTTTTGTTAATATTGATTTATAAACTATGTCCAAATTCTTGCTAATATTGATTTGTAAATTGTATTAATACTAAATAAAGAGTAATTGCACAAAAAATCATCAAAATCTATTAATCAATTTTCTTATTGACCACTATTAATTTAGCATTGATGAATGTAAGTTATAATGTTTAAATTTGAAAAACAAATATTTATTTTTCAACATTATTGAAAAAAAATTAATTTCCAAACATTTGGTTGGACCATAACTTTGAATAAATGCCTCATTTTTTGTTGTCATAATTTCTAGTTGTAGTTTCAATATTTATGCCATGATTTTTAAATATTTGTGCAGTGAGTTTTCATTTTTAAGCTTTATAGGGATACCACCTAAATTCAAACCCTTGAAAATAGCTCATACTCACGTAAATAACCTATTTACCATAAATTACTGCCCACCATAATTTAAGCAAATATTTTCATAAAAAAATGAATAGGAAAAAGATGGAAACAATATTGCTTACCATTATTTATGTTTTTCAATGCTTTAACGTGTAAGAGTAAAAGTGTAAATATGCAAACTTAGTAGTGGCTACTACCACCAAAAATTTATGCAAATCTTAATCTCGTAGAAGTCAATTAAAGGATGAAGGCTTTGCATGTTTGAACATAAATAAATTTGTTTATTTTATATATTGTTTTTAAGGATATGAAAAATAATAATATTATGTTCATATATTTAAAACAACATGACAAGCAAAATACCCCCAAACAAATAAATTCGATGTGTATACTACATGGCTAGTTGAGGCACTTATGTCCAACATCCCTTGCCTTATAATTACACCGTAAGGCGTTCCCCTCTGAAAACAACTCCCCTCTCAGGTTACGTGTATATTTATGTACCCTTGATTTAAGTGTTAGACGATTAAAATAGTTTTATCCATCCGATTAATTTGACTGGTATTAAATTAGTTACCAATTACCAATTATACCAATTACAAGACTCGCGACGTAGTTCGACCTAGCCCTTGCTCCGAACTAAGCCATAACACAGAGATGGGGATGATGGTTGATGCCTGCTTCGCCAAGCCATGGATTAGGGTACTATTCGTTCTCTTTAGTTTAACTAAACCGGCCACAAGCATAGATAACGCTGAAATGGCGAATCCCCATTCTCTGAAGCATGGTGATCCCATTGGGCGATGGGCATCACTACCCTCTCGTAAAATGGCAGTCATGCGATGAGAGTTAGCAGGGAGAAGAGGGAGAAGACAAAGAACGATCCTGTGGGTATTTGGAAGTTGTTGGAGCTGAGCCTCTGGTCCATGGTCTGGGCCTGCAAAATGACAAATGTGTTTTTCTGTGCGACTGTGACTTGATTGGTGATTCTACATCAGAATATGGGCATTGTTCTTATAATAGTTTTGAGCCCTTGGATGTATTCAACGGAGAAGACTCTCCAACGGCTGATGGGAGAGGAGCTGCCGGGCTAGATACTACCTCGCAGAATTTCATGGCGGTAAACTAACTGGCCGAGAAAGAAGAAGAATGCTGAGGGAGATCATCTCACCATCACTTCAAGGTTTGCGAAGTATGCACTGCTTATCAATTTTTAACCATCACACTGGACGCCCTGAAGTAGAGGTTGAGGATTTATTGGGTACTAAATATTACGAGGTCGCACACCAACTAAACTGTTTAATGAAATGCTTGTTTCCTTGAATGCGAAGTGTTTGATAGAATGCTGAGGGAACAAAGTCTTTGCTAAAACAAATGAGAGTCACGTGTTTGATAAAATGCTTGTTGAACAAGTATTTGTTGTAACTGATCTTATAATGACAGATTTGAAATCATTGTTAGGTTTTTCATTTGAAAAACGATATGTTTGTTTGTGGTTCTTGGTGTAAAATATATTTGAAATTACGGTTAGGGTTTTTTAAAAAATCATGTCTGATTTAAAGCTGCAATTAGAATGGGAAAAAGAGATTTTTCTAGATGAACAGTGTTCACTTAACATTAACATTTGAAAGATCAAATTCTATCGTCTGTTTATTATATAGGCAAAGATTTCATCGTAAGGATGAGTTTTGAGTCTAGGGATGCCTTGAACTTCCAAACCTGTCTTTTAAAATTACTATAAAATGTTCTAAGCCTTCTCTTTTTTATAGTGTTTATATAATAGAGCATGATGAAAAGATGTTGATAGTAGAAATCACAGCAACAAAGGCAACCCATCTACATTCGCTTTAAAGATTCTACTGTCTGCAAATTTAATGGGAAATGGCCTGCTACAACATATTTAATGGGAAATGGCCTGCTACATATATTGTAACGACATTGCTTGTTAGAGAGCAGGCACCTGATTTGTGGCAGCAGGCTGTAGAAAATGGAGGGGGTGATGTTGAATTGTTGAAGAAAAGAAGAATGAATGAGAACAAGTTGCAGGATATTGAATTGTTCAAGGAGATAAGAATGAATGAAATCAATGGAAATGGGTTTGAATTGGGGAATTTGAAAGGGGAAGGGAAGATTGAAAGCGGTAAGGAAGATCAATATCAGGAGAAAAGGCGCAGGTTGTCGTTGGCATTGGTGGATTTTGGGGAAGTGGGTAGCCAAAATAGTCAAGGAGTACAAATGCAAGGAGAGAGGAAAGAGGGAATGAATGGTTTGAATTATCAAGGTGCAGGGGTAGTTTTGCAGAGGATTAAGGTCTGGTTAGCAGAGGAATGTGCTGAAACTGCTGAACAATATCTAGCAGATCGTGAAGGATGGATGGAAGCCTCAGTCCAAGAGGTTTCAGATGGAGAGCTTTTGGAGCAATATTGCAGTGATCTCACGTTTCGGTCAGGAGATCATATCCTGGATAACCAAATGCATGGAATTCCAATGAGCCAGTCCAGAAGATTCTCTAGATGGGTGGAATTGGAGCAGAGAAACAAGATGAAGGAAGGGCCAGCAAGGGAACATGACAAGTTGGTGGTAATCAGTATAGAGTATATCTTGGCACATTTTGTTCACAAAAGTAAGGTTCCTTTTGCTCATGGTAACTTGTATGTGGATCCCTATATTGTGTTTGTACACCCTCAGGCTTGCAGATTTTTGTGGGCTTGTTTGTCTGTATTCAAGGTGGTTTTGTGGTCAGAGAAACCTAGAGAAGTGCATGATTTGGTCCTGCAGCACATTTTGGGAGGCACTACAATTTTTGGTGGGATACTTTCTTATTCAATTGAGGACTGTGTCATGACGAGAATCAGCCGAGAAGGCGATGAATTCCATGGATGTTATAAGGATTTGACTAGAGTATGGGAAGATTTGGGAGACTATGGAAGTGCAAATACACTTTTGATTGATACTTCAAATGTAACCATGCTTAAAAATCAAGAGGGAAATGTGATTTTCCCTATCCCCTACAAATATCAAGTGCAAACTTCTCACTGGCAATTGGAGACCTATCTCTTGCCTTATCTGGAATGTTTGGAATCGGTGCGAAGCATTCCTGAATTTGTAAAGAAGTTCCCATTTCTCCCGCAGAAGGGGCACACTCGGGAATGGTCTCCATTTGAAGAAGGTAGGGTTACTGCTTTGTTTGCATCTCCTTTTCCACCATGTCGCCATGGAATTGTGAAGAATTGGAAAATGTTTCCGAGTATTATAACAGAAACTTCAAATTCTCAGTTGGAATTTTTTAATACTCAATGCTCTGGGATTGGTTATACTGGCCAACAACTTCCCATAACAGGAACCAGCATCTCATTTTCACAGTCAGCTCCAGCTGCTGCTAACTTAGGAAGTCTTGAAATTTATCACGGAAACTCTTCGAGAGTGTTCTCGGGTTTCAATGATGATAAACCCTTTTCATTTGAATTTTGCTTCTCCAAAACCACAGAGAGGAGAGATATGGAGGGGTTAAAACCATGCGTACTGCCTCAACAACCCACAAGGTGGCTGGAAACGGATAATCCAGACAAGCTCCAAGCACTGGAGAAGTCTGGGTTGAAGCCTTACGTTGTAAAGGCCGAATCCATCAGGCAAGTCCTGGGTCAAGTTTGGAACTTAGTTGAGGAGTTTTGGCTGAATTTCGAAATTAGCTCAAGCTGTTCTACAGTGTTTGGTTACAGAATATCAGTGGAGCAAGAAGACATTTTCAGGGCAACAGGCCTGCCTAAGGAAGGCCAAAAGTTGGGTTACTGGTTTGAAAACAAGAATTCCATTGTCAAGCAAATTGGAAATGAGGTTTGGAAAGAAAGGTTCGCAAGGAGATTGAAAGAATTGTGTGGAGTTGATGACACGAGGTTCATGCACGAGTTCCCTATAGATATGATCAAGGATGACACTACAAGGTACGTGGCTTCTCTGGTTATGGAGCATCTCTCGGGAATTTCTGATGTTTCTCATTGCAACTATGGATTTCTTGATGCTATTGAAGAAGGCATGAATGGAAACGTCACTAACTGGTCCGCCCATATTACTAAAAAGTTGGTAAGTGTCAAGAAGTTCAACCGAAAGGGCCTTGTTTCAGGCACAAAGGAAACCCAATATGGATATTCCTATAGGGTTGTCATTGTGTTGCTTGTTAGAGAGCAGGCACCTGATTTGTGGCATCAGGTTGTAGAAAATGGGGGGTTGGATTTTGAATTGTTGAAGAAGAGAAAATTGAATGAAATCACTGGGTTGCAGGATATGGAGTTGTTGAAGAAGAGGAGAGTGAATGAAATCAATGGGATGGAGGATAATGAATTGTTAAAGATGGGGAACATGAAAGGGGAGGGGAAGATTGAAGACGGAGAAGGAGATCAATGTGGGGAGAAATGGCAGAAGTTGTTGCCACCGGTGGATTTGGAAGGGAGGAGTGTCGATAATGAAGGAGTACGAATGCAAAAGGGAGTGGAGAGGAAGGATGGGGGAATGAATAGTTTGGATTCTCGAGTTGCAGGGGTAGTTTTGCGGAGAATCAAGGTCAAGTTAGCTGACGAATGTGCTGAAACTATGGAACAATATCTTGCGGACTGCTAACTTCGGCAGTTTGAAATGTATCATGGAATCTCATCAAGAGTATTATGAGTGAATGAAATAATTAGGATGGAGGATAATGAATTGTTAAAGATGGGGAACATGAAAGGGGAGGGGAAGATTGAAGAGAGAGAAGGAGATCAATGTGGGGATAAATGGCAGAAGTTGTTGCCACCAGTGGATTAGGAAGGGAGGAGTGCTGATAATGAAGGAGTATGAATGCGAAAGGGAGTGGAGAGGAAGGATGGGAGAATGAATAGTTTGGATTCTTGAGTTGCGGGGGTAGTTTTGCAGAGAATCAAGGTGAAGTGAGCTGACGAATGTGCTGAAACTATGGAACAATATCTTGTGGCCTACTAACTTCGGCAGTTTTGAAATGTATCATGGAATCTCATCAAGAGTATACAACATAAAATATTGATAATGGGTGAAATCTGGATTTGTGATGCTTTTAGGAAAGAAAATTACTGAAACTCTAATATAAGCTGGTTATGTGTAGAAGCCACAACTTGTCTCTAAAAACATATAGAGGGCCATAGGAGGTAGAAACTTTCAACTTGTAAGGAATTTACATATGTGTTCTTTACAATTTGATGCATATCTGTAAGGATCTAAAAACATAGAGAGGTTCACAGGAGGTAGAAACTTTCAACTTGTAAGAAATTTACATCTACGTTCTTTACAATTTGATGCATATCTGTAAGGAAATAAAAACAGAGATTATCCACCTCTTTTTCATATCTAATTTAATAACCATTACCATTCACAAACACCATAATCTCTAGTAGAGAAAGCTAAATAATCTTGTGCTTTTTTGTTTTGCAATTGAAAATAGCTTTCTGTAATAAAAAAACCATTATGTTACAACTCTTTTTTACATTAAAAAGAAGAGCCGCTGCAAAGACTGGGAGGATTTAATTCTGTGCCAATAAGGGGCAGGGCGTGTGAAGTAGTTTGCAGTAGTTGCAGGAGGCAATACTAAGACAAGACAGGCATATCCCATGTTATTGTAACTGGTTTGAAGTGAGCTAACCTGTGCCATATTGATGAGTAAGTGTAGCAAAGGAGGCATGTTTGTGGACTGTTGTTCCAGAATACAAAAGTCAATGAGAATGATGATGAGAATGTGGGTAGGTGCCTAATAAGCATGCGTTATGTTTGACCCTTGATCATCATCAGCTCAAAATAAAAAACAAACACAACCATACAGTGGAAGGCCAATATAGTTGCAGCACTATGAGGTTTTATGATAATGGGAGGTTCCTTTGCCAATTTGATATTATGTGTCCCTCAAAGGCATCCTACAATTGATCATAAGCCTTGGAAAACTGCTCTGGCACAAACTTGTGCAAAATTCAAACACATATGCAAGTGTCATTGGAAATACTTACGGTGTTTCCTTTGCAGCATCTGGTGCAAATGCTAGTTTTAGAATCTATGTGGTTTCCCTAACCATTTGGACACATATTTTTTGTTTTGTTTTGTCCTTTTGTTTTCAAATATTAAATTGCAGTTAATTCCATTATAACTACAAAACCTTATATTCTTCATTAATAGTAAGTATTGATATGAGTATGCCATTATGGGTTTTGAGTTTTCTTCTTAAAAAGTATTATAAACATATTGGGTTCTTTCATTCATCATGAAATATATGTATAGAGTGTTTTATAGTGTTTCTTATGTTGTTTTAATTTTCCAATTGTTTCTTATGTTGTTTTAATTTTCCAATCTTTCTCTCTATAACAAGAAGTTTTCAGATTTTCCATTTCTTCATATATGGTTTTGGGTTGTTTTGACTTGTAATCAATTTGATATTTTCAGCAGCAAGCAACAATTTATCACAATTTTTCTTTTTATAAGCATCTGAGTACTTTGTGAATTGCAGTCTTGTGGTGTTTGTTACTTCAAAGGATCTGAAATATTACAACAACTATAGATCTTGTAATTCTATCATGCTCTACAGAATACTTTTAATAGTCACTTAGGCTTAGATGTTTTAGCTAGCCTAGTAGAAGATAAAATAATTTAGGGTTTGATATTTCCTTGTATGCGCATATCATAACGTACTCCTATGGACAATATGAAGATAACTTTTATTTGAAGCAAAATACTTTTCATTTTCTTGGGCTGTAATGCATATGCAAAGAGCAGTGTTGTTTAGGGTGAATTGGTACCCACACTTTTCCATATATTATATCTGTGACATCTCTAATAGATTTAAAAATAAACTTCTTAACTTTTTTAACAAACATTGAACACAACTTTCTAAATTTAGACTTCTGTGATCCACAATAATTATAACAACATCTTTCGGTAAAAATCACATAAGATATATTCTCGTCGACAGTTTTCGAACCAGTTAGTGTGGTTCATCTTCAAGGCAAGATGAGGAACCACATCCACGCATTGTAATAAATAGATGTAGAGAGTTGCTAACTAGCTGTTAGGGAGTAAGAGCTAGTTTGACTAAAGGCATAAATTAGAAATTAGGTTTTGACCAAGAAGGGTAAGGGAATCTAACTAAAGAATTTAAATTTATAAAAATATTATTGAATTAAATTCTTATTAATATTATGAAAAAATTTATGTAATAATATTATTAATAATTAGTATTTTAATAAAATAATATTATAAACCAAGTAGTTATAATATGTTAACTTAATATTTATTAATAAAATAATTATTTTTATTAAAAATATTTATAGCCCTTTCTAACCCTATTATTATATATTATTGTATATAATATTCTAATAACTATTAATAATAATAGGTTTAAGCTTATTCATAACCCCAAATATTAACTAATATATAACTAATTTTAGAATATCATAGACTAAATAGTTAGGTGGATTAACAAATATCATTCTAAAAATAATTAGTAATAATATTAAATAGTAATAAAATAAAAATATTATAAACAATATCAATAAATAAATAAATAAATATATATATATATATATATATATATATATATATATATAATGATTTGATACCATGGCTATTTACAAGAATTTTCTCCATCTCAAATTAATTAATGCCATGGATACTTGAGATTTTACAAGAGTACATATTTTTATATTATGATTACAATTGGTTTGAATCCTTATGTTTAAGTGGTGTAAATTAAAATTTGAATCTTTCTATTTATGTGGTATAGAGTCGAATACAGATGAGTATGGCTACTGATTTTTTCGTACACATCGTTATTACACTTCACCTTGTTATTTTCCATTGTTCTATTTTGTTACAATCACTTTAGCCCAATTCTTATCTTCAATTAACAATCATTAAAAACAATTCAATCTTCAAATAATTAATAGCAATTGTAGATAGAAAAGTAAATGCAATGTACAATAGAAGGAAATCAAGAGCAATAACGAGAGACACTAGGATTGGTCAAAGACTAGGGTAAAACCCCAGAAGGGGGGAAACCATTTCAAATTTCTTTTGATTATTAGATTGTCATAAAATGTTCAATGGAGAGAGTACAATGTTCCAATTCATCAATCAAGAGTCAAATTCAATCCTTTGACTATCCAATAAAACCAACCAAACAATATCCAAGAGATGAGTCTAATAGAAAAATATGATCAAAGTGAAAGTCTCCAAAATTGATCAAAGTTTGCAGTCAATGGTCAACATAATTTTAGGTCACAACCGTTGTGACCTAGTGACAAAAAGTACGGTTGTAGCCCTCTAGCCGCATGGAGCACCCTATCAACGTAACTACTAGAGCCAAATTTTCTTTGATTATACCCTGTGGCTCTAGCTTAATTTCTTCTCCTCACATGTGTGAGCTCAGAACCTGCAATTTCAGACCTGTATGAACCAATCCAAAGAAGAGAGAGAAGAAGATGCTTAATGTGATGTTCAAATGAGGTTGACTTGTCTTGTATTTATATGCTTCCAAGGGGTGCCTAATTTTTCTTTAAAGCCGACCTATACCTTTTTGAACCTTTGGGATATCACATTAAAAATAAAATTTTCCTTGACCAAATTAAATTATTTGAAGGGCTAGGAGGGGTATTTCTTGATGAGGAAGGTTTTCCAAAGGATGGAATTTTCCCCCGAAATTCCAAATTGACACTCCCTCTCAGCTAATGAGAAATTATCAACTGTAAGATATGCTCCATCTCAAATATCTCGTCATCATCAAGTCAAATGTCGTCACTACTCATCTCTATTGAACACTCTCGAACCTAAAAGAAGAAAAAATTGAAATCATAGGGAAGCTAAATATACCACCCTTTATCAATAGGTGAGATCTACTTAACACAAGGGAAAGGATCACACTATATCCTATTGACCTAGGATAACATGCCAGATCTACTCAAGGATCACACTCTATCCTATCATCTAGTGACGATAGGAGAGATCGACTTGAGGATCACACTTTGTCCTATTGTCTGTTAATCCTCCGTCGAGACCCTTAAGAGTCAAGTGGTAGAATACATGTATCCCATGACTTGAGTGATATCGAATTAATTGGTCAAGTAAGGAACCCTATCTCAAGTCATCTCGACCCATTGGTCAGATGAGGAGGATCAATCCCAACAAGCCCAATTTATGAATAGGATGCCAACTGGGATATACTCTGTGAAAGTGGCAGTAGGCGAGATCAACTTACCACGGGGGTAAGTGTTGAGCGATAAAAAGTGTCTTTTTAACCCATAATTATCTTCACATTAATTGTCAACCCAGGGACGATTTTTTATTTCAAGAGTGTACTCAGTCTGAGGTGGCTATTTACTCAAGAGTAATGTTTTGCAGTATAGTGCTTAAAAATGCAAAGATAAATGAATGTTGGAAACAAAATCTAATTGGAACAGCAAGAAATTGAAATGTTCTGAACTAAATTATTCACTCAAACAACCATAAGTGGAGGACTCAATAATGATAACTCTCTCCGCTGTAAATTGATGCAAATAAAAATCAATCATAGGAAAGATCTCCAATCTAAGAACTTAGACAACTATAGTCAATGTTCTTTACAATTGTTGATCTTTCAATCCACACTAAAGCAATTAACTAGAAATGATAAATCAATAATGCTGCTAACAGAAATGGAATAAACATGCTCACTGCAATAATACTTAAAATAAAAACCAAATACTTGTAGGAAAGAAATGAACAACAAAGCTTATTTAGTAGGAATGAACAACAAAGCTATTTCAATAGAAATGAACCGCAATATGTAGTGAACATCAAAGTCTGAATATGAACAGCGCAACTTTATATTTGAAATGAACAACATAACAATATAAGTTGAAAAGGATAATAATCTCTGTTATGATGGAAAGGAATGACCACGCGATTCAATCACAGCTTATGCAATAAAACAATTTCATAAAATATTAGAACAACACACTGTAAAAACATGAAACTGTAAAGCAATACGATTCAAAGAAATAAAAATTAAATCAAACCATCACACGACTAGAACTGTAAAGATATAATATAGAGCAGCAGCTTAATCCACCAGAAGCTGGGCCCTTAGCCACCAGCGGATGCTACTGGGCTACTTCAGATAAGGTGAATGAACAACAACCCTTTTACTTATTAATCATCAAGCTGTGAAATCATTACAACAACAAAAGCCTTGAGAATTACAAGGGTAATGCAACAATCCCCTTTCCTCCTATCCCATCCTATCCAATTTCTAAAAACCCCTGACTTAATCTCTCATAATCTATTCCATCATGAATAATCAATCATTAATTCTGAATCCCTTTCTCTGATCTCTGTTTTCATTTAAATAGAGAGAGAGCAGAGAATAGTTACAATAGAGATGATTACAACATGATTTATATTACACAATTGGATTGTTCTCAACAAATTGATAAGTAAGATTATATCTTAAATACCCTTCCATCAATCATTCAACAGGAACAGGTCGAATTTGGCATTGCAGCTGAGATAATTTGGAAAACAGCCATACAGCGAATCTGAGAAAAACGTCTTCAGAGAACCTTCTATTTCTCTTAGTACATGTTGAGTTTGTAGAAACTACATATTGAAAAACTAATTTGGCCAGTTCTGAACAAAACCCATGTTTCAGATTTTCCAGATTCTTCTTCATTTGCCTGATCCGTTCAATAAAAAATCGTCACTTCTTATTCCAGTGAATTTCTGAGTTGGTACATTTAATGATCAAATATTCAATCTGGAAAATATCTTTGGAGGCTAAAATGGTGAATGATGTTACAACCAATTTATTAATAAACCATCATTGGTAAAATCATGCATAATCATAAATTTATTAAAAATAAAGGAAAAGAAATTATATTTATCCATAAAAGCGTCAATAATTATAAAATAGAATTATATGATAAATTATGATAAATGACATGATAAAGAAGAATAGAAATGGATGAAACAGGTGTTAAAAATTAATAATAATAATAACATATTAATGGCTCAACACACCCCCAAACTGAATACATTGCATGTCCTCATGCAACAAAAAACTAAATATATTACATGTCCTCATGCAACCCAAAGACAAAACCCATGTGTTAACCAAGCAATAAAAAATTTGTTCATCCCAACTCATGAAATGGATGGAACAAATGAATTCTTCCTCAATTAATGAATATTCAATTTTAGCAATGTTGATGAAGGCGTAACAATTTCTACATTGATGTCCAACTTATGTGTATATGAAGTTGCAACGAAATATGATATAAGTAACAACAAACTTCATTAACCATTTTCTCACAATCTACAAAGCAAATTTTGTTGAAATTTTGCAAGTAGATTTCTACTATATTAATGCTTCTATGATCCAAAAATTAGATCGTTTTGATGCATGGATTATGAGATATAAGAAAAATGGTTGTAGGTGATAGTGCATGATTTCTGAAATTTTATGAACTAATTTAACTTGAAATTATCTGGCTTTGTTTATTTTAATGATATGTCTGTGTTTTTCAGAAATCACAAGAATTGAGTTCATAGTTTTAAAAATATATAGAAATCAATTTCTGCATTGTATGAACATGAAATTGTATGCCTTAAATGAGAAAGAAAATAGAAAACATCCATCATGTGTAACAATTCCTCCCCCAAAATGAAGAATTATCATGCCCTCATGCAATGCTAGAAAACAAATTGAGGTGGTTGCTACCATCTGTTGAATTCTATGCTTGGTGTAAAACAATATGGAATAAGGGAGGTGTTAAGAATGAATAAGAACAACAATGGACGATAAAGAATATTAATGATATGGTCATAAGAAATAAATGAATGAAAGCAACACTCCCCCAAACTGAAAGATGATATGCCGCTAAAAAATGGGAAGTGGTAAAGATGTGGAATAAATGATGATAAATAATGTTCAATGGATTTGCATGAAATTCTCCTGAATTCGTAATAAATCAGAAAATTATGTTATTTTACCTCAAGTTTTACCTCCGAAAAAAATGTAGAATGACATGTATGGACTGGCATTTGTTGAAGCTGAAGTAGGTAGAGTTGATGTTGAAAGTGATGCAAAAGTTGGGATCCAGGCAAGCTCATTATGTCTGAACAATTCTTCGCGTCCGCAAGTTTCTCGAGCCTCTTCTATTAGTTCCAATAGTGTGGTCATGCCGTAAATAGAGTTTCCTCCCCATACTTGTTGTTCTCCTGTAAACAAATCACTATTTTGCATACAATGTTCTTGAATCCACAGTGCTAGTTTTCAATAGCAACAGATAAGATGCATGCAAAAATTTCAATCAGAAAAAATTATGTATACATGCAATACTAATATTTTGTCAAATCAACAAGTTATGGTAGAGTGCAATAATCATATCGCATGCTATCTCATAATGCATACATTCCCCCTCCAATTGGAAAAAGGATTCCATGACCATAAAGTCTATGAAAGGTGTCGTGCTGACGACAAGGCAAGGGAATGAACAATACAGCAGTGAATGAAGCAAAGTACACATATCAATGATAGAACGGCAATAGGTATGGTTATAATGAGAGCAGAGTGTATAAAGATAGTTATGAATAAGAGATAGGACGCTTTGGATTGATGATAAGTTATGCGAAGAAAAAAAAAGGACAGCAATATGCTAAAAAGATGCTTTGCTGATGGTATTCTAGCTAAAAATGATGCAATTGATCTGAAAACAATTTCTTATACGTAAAGGTTCAAGACAGGGAAAAAATTAAGGAAATAACTTCTCTTATATAAGGAAAGAATAAGAAAATGGTATTATAATAATAATTGACAATGAGATATAGCTTCAATACAGCAGGCATCCATAGCCTCGGCATGGTTGCTTTTTAACCCATATGAGTCAGGATCCTCAATTTAAAAATGGAAAGTTCCAATGTTGTTCTACAAAATAGATCAGTGTGTTGGCGTAGTAACCAGATAACCACACTGCCATTCACTGGGATGTAACAAAAGTGATCAGGTTGGCTCGTGATGAGACCCCCTGTTCGAAGGATAATTTGGCTATCCAATGGATCATAACCTTGGTGTGGTGGCCATAATGGGAATGTCACTTTATTATAGTCTTATGAACATGGTACGCTAGCTCGTAATGAGACCCCCTATCCTCCATCTGCAAACAAAATTTTGTTGTTATTACACATTTTTATGATAAAAAGAGGGAGGTTCAGTACTCCTTAAGAGCAGGGATGGTGGAAGAAGTTGAAGATGTCAATAGAAAAAAAATATATATATGCCCATAATCTCATTTATTACAGACAGAGAAGATTATAACCTGGAAGGGTGGAATCAGCATGGTATTAAGATGATCAATCAATATCATGTACAGCAGAAAACAATGCAGTAAAGTAGTATATAAATAATTGTGTCATTTTTTAAAAGAATCTATCATCAAGGAGTTGTTCTGTTAAAGATCATAACGTGAATGATATTAACTCGCTTCAATAGAATCCATAATTCTTGTCCTCATAAAAGTAGTGTACTTCATGCCATGAAAGAGAATCAGTAAAATGTGGTTGAGATGTACTAGGAATAATCCCACAAAAAGAAGAAAGGGTTGTTCTTGAAAATACTCTCAAAGTGTTGTTCCTTTTGTTCCTTTGAAGGAACAACAAAAACACTCAAAAAAGTGGTGTTCCGTGTAGGGAACAACAAAGCAAATGCACACCAAAAAGCAAAAATACACATGAAAAGGTGTTGTTCCCTATAGGGAACAACAAAAAAAAATACCCAAAAAAATAAAAGGAACAACAATAATAAAAAATGCATGCGAAAAAGTAAGGAACAACAAAAAATGCGAAAATGTTGTGCCTTTGAAAGGAACAACAGAAAGGTGAAAGTGTTGTTCCTTTGAAAGGGACAACAAAAATGCGAAAATGTTGTTCCTTTAAAAGGAACAGCAAAAGTGCGAAAATATTGTTCCTCCAGAAAGGAACAACAAAAATGCGAAAATATTGTTCCTCCGGAAACGAACAACAAAAATGCAGAAGTGATGTTCCTTCGGAAATGAAGAGCAAAAACGCAGAAGTGCAGAAGTGTTGTTCCTTCGGAAAGGAACAACAAAAATGCAGAAAGTGTTGTTCCTTCATAAAGGAATAGCAAAAATGCAGAAGTGCAGAAGTGTTGTTCCTTCGAAAAGGAACAGCAAAAATGTGGAAGTGCAGAAGTGTTGTTCCTTTGGAAAAACAACAAAAATGCGAAAGTGCAGAAGTGTTGTTCCTTTGGAAATGAACAACAAAAATGCAGAAGTGCAAAAGTGTTGTTCCTTTGAAAAGGAACAACAAAAATGCAGGGGTGCAGAAGCGCTGTTCTTTCGGAAAGGAACAACAAAAATGCGAAAGTGCAGAAGTGTTGTTCCTTCGGAAAGGAATAGCAAAAATGCAGAAGTGCAAAAGTGTTGTTCTTTCGGAAATGAACAACAAAAATGTAGAAGTGCAGAAGTGTTGTTCCTTTGGAAAGGAACAACAAAAATGCAAAAGTGCGAAAGTGTTGTTCTTTCGGAAAGAAACAACAAAAATGCAGAAGTGCGAAAGTGTTGTTCTTTCGGAAAGAAACAACAAAAATGCAGAAGTGCAGAAGTGTTGTTCTTTCGGAAAAGAATAGCAAAAAAGGAATAGAAAAAATGCAAAAGTGCGGAAGTATTGTTCTTTCGGAAAGGAACAACAAAAATTTAGAAGTGTTGTTCTTTCGGAAAGGAACAACAAAAATGTAGTAGTGCAAAAGCGTTGTTCCTTCGGAAAGGAATAGCAAAAATGCGAAAGTGCAAAAGTATTGTTCCTTCAGAAATGAACAACAAAAATACAGAAGTGCAGTCTGAAGGAACAACAAAAATGCAGAAGTGCAAAAGTGTTGTTCCTTCGGAAAGGAACAGCAAAAATGCAGAAGTGTTGTTCCTTCGGAAAGGAACAGCAAAAATGCGAAAGTGCAGAGGTGTTGTTCCTTCGGAAAGGAACAGCAAAAATGCAGAAGTGCAGAAATGTTGTTCCTTCGAAAAGGAACAACAAAAATGCAGGAGTGCAGAAGCGCTATTCCTTCGGAAAGGAACAACAAAAATGCGAAAGTGATGTTCCTTACAGCACTTCGGAAAGGAACAGCGAAAATGCACAATTATAAAATGCAGTCGCACAAAAAACGAATTAGTTGTTCACTGCAATGATACTGAGGATGGGCCACAATTTTAAGGAAGCAACACCTGAAATACAAAATATAAAAGAAATCAGAAAAGAAACAACATTTTATTTAAAAACAGTATGTAAATAAATAAATTAAGTTACAACAGCTATGATGTTGTTGGAAAAAAATGATCTCTTTGAAAAAATGTATTGGCAGTAGTGACATGACATGAATCTTCAAATTGAAAACAATTCTTCATTTCTTCTATTATGAATCCATTGGATGAAATTCCCTTGTTTCATTAAAATTTCTTTCAAGAATCGCTCGTCCATAAATTGACCTTCTTTATTCTCCTGGGACCTGCAAAAAACGAGTGTCTACCTGCAATAAAACATTAAATCATGGAGAAAGAGAGGTGATCAGACTCTCCTAATCCAAGAATTATGCAAAAAAAAACAACAAGTAGTTACTCTTTATAACAAATCCACGGAGAAAATAACAAAGTAAAATTTATTTGTCACTTGCGGGAGAGCAGTGGCCAATCATGCTAACCTACAGTGTTTTAATCACAACTTCTTTGTTTTTTGTCCAAATTGAGTGATTCCAAAGCCAGATGAGAGCTAATTCAAAGTTATATCTCTAATAGAAACAGGTTTTAAAAATTCAATGATATGATATGTCAATTTTACTTAGAACAACCTACATAACAGAGTCATTTTCGATTACCCCACTTAGAACAACAGTGGATATTTTAAGCATAGATTCTTCGTTTGATGTTGGATTCGAATGATTCAAATTGAAAATGAAAGTAGATTCATTTATTTATCTCCAATAGAAACAGGTTTTGAAGACAAGAAGAATTTATAGGTAAAATACTCTAAGGAACAGCTGGAAAGACAGAGCTTTAAGAGTGTTGATTTACGATAGACAGTCAATTTTTTAATCATAACTTCCTCATACGATATCGAAAATGAGTGATTCAAATTGCCTTGTAAACTAGATTCATAGGGGAATATACCATAGAAACATGTTTCTAAAATATGGTCACTTAGGCCTCCAAAAACCGAATGTCCCAACTCTTTTCCTGAGCTGCCCGCTAGACACCTGTCGATGTTTTAGTTCTAATTTTTTCGTTCCAAATCCAAATTGAATGATTTGAATTGGGTCGGAAAGTAGATAGCAAGGGCTACTTAGGATAGAAACAGGTTTTAAAAATATTCCCTTTTGGCCCCTCAAAACATGACTGTCCCGACTGTGTTTTCAGAAATTTCATCAAGCCCACAAGCCAAAAAATATGATATTCAAGCATTTTTTCCAAATCGATGATAAAAATGAATATGAGTGTTTGTAGAACTGTTATTTCCATTATAATTCATCTACATACACAAATGAATTAAATAAAATTATCACCGATATTGATTTCCACAGCGTGTTGCAACAAAAACAACTATTTTTACATTAAAAAAATGTGTTTATTTTATTTCCTTTTTTATTTTATTTTCTACACTAACATATTTTGATCTAAAAAAGGAATATGATTATGTATAAGAGTACTTCTAGTGGAACCATTTTCGAAATAAGGATTCAAATATGTACATACCCAAATTTGAAAAATGCATATTAATGAATATTAGGATATGAGAAGCCAACTTCCCTTGAAAAGATGGTGTCAAAAATTGTTGAAGTATGGAGTGATGCTGCAAACAAATTATGGAGTGAAACCAATCTTCAATATATCCTTTACTTTGTTGATTTCTCATATCCATCATATCATGAAATTCTTGAGCTTTTAAAATGGTTTGTTGATGCAATCTAGAAGAAACCTCATTTTTTCCATAACTTCTACAATTTTTGAATTTGAAAAATTTTGAATCTCAATATGAGTTTTCTCCAATGCTGCATGTGAGATAGAATAGGTGGGAAAGGTGGGTAAATTTTGTAGTTCAACACTGTAAGCATGTTGTACTGGTTTATTATGGTGAGGGTGTGGAATGAGTTGAGCAGAAAATTGTGTACAGAATGGAGCATTTTGATAATGTAGTTGATTGGGTTGTGTGGATGATTTTGATAGGCAAGCAAGATTTTGTGAAAGAGCTAGTGAAGAATATGGAGAATGTGTTTGTGCTACAAGATGAGGGAGACTAGTCATGCAATCATAAGATAAACCATGCAAATGTGTATACAAGATTGGTGGTGGTTATCTTGAGATTGACATGGCTACCCTAACACATTAGTATTCCATAATGGATTATGCAAGTAAGAGAATGGAGAAGAAGTGTTTTGAACCATACCTGTAGGCTATGATTTCCATGGTTTTGACCTTGTTGCAGCTTCCTCATCTCTTTGATATGCTACTTCCATCCTAGATAAGGAAGAACAACTATCTATGGGATGCTCCTTTCGGTCATGAGGGCAAAACACTTCATCAATTTTTTTATTTTTCTGAACCTGCAAAGCATCCAATTTTGAACTTAGAGAGCTAATAAAATCAACTTTAAAATTTTCAAATAAAACATTGATTTCAGCTCTTATGCCTCATGTTCTTGTAGCAGATTTGGAAAAGAAAGAACAAGCATCTCTAGAATTCTTATCAGCCTTGGAGATTCCTCTTGAATACCTTATGCACAATTCACAAAAATCATCATATGACAAGTGAAAAACATCACCTTTTCTTATGAGATTTAAGAGTTCTAAAAATTCATCTTTGATTCCTTTGAGTATGAGTGCTTTTAAGATCTCTTTTTTCAAATGCTTATGCTTTGATTTTTGAAGGTTGTAATGAAATCACTCCACATAGTCCTCCAAGTTTTCATCTTCCCCTTGTATCATATCAAGAATATCTTCATTGTTCTTGCAATAGCCCTGGTACTTCTTCAAGAATATGTTCTTCATGTCCTCCCATGTTTGAATGCAGTTCCCATCTAGGCTCATGAACCATCAGAGAGATCCTCCTTTTAGAGTAAGAGGAAGCACTTTCAACCTTTGATCATTAGTACAATAATCATATGCTCTACAAAATATTTCGAACTCAAATAAGAATGTATCTGGATCTTCATTTGTCAAGCCATGAAAATTTGGTAGAGAAGATGGGGGAATTATGTGCATTTGTGTCACTCCTCCTAGATCTTTGATAGGGAATTCAAAAGTAGAAATGTGACCCATTTCTTACCATAATAGAAGATTTTCTTCATGTGTTTCTTTGAGGCTCCTTCTTCAAATGTTCCTGTCAATCGATTAGTGAAATGGGTGGTGCTTACATCACCACTTAAGTGAAATCATGAGATTTGTTTTTCAAAATTTCTATTTCTTTTTTCTTTAGTCATTCACGCAAAAATTCAAACATTTATTTCTACCCTAAGTAATGAACAATCTGCAGGAAAGGGGGTGGGGGAGCAGGGTTGTTACATGCTCCGTACGCAGGTTCTTACATTCTGTTTTTAATACCCAGTTCTCTCCTAGCAGACACTTATCAAATGCACACTACTCCTTAGAAATGGCTACACTCTCCCTGGCAACGGCGCCAAAATGTTGAGCGATAAAAGGTGTATTTTTAACCCCTAATTATCTTCACATTAATTGTCAACCGAAGGATGATTTTTTATTTCAAGAGTGTACTTAGTCTGAGGCGGCTATTTACTCAAGAGTAATGTTTTGCAGTATAGTGCTTAAAAATGCAAAGATAAATGAATGTTGGAAACAAAATCTAATTGGAACAACAAGAAACTGAAATGTTCTGAACTAAATCATTCACTCAAACAACAATCAGTCAAGGACTCAAAAATGATAACTCTCTCCCCTGTAAATTGATGCAAATAAAAATTAATCATAGGCAAGATCTCCAATCTGAGAACTTAGATAGCTATAGTCAATGTTCTTTACAGTTGTTGATCTTTCAATCCACACTAAAGCAATTAACTGGAAATGATAAATCAATAATGCTGCTAACAGAAATGGAATAAACACGCTCACTGCAATAATACTAAAAAGAAAAACCAAATGCTTGCAGGAAAGAAATGAAAAACAAAGCTTATTTAGTAGGAATGAACAACAAAGCTATTTCAATAGAAATGAACCGCAATATGTAGTGAACATCAAAGTCTGAATATGAACAACACAGCTTTATATTTGAAATGAACAGCATAACAATATAAGTTGAAAAGGATAATAATCTTTGTTATGATGGAAATGAATGACCACGTGATTCAATCATAGCTTATGCAATAAACAATTTCATAAAATATTAGAACGACACGCTGTAAAAACATGAAAGTGTAAAGCAATACGATTCAAAGAAATAAGAATTAAATCAAACCATCACACGACTAGAACTGTAAAGATATAATACAGAGCAGCAGCTTAATCCACCAGAGGTTGGGCCCTTAGCCATCAGCGGATGCTGTTGGGCTACTTCAGATAAGGCGAATGAACAACAACTCTTTTACTTATTAATCATTAAGCTGTGAAATCATTACAACATCAAAAGCCTTGAGAATTACAATGGTAATGCAACAATCCCCCTTTCCTCCTATCCCATCCTATCCAATCTCTAATAATCCCTGACTTAATCTCTCATAATCTATTCCATCATGAATAATCAATCATTAATTCTGAATCCCTAATTCTAAATCCCCTTCTCTGATCTTTGTTTTCATTTAAATAGAGAGAGAGTAGAGAGCAGTTACAACAGAGATGATTACAACATGATTTATATTACACAATTGGATTTTTCTCAACAAATTGATAAGTAAGATCATATCTAAAATATCCTTCCATCAATCATTCAACAGGAATAGGTTGAATTTGGCATTGCAGCTGAGATAATTTGGAAAACGGCCATACAGCGAATCTGAGAAAAACGTCTTCAGAGAACCTTCTGTTTCTCTTAGTACAGGCCAAATTTGGGGAAACTGCGTATTGCAAAACTAATGTGGTCCGTTCTAAACAAAACCCATGTTTCGGATTTTTCAGATTCTTCTCCATTTACCCAATCCGTTCAATACAAAATCGTCACTTCTTATTCCAACGAATTTCTGAGCTGGCACATTTAATGATCAAATCTTCAATATGGAAAATATCTTTGGAGGCTAAAATGGTGAGTGATGTTACAACCAATTTATTAATAAACCATCATTGGTAAAATCATGCATAATCATAAATTTATTAAAAATAAAGGAGAAGAAATGATATTTATCCATAAGAGCGTAAATAATTATAAAATAGAATTATATGATAAATGACATGATAAAGAAAGGTAGAAATGGATGAAACAGATGTTAAAAATTAATAATAATAATGACATATTAACGGCCTAATAGTAAGGATCACACCTTATCCTATTATCGAGAGGTCCCTCTGTAGAGCTATAACTAGGGTCTCTCACACCACCAATTATTCCACATTATTAAGTCAATCCGGGATCGTTTTGTTCTTTCAAGGAGTAACTCAATCCGAGGTTGTTCTGTCCAAGTAGTGCTCGGTAGTATAGCGTTCTAATGACTTGAAAGGAAACAAACACTAAGCTGTAACTAAACCAATTCAGGAAATGAAATCACACAAGGCAAATGATCAGTCAAGGGTACGAAACCAATAACCCTTCCCTTTAGAAACTGATAAAGAAAGAAAACCAAAGCATGGGCTTATAGGTCAGGGAGCTAGGCAGCGTCTTGCTGGGCTCACGACAGCCTTAGGCCTGCTATCACGCGAAAGCAATAAAGGTAGATTGGCGAAAGTAAACTGGAACAGCAATTCTTAAAATGGAACAGCAGTAATGAAATGGAACAGCAGTAAAGAAATGGAACAGCAAACTATCATAGACAGGAAACGTCAATCATATAAAATGGAACAGCAAACCCAAATGGAACAGCAAACCCAAATGGAACAGCGAACCCAAATGGAACAGCAACTCCAAATGGAACAGCAAATCCAAATGGAACAGCAACCCCGAAGTATGTACACGGTCTATACTACTGTAGCGATCCGAGAGCAATGTATGATGCGACTATGTTTCTGAACAAAGTGATATTATCTTCAAGTCTCACAAGTACTTATTTCATATGAATCCAATAATGATAACATTCATACCAATAACTTGCTGTAGAAATGGATGCAATTCGAATAGATTCAGTTTGTGTAATACAGAGACGTGAATTACAGAACTTATTCAGATTCAGATATTAATTAAGAAGCATAGTCTATCATATAAGAAATGTATCGGATTACTGTAATGAAAGAAATAAGCAAACCACACAAATCACCGTATGATACAACAGCAAGTGACCGTCGGAGCTGGGCCCTTGGCTACGATGGTACACTGCTTAGAGTTACTTCAGATACAGAAACGAAGTGAACACCAAATCCTTTATATTGATTGCATAACAAAAGTGTACAAAATCAGATCTTACAAAAGCTCAGTGATCAAAATTGTTCTGAGTTTATAATTATAATAACAGTCGTCTCCCCCCACGCTCGATGGCGTGGTACCTTTATATAACATAAATGACGGAGATGTAATCGTTCAGGTCTCTTGCGTTCTCCGTCACGGTATCCTGTGCTCTTTTCCTGGATTATTCGGCTCCAATTTTACTTGATCTTGTCCGCATCCGGTTCCCTGTCGATGGGGAAACAGTTACTTTCCTTGCGCTTCTCGTTTTTACTCGATAATCCCCTATTTCCGCGTCCTTCTGCATAGAAAACATCGATTATTAGTGATTGAGCTTCGTTTGTCCATTTTCACATAATTTACCAAAACCCTTATGTTTTTAGGCTCAATATGCAGAAAAGTTTAGAAATAGTATTTGAAAAACCACTAGATTACTTATCAAAAAGCATACCTTCCAGGTGTTCCACACACCCCCCTGCTTACCCTGTTTCATGTCCTCATGAAAACGTTGTAATTGACATGCAGGGCTGTGAGAGAGTAGGCCGGAGAAGGGATCTCTCGAAGAGGCCGACAACCATGATTAGCAACTAGATGGTCAAAGAACTGGTCTAACTGATCTGCAGGCATCTCATATAGAGCCTGATATCCAGGTGCAGGATGCCAAACAATTGGGCTGCGAAACCGATACCCCAACCAAAATGGGCCTGCTCGCAGAATCCGTTCCCCATAGAGACTCAATCGACTGGCATCCAATTCAAAATTCTCAAAGTTAAAGGGTTCTCTGAGCTGGATGTTTGGGTTAGAGGTTCGGTATCGAAACTTTGCAGCATGGAAGGCCTGGTCTTTAATAGTCAGGAAATACTCCAGACCATTTCGGATCAAGTCTTCATGCATGGGACCTAATATCTTCATGACACCTGGGATCCTCATCATACTCCTATGCTCTCTCCATAATGCTGCTGGGTCCCTAGGTTCAGCTCGTACCCAAAGGTCTAAGCTATTTTCTTGCCTCTGGAAGATGTTGTAAGCTTTAAACCATTTTAACTGATTCACCCCAAATGAGATAAAGGCTTGAAATTGTATATCGCCAACAAAAGGGCCAGGATACAAATCAGTTTCCTGGTCTAAGACAAGATTGTGCAAGTAGAATTCACATAACAATCTTTGAACTTTAACTCCATAGTGCTTGCAGCAATCTATAAAATCATTAACAGTGTTGATATGGATGGGTGCTCCTGCCCTAACAGCTTTTATTTTTAATCTCAAATAACGTTCAAGCAAAAACAAAGCATAATTTTTAGCAGGGGCTCTACAAGTCAAAACATCAGTATACAAGGAACACAAGGTGTCCATCTGCTTAACAACACTATCTAGTCGACGAGTTACCTTAGCAACCTTTTCCTGCTCCTTCTGCCATCCTTCAAAGGCCTGGCTCTCAGACTGACTGATGTTTCGAAGTTGCTGTTGGAGCTCCTCGTATCTTTCCTTGGGGACCGTCTGTTCTCTCAACTGCTCGGCCTCCTGCTGGGCTTCCTTCATCATTTTATGCAAGGTCCTGGTCTTCGGATCTTTCTTCCACAGAGCCGTAGAAGCTGGAAGTTTAACCTGGACCTTCCTATTGCGTTGCTTGGAATTTAGGACCCGAATTACACCCGAGGGGGGTGTTTCCGTTTGAACCTCTTTGCTATCCGTCTCCTTTTTGATGCGAACAAAGGGTTGGTGTGGTCTTCCTACCACCGGAGCCTCTTGTTGTTCCATTGGAATGTCCATTCATTCCTCCGGGCCAAATGGAACAGCAGTTTCCATTGGAACAGCACCCTGTTCCTCATTGACATTCGGAACAGCGGACTGTTCCTCAACAGTAGGTCTCCTGATGGGGTTTCGTCCTTCAAAACGAACCCTAACCCTCGGGGTCCTCGCTGCCGTGGTCCTTTTCTTTTGCCTTGCAGTTTTTTGTATTCTCAGACTGGCTTTCAACATTCTGATTTGTTGCCGAAGTCTGGTTATCGTGCCCAGCATCCTCTGGTGCTTCTTCTTCAATTTTGCAATTTCCCTAGCCTCGGCAGAGGGTTTGGCCTTTAATTTTACTTCTTCTTCCTCTCCCGAAACATCTTCCGGTGCCCTGGGGACAGATTGTCCCGAATTGATGTCTTCTGCTTCTTTACCGGGCAGGTTTTCTTCCCCTGCTTCTTCTGCATGCCCTTCTTCAAGTAACTCTTCTTCTGCGGGACCATCAGGGATGCCTCCTGGACTAGAGGCTTGGCCGTATTCTCCCATGTTGGCCAGAACTGCTGTCAATTCCTCTTCTCCTGGATGGTCTTGCAACGGGCTACCCATGGATTGTGCATTTTCTTCCTCAATTCCTTCTTCTGGCTGGTTAGTTCCAGCCTCTATTTGCTCAGCATTTCCTTCGGGTAATTCACCTTCCTCTTCCGAAGGTTCGTCCTCGATTTCGATTGGTTGGGTCGTAGTTTTCTGAATCTTTTCCAACCTTCCCCTTATTCGAACCAATCGAGCTGACTTCCTGGGTCTTTCAGGCAGGTTGGGAGTGCCAACAGGTTCTCTAGGTTCCTCTGGTCATTCCGGCGTATCGGAGGATCGCTTCCGTTTTGACACAGCATGTTTTTCTACCGCCGACTTCTTACGTTTCTCTGATTGTTCCGGCGTGCTAGAGGACTGCTTTCGTTTTGAAACAGCAGGCTTTTCTGCTGCTGGCTCCTTGTGTTCTTCTGAACGTTCCAGTGTGCTGGAGGTTCGAGGTAAAGCCAGTCCCATTTTAACTGTTTCGACCAATTCCTCCCAAGTGTCTTGCTGTTGGGCAAGACTGTGGCTTATTATTAGCTGAATCAGTCCGTGGTGGCTAACAACCGTCTCTGTGTGCTGAGCTTTCTTCAAACTTTGGGCCGCATCATGTAATAATGAATTTAAAAAGGCAGGGAGATTTACAGAGCATTTTCCCTTCAAAACAGCTAGAAGTTTTAAGTGACGAGCCCTTACCACATCTTTTCTCCCCTCGCAGGTGATATAGCTCTGCACTATTTTCGCCAGCTCGGTCCAGGGTTCCCCCAGTGTCGTCGGCAGAACTCCTTTTCCTTTGACTGTCAGACTTTGGCCTTCGCTTTGGAAAATTTCCATTGCTTTCTGCAGTCTTTCCTTCTTCAGCTCCCATTTGGGTCCAACAGCTGGTAATCCTGAGGTTTCTGCAATGATATCCTCTGTGACTTCTATCCGCTTCCCTCCGACTATAGAGTGGTTTTTCTGCAGATTTTGTAGGAATTCCAACGCTACAGCCTCATTCGATTCTTGCAGGCAGTTGAAGTAATTCAACCATCCTGCATTTTCCAGAATTTCGCGGGCAGCATCAGACGCGATCAGCTTGTGCGGTTCACTTCGGATTGTTTTCCCGCCCATAGCTTACTCTCAGGAATGAACTCGGGAATGACACAGCAACTGTCCGCGGTATTTACCGAACAGAGAGGGTACTCGATGCTATTTTGGGAAGGATTTTCGCAGAGCATGCAGCAAAGAGAAAGACCGTGGGTGGCAGTCCGTAGAATGAAATCATCATACCGTTAAATCGTGTTATTATTTTGCCCGAATGATGTGCAGCCACGTAACCTATTGGAGTAATGAGGTCACCTCCCCCCCCGCGATCTGATAGGCTGCCCCCAGCCGTCAAAGAGAGGAGCAGCAGCCAGTCGGGAGTCAAATCATAAAGTACAGCAGGTGGAAATTATGCCATGTTGTAAAAGGACAATGAAGTACCGAAACCGAGGCAGAAAAATGGATCGCTTTTAAGATAAGCCAGTGTGATATAATGAGGAACCGAGGGTTGGACGTCTGTCAACTGTACCAAGTCTCCAGTAGTCATTGTCAATTTCGTTGCCATGATTGGTGATAATGCTCATGCGATAATTATATCAGGGTGTGACATATGATACATGCGAAGGAAATAAAAGACAAACAGACTTAATATCATACCTGTTGGTGTAAATATTACGACTCCAATGCCATTAACAGAGCTCTGCTGCCAACAGGTGTTCATAACCTTGGCAAAGTTGTTTATCTCACCCTCCGGAACCATTATCCTTTGTGTATCTACTGAAGAGTGCTTTGTCAAAATGCAGGCCATTATGCTGGCTTGGTGACCAGATAGCCATAATGCCATTCACAAGGTAGGCACGAAACGTGGTCAGGCCGGCTCGTGATGAGACCTCATGTTCCAAGGTTTGCTTGTTATTTTACCTTTGGACCATATCCCTGGTGTGGTGGCCGTAATGGGAATGCCACTTCGCTTCCATCCTTATGATCATGGTAGGCTGGCTCTGAATGAGACCCCCTATCCTGCATTTGACAATTTCATATCTTGTTTTTATATATTTTTTCTTTTTTTTTTTTTATTCTTCTTTTGCAGCACACTTCTTTTTCTTTGTTCGATTACACATAAGGGTGGTTCCGCACTCCTTAAGAGCGGGGAATGGTGGAAGAAGTCTTACAATCCCAACAGACAGATATAAATTGTTTGCTCATATTCCTCAGTAATGATCAAGAAAGTTTTTAGGGAAATCGACATGATAAAAATTACCAAACCATGGTTCGGGAACAAGGTAATGACAGTAAAGACGAAAGTTAATGTCCTTCCTCTTGTCTTCTTATATCTGCTGACTGTTTAAAACAATAGCGATTTATGATATGCAGGTTTCGGTATAACATGCTTTTATGTTCATTGCATAATGTCATTGCTATATCTAAAGGATTTAGGAGAGCATAATCGCAAAACGTCCAAATAGAAGCAGAAAGGTTCTGATGGTGTCTTCTCTGAGTGAAGCATGCGAATGACTCATCTTGCGGAAAAGAAAAACCAAATTTTGCATCTTGAAAAAAAGAAATATGCGAGTGCTGTTCCTTTTCGCAAAGGAACAGCAAAAATCCACACGGGCTGTTCCTTTTTGCAAAGGAACAGCAAAAATCCACACGTGCTGTTCCTTTTCGCAAAGGAACAGCAAAAATCCACACGGGTTGTTCCTTTTTGCAAAGGAACAGCAAAAATCCACACGGGCTGTTCCTTTTCGCAAAGGAATAGCAACAATCCACACGGGCTGTTCCTTTTCGCAAAGGAACAGCAAAGCCAAAAAGTGTTGTTCCTTTTTGCAAAGGGACAGCAGAACAAAAAGTGCTGTTCCTTTTTCCAAAGGAACAGCAAAAATTCCAAAACGTCAAAGTGCTGTTCCTTTTCGCAAGGGAACAGCAAAAATTCCAAAACACAAACGTGCTGTTCCTTTTCGCAAAGGAACAGCAAAAATTCCAAAACACAAAAGTGCTGTTCCTTTTCACAAAGGAACAGCAAAATAAAAAGTGTTGTTCCTTTTCGAAAAGGAACAGCAAAACAACAAGTGCTGTTCCTTTTTGCAAAGGAACAGCAAAACACCAAAAGTGCTGTTCCTTTTGAAAAGGAACAGCAGAATCATACGAGTGCTGTTCCTTTTTAAAAGGAACAGCAAAATCAAACGAGTGCTGTGCAAAATAAGGTAACCAAAATAAAACAAAGATGAAAAGAACATATATACAGGATGTTATGTACAAATTATGAAAAACAGATTGCTTAAGTTATGGGTGAGGAAGATTTCACTTCCTCTGCTAGGATCTCCAAATCAGTATCTTGCTGAAGCTGTTGACAAAAGGATTCCCGAGTAAGGGGTCTTCGATAGAGACGAACTCGGTGGCCATTTACTTTGAACGTATGTCCAGAACCATCAATCGTGATCAGAGTGAGGGTCCCATTGTCGTGCACCTTCTGGATCTCATATGGTCCTAACCAGCGAGTCTGGAGTTTCCCCGGGAAGTCCTGGAATCGAGAATCGTATAACAGAGCCCAGTCTCCTTCATGGAAGACTTTATTCTTTATAAGTGCATCGTGCCACTTAGCTCGCTGCTGTTGGATTAATGCTGTGTTTTGTAATGCAGAGAGCCTAATCTCATCCAATTCGTTGATTTGTCGTAGTCGATTGATTTGTGCCTCATTCAGATCTAGGCCAACCTCTTGTGCAGTTCGTAGTGTTTGGATCTCGAATTCGATAGGAAAGATTGGTTGTTTCCCAAACACCAATTGATAAGGTGAATAGCCTGTCGTACTTCTCCATGTGGTTCTATAAGCCCACAGTGCTTCAGGTAGCCGAGCAGCCCAATCACGCCTGTGTGATGCGATGGTCTTTGTTAAGATTGACTCAATTATCTTGTTACTGTTTTCTACTTGTCCATTTGCCTGCGGATGGTAGGGGGTAGTAATCTTATGTTGGATATGATAATTGTTAAGTGTTGCGGCTAGTTTGTTTCCAACAAATTGTGGTCCACCATCTGTAATCACTTCTCTTGGAAGTCCATATCGTACAAACAAATGGAACAAAAATTGTATTACCGAATCTTCTGTAGCCCTAGCTAATGATTCAGCCTCAACCCATTTAGTAACATAGTCTGTTGCTACCAGGATGTATGTCCTTTGGTTTGATGGTGGATTAATGGGCCCGACGAAATCGAGAGCCCATCGTTCAAACGGCTCAATAACCAGTTGTGGTCTCAGAGGCATTTCATCAGCTTGACCAGGCTTTCCTGCTCGCTGGCAGCTATCACAGGCCTGCACAAATTTTTTCGCGTCCTTAAAGATTGTAGGCCAATAGTACCCTGCCTATAGTATCTTATGTGCTGTTCTCTTGTCGGCAAAGTGCCCCCCGCATGGTCCACTGTGACAAGCCTTTAAGATGTCTAGGATCTCATCCTCTCGAATACACCTTCTGATTTGCATGTCTGCCCCTGTATGGAATAAATGGTCTCCAATCCACGAAAATCGTGTGCTTTTTTGAACAATTTGTTTTCGTTCCTGAGGGGTTAGGTGTTTTGGTAACTTACCCACTGCAAGGTAATTGGCGACGTCAGCATACCAGGGTGTGCGAACGGCAATGGCAAACAGATGTTCGTCAGGGAATTGATCTTCCATGGCTGCTGCTTCGCTTGATTTGGGTATTCTTGAGAGGAAGTCGGCTACAGGGTTCTCCTTGCCGGGTCGATCCTTAATTGTGATGTTAAACTCCTGCAACAGGATCAACCATCGAGTTACTCTAGCATTCGTGACAGGTTTGTTTGCTAGATATTTAATAGCAGAATGATCTGTATATAACACAACAGGGTAACCTGTAATATAATGCCTAAATTTATTAACAGCATGAATTACAGCCAGAAATTCCTTTTCAGTAACAGTATAATTGAGTTCGGCAGAGGATAAATTTTTGCTAATATAGTAAATAGCGTATGGCTTCTTATCCTCTTCTTGTCCTAGGACTGCACCAATTGTTGTATCCGAGGCATCCGATGAGATCTGGAATGGCAGATTCCAGTTTGGTCCTCGAAGGACTGGAGCTATTGACATCAACTTTTTCAATTCTTTAAAAGCTTGGTCGCATTTATCTGTCCACAAAAAATCCACATTACCTGTCAGAGCATATAGAGGTGCTGCAATTCGTGAATAATGTTCTATAAAGCGTCTGTAATATCCAGAAAATCCAAGGAAACTACGCACCTCTGTTTGAGTAGTGGGGGTAGGGATGAGCAAAAGAATCTGAATTTTAGCAGGGTCTACCTGGATACCAGCTGCTGAAATGTAGTGCCCTAGGATGATTCCTTCCGTCATCATCATGTAGCACTTCTCGTGGCTCAGACAGAGTCTGGTAGCAATGCAGCGTTGTAAAACTTTTTCCAGGGTATCCAGAGCTGGATCAAATTCATCCCCATACGGTGTGAAGTCGTCCATATACACCTCAAGTCCATTGTTTATTAGATCTGCAAAAATACTGAGAATAGCCCTTTGAAATGTAGCAGGGGCGTTACATAGGCCGAAGGGTAATACACGGTAGGCAAACGTTCCCCAAGGGCACGTAAAGGTAGTTTTATCCTGGTCTTCAGGGGCAATTTGGATTTGGTTATATCCACTGAAGCCATCCAAAAAGGAGAAAAATTTCTTCCCTGCTAACGTGTCCAATACTTGATCTATAAATGGGAGGGGAAAGTGATCCTTTTGTGTAGCCTTGTTTAACTCCCTGTAATCGACGCAGATCCTCCATTTTCCGTTTTTCTTTGGTACCACCACAAGGGGAGAGACCCATTTACTGTCAGAGATAGGGTAAATAAAGTTAACATCTAAGAGCTTCTGAAGTTCATCTTTCACTATCTCTTTTAGGTGCGGGTTGAGTCTCCTTTGTGGCTGACGGACAGGTCTTGCGTCTTTCTCTATATAGATGTGATGGGTGCATAATTGAGGATCAATCCCCTTCATGTCGGGGTAATCCCACGCAAATGCATCTTTGTATTTTTGTAACAGATTAACAAGTTTTATCTCTTGATCTGGTGTAAGATTGGCGTTAATATTCAGAGTTTTACCAGGTTCAATTTCCACTACTTTAGTATTAGCAACAGCAGTTACTGGTATTGTCTGATCATGCGGATCTTTTAAGGGATCTTCTTCTAGCTCATTGTCAAATGCTGCCTCTATCATAAGACACTGCATATGTTTTCTAGCTTCAGTTTGACTAATAAAATTGTTAATGGTGTCGTCTTCTGTTTGATCTTTGAAATCTAACGCCTTCTGTATAGTTAATGGAGATCTAATATTGTTAGCGAGATATGATACAGGATAAGGGTTAGTTTTAATCATTGGCAGGCTTGGCTGAGCTGGAGGGTACAGAATTAAATTTTTAACATCGGGTCCTTTAGCTATAGTCATGTTTCCCTGCCGACAGCCAATGTAGGCATCGGCAGTAGCAAGCCAGGGTCTGCCTAGGATTAACGGATGTCCATCTAGTCAGGTTTTAGGATTAATTACCAGGAAATCTGTGGGATACTCCCATGAATCTACGGAAACCATGACATCATTCAGAGTACCTTCTGGTCGAACTACAGATCGATCTGCCAATTCTAACAGAGTAGAAGTAGGTTCTACTGACGTAATGCCAAGCTTTTGGCAGGTGGAGGTTGTCAAAATGTTGATTGCAGCTCCCAGGTCGACTAGAGCGTTAGTCAGGGTTTGGCCATAGATTTGAACGGTCACAATTGGGTTCCCGGGATCTTCATATTTGATAGGTGTCTCCTTTCCTGATAATAGGTCGGATAAAGTACCAACTACTTGGACTCTAGGGTTAGTATTTGTATTCCTCCTTGATTTTTTGATGCATAATTCCTTTATGGTTTTCGCATATATAGGAATATCTTGTATAGCTTGGAGGAATGGAATCTTTATATACAGATTTTTTAATTCTCCCAGAATGTCAAAGTCTGGAGGTTGTATAGGTCGAGATATGACTAATCGTTCTGGGAAAGGAGGAGAGGATGTGCTTGCTTGCTTATTGTTTTGCTCTTTGTTTTCATCCTCCCGTTGTGGGGGTTGTTCTACAGGTAACTGATTTTCAATATGAACCATTTTGTCTCCCTCTGTTTCTATTATTCGTCCCGATCTTAACTGAAGATCGTTGCACTCCCTTAGGTCAGACTCAATCTCTGATGTGTCTATGATTTGAATAGATTGGACTGGCCTATTATTAGGGTTGGGATTGGGTTGGGCTGGGAGTTGCGGTCTCAGATTAGACTGGGGATTTTGTGGTAAAGCTGGCAGAGTTGGTTGAGGGAGTGGTATTGATCCTGCTGGCTGATATGTCGGTCTTGGCCAGCTTGTCTGCCAGGATGAGCTTTGCGAAGTGGAAGGGGTCCACTGTGGAGGATAGGAACTATTCTGCCAATATGGTGGAGGATAAGGGCAGTTTGGCCAACCAAATTGGGACATCCAAGGATTTGGAGTAGGAAACGTTTGAGGTGACCAATTTGAAAACGGGGATTGGGACTGATTTTGCCACATGTTCTGCTGCTGAGTACTGAACTGCGGGGGTTGAAAAGAAGAGGAGGGGTCTGAAAACATACCTGGTTGCCTAGGCTGCCATTGGCGACGCTGGTTAACAAAATATGCTGGTTCTGACTCCTCTTCTGCTTCTTTGTATACTGCCTTCAAACCAGGTAGTGAAGGGCAGCTTTCGGTCAGGTGGTCCTTGGTACAGATAGCACATATTTGGACTGTATCCAGCGGGCATTCTTTGTGGCTGTGTTTCTTCCTGCATCGTGGGCAAAAGACGGCTAGATTCTGCTCTGCCTCGGCTTGCTTTTGTTTAGCCTGCACAATGTCAAGTTGTGTAGTTAGTGTTCCCAGGATATCAGTTTTAAAATTTTCTAGCAAATTTCCAACTTCTACCCGTGTTACTCCCTCTGTTAATGTTCTGTTATCTCTGGGGAAGCGATCATATTCCGCTGGTTTTATCCTCGTGCTGCCTCTTGAGCTCCTGATACACAGATCAATAATATCAGCAAAATTTTCCTGATAAATGTCTCCTTTCCCATGATGTTTAACGTTTCGATCCATTGCTCTCTCATACCTCTAATTAATGCAGTTTTCAACACGTTATCTGGCAGAGGTAGTGATGCATAAGGGGATCTCTGCAAGTTATATTGGAAACGTTCCACATATTCTTCTAAGGTTTCGTTTGGTCTGGCTGACATTTGAAAGATTTCATCTTTTAATTCCCTCGATCTACAGTAATCTTGGTATTTCTTTAAAAAGGCTTCTTTCATTTGATCCCAATTGTTAATAACCCCACCACCTAAGCCCATAAACCATCTCAACGCAGCCCCTTTTAATGTAGAGGGGAACAATTTCAGTTTCTGGGGGTCGGTGGTGTAATCGTATCCTCTACATAATACATCAAATTCGAACAAGAAGGCGTCCGGATCTTCTGATGTGAGGCCATGAAATGTGGGAATATGCTGGAGAGGGATGGCTTTCATGGGCGCATTTGCTGCAGAATCTACTATCGGATATTGCAATGTGGAGGTCTGGGTGTTTGGCTGGTTCTGCGCCATGGGATCGAATATATGCCAGTAATCTTCAGGAATTTCCAAGAGAGTGTTCCTTGGTTGAGGAGGGGTAGTCTTAACAGGGATTGTCTTGACACCACTCCCTTGATCAGGGATGATAATGGCTCCAACTGTCTGCGGTGAATGAATTCCTTCAACAAGGATTTTTACAGCGCTTCCCTTGTCCAGGCTATTCAAAGGCTAGTTCAATTCAATAGGAGATCTAGGTTCCTCAACTTCCCCTGTTTCTCCTTCTCCTTCACAAAGGTTACTTTGGGTCCCTTCGTGCAATGGTCCAGGAGTCAAATTTTCAATTTCTTGAAAATCTTGCTCCTCTGTTCGACTGTGCACCTCAGCAAAGGCTTCGGATGGTGATCCCGAGGCCTGAAGGGAACTAGTAGGCTGTTTAGAATTGACTTTCTTATAACCTACTGATGGCTGAGAGTCGGCTTTCTTATAGATTTCGTCTATGAAGGTTTTTCGTCCAAGGGTCACCGGCCCCTTAGCTTTGGATGGAGGCTTTTGATCTTTTTCTAACTTTTTCTGCTTAGTCATGCACTCCAATTAAACTGCTAAATCCTATTTAACCGGCAATTCTACTAAGAGAGCGGACGGTGGAGCAGGGCTTTTACATGCTCCGTACGCAGGTTCTTACCTTCCGTTTGTAAAATCCAACTCCCTCCTAGCAGATTTGCGCACTACTCTATAAAGGACAAATGGCTATTACCCCTTCCCCGGCAATGGCGCCAAAATGTAGAGCTATAACTAGGGTCTCTCACACCACCAATTATTCCACATTATTAAGTCAATCCGGGATCGTTTTGTTCTTTCAAGGAGTAACTCAATCCGAGGCTGTTCTGTCCAAGTAGTGCTCGGTAGTATAGCGTTCTAATGACTTGAAAGGAAACAAACACTAAGCTGTAACTAAACCAATTCAGGAAATGAAATCACACAAGGCAAATGATCAGTCAAGGGTACGGAACCAATAACCCTTCCCTTTAGAAACTGATAAAGAAAGAAAACCAAAGCATGGGCTTATAGGTCAGGGAGCTAGGCAGCGTCTTGCTGGGCTCACGACAGCCTTAGGCCTGCTATCACGCGAAAGCAATAAAGGTAGATTGGCGAAAATAAACTGGAACAGCAATTCTTAAAATGGAACAGCAGTAATGGAATGGAACAGCAGTAAAGAAATGGAACAGCAAACTATCATAGACAGGAAACGTCAATCATATAAAATGGAACAGCAAACCCAAATGGAACAGCAAACCCAAATGGAACAGCGAACCCAAATGGAACAGCAACTCCAAATGGAACAGCAAATCCAAATGGAACAGCAACCCCGAAGTATGTACACGGTCTATGCTACTGTAGCGATCCGAGAGCAATGTATGATGCGACTATGTTTCTGAACAAAGTGATATTATCTTCAAGTCTCACAAGTACTTATTTCATATGAATCCAATAATGATAACATTCATACCAATAACTTGTTGTAGAAATGGATGCAATTCGAATAGATTCAGTTTGTGTAAGACAGAGACGTGAATTACAGAACTTATTCAGATTCAGATATTAATTAAGAAGCATAGTCTATCATATAAGAAATGTATCGGATTACTGTAATGAAAGAAATAAGCAAACCACACAAATCACCGTATGATACAACAGCAAGTGGCCGTCGGAGCTGGGCCCTTGGCTACGATGGTACACTGCTTAGAGTTACTTCAGATACAGAAACGAAGTGAACACCAAATCCTTTATATTGATTGCATAACAAAAGTGTACAAAATCAGATCTTACAAAAGCTCAGTGATCAAAATCGTTCTGAGTTTATAATTATAATAATAGTCGTCTCCCCCCACGCTCGATGGCGTGGTACCTTTATATAACATAAATGACGGAGATGTCTAGATACAAAAGATAAGCTTTAAAGCAGCGATCCCTCAGGATCGAAGATCCTGAGGGATTCGCTAATCGTTCAGGTCTCTTGCGTTCTCCGTCACGGTATCCTGCGCTCTTTTCCTGGATTATTCGGCTCCAATTTTACTTGATCTTGTCCGCATCCGGTTCCCTGTCGACGGGGCAGCAGTTACTTTCCTTGCGCTTCTCGTTTTTACTCGATAATCCCCTATTTCTGCGTCCTTCTGCATAGAAAACATCGATTATTAGTGATTGAGCTTCGTTTGTCCATTTTCACATAATTTACCAAAACCCTTATGTTTTTAGGCTCAATATGCAGAAAAGTTTAGAAATAGTATTTGAAAAACCACTAGATTACTTATCAAAAAGCATACCTTCCAGGTGCTCCACACCCTCAACCCCAGGAACCCTTATTACTCCATTCCTCACCCTCAGAGCTCAATAGGGGAGAAGTGCATGCTAAGTATTCTCGATTGGTCAAGACCCTTACCCAAGAGGGGCATACCCATATGTCCAAGCTGAGCTCTAAAGACCAAGAACTTCCCTTTAGACAAACCTTAGTGAGTATATATGTTATCTGCTCATTAATTGAAATGTGATGGATTCGTACTGCTCCTATCTGCACCATATATTGAATATAACGATATCTAATCTCAATATGCGTGTACTTGTCATGAAATACAAGATTCTCTTCCAATCGGATCCCACTCTTGTTGTCGCAATATATCATGGTCATATCCAGGACCTACTCAAATAGTTCTCCAAAGAGCTTTCTCAACTAGACTGCCTCACAGCTAGCCATGCTAGCAACAATGTACTCCACCTCGGTCATGCTTAAAGCTATGTACTTTTGCTTCCTTCTCATCCAAGATATCATGGTGGAACCCAAATTAAAGTAGCACCTTAATGTTCTTTCATTCATCATAAAATGTATGTGTAAAGCGTTTTATAATGTTTCTTATGTTACTTTAATTTTCCAATCTTTCTTTGTATTACAACAAGTTTTCATATTTTCTATTTCTTCATATATGGTTTAGGGTTGTTTTAGCTCTATAATTCGTTTGATATTTTCAGCAGCAAGCAACACTTAATCACAGTTTTTATTTTTATAAGCATCTAAGTACTTTTTGAGTTGCGGTCTTATTGTGTTTGTGACTTCAAAAGATTTGAAATATTGCAACAACTATATATCTTGTAATTCTATCATGTTCTACATAAGAATTTTGATAGTCACTTAGGCTTAGATGTTTTAGCTAGCCTAGTAGAAGATAAAATAATTTAGGGTTTTATATTTCCTTGTATGCGCATATCATAACGTACTCCTATGGACAATATGAAGATAAATTTTATTAGAAGGAAAATACTTTTCATTTTCTTGGGTTGTAACATATATGCAAAGAGAAGTGTTGTCTCGGGTGAATTGGTACCCACACCTTTCCATATGTTATATCAGTAACATCTCTAATAGATTTAAAAATAAATTTCTTAAGTTTTTTAACAAATATTGAACACAACTGTTAAATATTAGGTTCCAAAAGATTTGATGTCATGGCTATTTACAACAATTTTCTCCATATCAAGATATTCCATTCCAAATTAATTAATGCCATGGATACTTGAGATTTTACAAGATTATATATTGTTATATTATGATTACAATTGGTTTGGATCCTTATGTTTAAGCAGTGTGAATTAAAATTTGAATCTTTATATTTACACGGTACAGAGTCAAATACAGATGAGTATGACCGCTACTATTTTTTTTCATATACACTGTTATTACACTTCACCTTATTATTTTTCCATTGTTCTATGTTGTTACAATCACTTTAGCCCAATTTTTATCTTCAATTAGCAATCATTAAAAACAATTCAATCTTCTAATGATTAATAGCAATTTTAGATAGAACAATAATTGCAAGGTACAATAGAAAGCAATCAAGAGCAATAACAAGAGATACCAAGATTGGTCAAAGACCAAGGAAAAACCCTACAAGCAGGAAAACCCTTTCGAATTTCTTCTTCTTATTAGATTGTCATAAAATGTTCAACTGAGAGAGTACATTGTCCCAATTCATAAATCAAGAGTCAAATTCAATCCTTTGACTATCCAAATAAACCAACCAAACAATACCCAAGTGATGAGCCCAATAGACAAATCTAATCAAATTAAAATTCTCCAAAAGTGATCAAAGTTTGTGGTCAATTGTCAACATAATTTTATGTCACTGTCGTTGGGACCTGGTGACAAAAAGTGTGGTTGTATCCCTCTAGCCACAGGGATCACCCTATCAAAGTAGTGGCTCGAGTCGAATTTTCTTCGATTAGACCCCTGACTCTAGCTTAAGTTCTTCTCCTCACACGTATGAGCTCGGATCCTACAATTTCGGACTTGTACAAACCAATCCAGAGAGAGAAGAAGATGATTGATGTGATTGGCCAAATGAGGTTGACTTGCCTTATATTTATATGCTTCCAAGTGGTGCCTAATTTTTCTTTAAAATCGACTTGTACCTTTGAGCACTTTTGGGTTTTCACATTAAAAATAATTTTTTCCTTGACCAAATTAAATTCTTTGAAGGGCTAGGAGGGGTATTTCTTGATGAGGAAGGTTGTCCAAAGGAGGGAATTTTCCCTTGAGATTCCAAATTGACACTCCCTCTCAACTAGAGATAAATTTCCAACTGCAACATATGTCCCATCTCAAATATCTCATCATTATCAAGTCAAATGTCGTCATTTATCATCTCTACTAAACACTCTCGAATCTAAAAGAAGAAGAGTTTGAAATCATAGGGGAGCTAAAGCTACCACCCTCTATCAATAGGCAAGATCTACTTACCATAAGGGAAATGATCACACTCTGTTCTATTGACCTAGGATAATAGGTGAGATATACTCAAGGATCACATTATATCTTATTGTCTAGTGATAATAGGCGAGATTGACTCGAGGATCACACTTTGTCCTATTGTCTGTTAATCCTCCATCGAGACCCTTAAGAGTCAAGTGGTAGAATACATGCATCGCATGACTTCAGTGAGAACGAATTACCTAGTCGGGTAAGGATCACCCCCTATTTGAAGTCACCTCAACCCATTGGCCAGATGGGGAGGATCAATCCCAACAATCCCAACTTATGGGTAGGATGCCAACTAGGGTATACTCTGTCAAAGCAATAATAGGTGAGATCGACTTACCAAAGGGGTAAGTATCACACCCTATCTTATTATCCATAGGTTACTCAACCCCAAGAGCCCTTACTACTCCATTCCTCACCCTTGGAGCTTAATAGAGGAGAAGAGCATGCTCAATGTTCTCAATTGGTCGAGACCCTTACCCAAGAGGCTCACATCCATTAGTCCAAGTTGAGCTCTAAAGACAAAGAACTTCCCTTTTCGTGAATCCTTGGTGAGTATATCTATTATCTACTCATTAATCAAAATGTGATGGAGCCTTACTACTCCTCTCTACACCATATCTCAATTATAGTGATATCTAATCTTAATATGCTTGGACTTGTCATGAAATACAAGATTCTCTGCCAAATGGATCCCACTTGTTGTCGCAATATATCACAATCATATCCAGGACCTGCTCAAATAGCTCTTCAAAGAGATTTCTCAACTATATTTCCTCACATCTATCCATGCTAGCAACAATGTACTCTACCTCAGTCATGCTTAAAGATATATACTTTCATTTCCTGTTCATCCAAGATATCATGATTGAACCCAAACTAAAGCAACACCCTGATGTTCTTTTCCTGTCAATAACATTTCCAACCCAGTCAACATTACTGTAACCATGAAGTCATACATATCTGACAGTATATATCATACCAAGTTTAATCATTCCATGCAAATATCTCAGTATGTTCTTGGTCGCAACCCAGTGTGCATGAAGCGGCTCAATCATGAATTGAATGTTCACTACAAAGCACATATCTGGATGGGTGTTCACAAGGAAAATCAATGACCCAATCAACTATCTGTACTCAGAAGGATTCACCAAATGAGTTCTAGTAGCATGTCATAACTTCTTGAAGTTCATCTCCATCATTATGGCTAGGGACTTTCATTTTACTATTCCAAATATTTCCAACAACTTCACGACATATTTTCCTTGGGAAAGGAAAATCTCACCGGTATTTTCCACACCACTAGTCCCATAAAGTAATGTATCATACCAAGATCCTTCATTTTAAACTCAAAGGCAATCTCCCTCTTATATTCGAGCATCAGGGGCTCACTACTTGTCAATAATACATCATCAACATATAAAACCAAAGTTAAATTCATACCTTAAACCACTTTGAAGTAGAGGTTTTGGTTAGCACTGATTCTTGTGAATCCAAGCTTCAACAAGTATTTTTTAATGCAAACATATTAGGATCTAGGGGCTTGCTTTAAACCATATAGTGCTTTCTTCAACCTGAAAACATGATCCTTATTGTCCTTCACTTCAAATCCCCGAGGCTATTCAACATATACTTCTTCCTATAGTATGCCATGAAGAAATGTCTCTTTTACACCCATCTGGTGAAGGGTCCATCCTTGACTAGTAGCAAGGGAAATAATTTATCTAATGGTAGTGTAGCAGGCAAGGAGAGAAAATATATTATCATAGTCTTCAACCTCTTTCTAAGAGAAACCTCAGGCCACGAATATTGCTTTATACTTTTCGATGCTTCCATAAACTCCATGCTTGATCTTGTATAACCATTTTGAAGTTACTACATACTTTCGTTTAGGTCTCGGAATAACATCCCATACATCATTCTTGATAATCAATTCGTACTCTTAGGCCATGGCATCCTTCCAAACCTGTTCTTTCACAGCTTCTTCAAAAGTAGGAGGTTCAACCTGAATGATAGTGATCATAGCTATAATTTATCCTTCGTAATGGCATGGCTTCTTGCTTTCTCTAATGGTCCCTTTGGTAGGAACATGACTCTCAATATCCTACAATGTATCACAAAGCCACAATGGTCTCTTCCTGTCTAGGGGATCACATGGAGGATGGTCCAAGGGGTCCATAGGATCCATGGGATCATCATAAACCTCTTTATCCATCTCAAGCATAGAGGGACCTTCTAGTAGGTTTATATCATCATCATTCTTCTCAGGAGGAGGCGGAGGAAGGTCCCTTACTTTTCCAAGGGAAACATCTTCATCAAAAGTTACATCCTTACTAAACTCAATCTTCCTTTGACCATATATATATATATATATATATATATATATATATATATATATATATATATATATATATATATATATATATATATATATATATATATATATATATATATATATATATATATATATATATATATATATTATAAATGCTTTAGAGTTTTCACATATTTAAAAAACATACCTTTCTTTCTAGAGGATTCCAACATGTTCATCTTGTCCTTCGGCACATGGAAATATATGAGGCAACTAAATATCCTGAGAAGTCCAATGTCAGGCTTCAATCCTATGAAAACTTCTTCGAGAGTGTTTTTATCCAAATCTTTATGAGGAACCATGTTTTGTACATAGATCGTTGTATTTGTAGCTTCTCCCAGAAGGAAATTATACAATTTTCGATCATGCAACATAGCTCATGAAGCTTCCACGATGGATTTGTTCTTTCTTTCAACCACTCCATTCTGCTTGGGATTATAAGGTATGATAGTTTCGTTCTTGATTTCATCCTAATTGCAAAAATCAATGAACTAATTTGACATATATTCTCCTCCATTAAAAGACCCGAAGGCCTTGATATTCTTCCCTATTTAATTGTCTATCAATGCCTTGAAGTCCTTTAACATATCAAAGGCCTCATATTTATGTTGAAGGTAAAATATCCATGTCCTCCTGGAGAAATAATCAATGAAGATTATGTAGTAGAGATGTCCACCAATAGAGTGCATTATCTTGGGTTTGCATAGGTCAGAATGAATGAGCCGAAGAATATCACTAGCCTTGTTCTTTCTAGAGGGGAATGGTCCCCTTTTCTTCTTTCCACTGGCACATCCCAGACATACTCCATCATGACTAGCTTGAACATCAGGCATCTCAGAGAGTACTTCAATTTTGGCAGGGCTTCATAATGTAGATGTGCCAACCTTTGGTGCCATAACTCACTTTGATGATTGATGTCATGGACCATTGTTAGTAGAGGTCTTTCATCAACTCCATAGAGTCATTCAACTCTAAATCCCAAGGTAAAAGCATCCCTCATGAAAGTTTCCATAGGCCAAGTGAGGAATTTCCCTCTTATGAAGGCTACTCTCATCCCTTTTTCTTCCAAGAAAATATAGATACCAAGTTCTTCTTTAGTCCCGGAACATACATCACATCATGAAGAAGAATATATTCACTAGAGTCCAAATGAAATCTGATTGAATGAAAACCCTTCATAGGATGAGTTGTGTTGTCTCCAAGGACGATTTTCAAATTTGTCTCCCTCTCAACTAGGTTTGAGAGGACTTCCCAGTATCCATAGAAATGTCTAGAAGCCCCACTATCTACCAACCAATTATCATATGATCTAGAGGAGAAGAACTAGAAAGAGTGGAAATAATGTTATATTCAGCATCATCTGGAGCATCTCTTCTTCTTCGATCATCTCCTCTTATTTGATCATTGAACCTATCGTTGTTGAAGCCTTGATTGTTTTTTTAGTTAGATCTTGAATCATTTCACATTTCCAGATAATCTCAATCATAATGACCATGCTTGTCGTAGTTGAAGAATTCAATTCTTCTTCCTCATCTATTAAAGTCCTTTGATTCAGGAGGAGGTCGACTTGAACCAAATGGTCTTCCTCTTTCTTTTCTCTTCTTATCTTGAGAAACAAATGCAGAGGGCTCTCCTTATTCATGCTTTTGAATCCTTCCTCTGGCAATCATCCTAGTCTCTTCTTGAGTGCATTTACCAACGAGCTCATCAAATGTCGAAAGAACATTATTGTTGCTTATAGTAGTAATGATGGTTTCCCAAATAGGAGGAAGACCTTGAAGGATCACCACCACCAGATCTCTGTCAAATATTTGTTCACCAACAAATTGCAATTGATCCCTTAGGTAGGATACTCTCATGATATTTGATTGCATGAATTCCCCCTTGTTCATCTTCATTTCTTTGAGTTGATTTTTTAAGGAGAGGATGTGATTCAAGTTGTTAACCTCATACATTCCAACCAACTTGTCATAAATATCCTTAGAATTATTCAAGCGACCAACATAAACAAGTAAATGATCTTGCAAACCATCAATGATAATTTTCTTGGCTTTGAGCCCACCTTTCTTATGCTTGGAGATGGCAACAACAGTAGCATTTTCTGGAGTGTTACACAATATTTTGTCACATCTCTTGCACTTCCCTGTGTCATACCCCGAAGAGCTCGAAACTTGGCAATCATGAAGTGTACCCATCCTGATATACAATTCAAATCCTCCTTGAAACCCTAATTTCAGGATCAACGCAAGTGTGACACTGAAAACTAGTGTTGGTCGCGATTTGCACTATACCGACCTTGCGCTGTCAGCATGATTTTTACTTGGATACTTGCGCTGATCCCTAAAAGACAAGTTTTACCAAAGAGGACAAGAAGCTTCATGATCTAGAGGCTTCTAGAATGATGAGATGGAGGTTGTTCAGTGTGGATGTGGTCGAATTCTCCCAATATTGCCTTTTAATCTTATCCCTATGAGCTACATCCTTGAGATGAGGACCTTCTCCTATCTTTGGAGAGATCCTAACTCCCATTCCCTGCCTATATATTCATCCTCTCCCATTCCTAAATGGTTGGTCTTTGGTTATTTTCACCCTTATTCTGAGATAGTGCCTACATGCTACTCATTTGGCTTGGAGAAGGAGTGCTTGGAGAGCTTAAGCTTGGACTTGGACATTCACTCAAGGAGAGCTTATTGAAATCAAGGCTTAGTTGTATGCTTCCTCCTTTATTTCATTAATATATACAACGGTTGGTTCACTTTCCATAAATGTTTGTGTTAATGCATCATTTATCTTAATGCTCCTTGATCTGTTAAGTGGATTACTTTCGATTATGCTTGTTGTACTTGTATGATTTGTTGTGTCTTTGATCTCTTGTGCAGGTATCCAAACGTTGTGAGTAGTAGAGTTGAGCCTGAGGTGCAAAAGTTTTGAGGTATTCAACAAAGGAGTACGTTATAGCATCAGAACAAGGTAGGCCATCTTCCTCTTCTCTCATTTCAATTGTAATTTAGGAAAGTTTCTTGTAGATTGTCACGTAGGTTACTAGTCCCACTCATTGGGCTAGAGGGATCGTCTCTGTCCGCAGAGAGGATTTTCTTAGACAACAAAATGGTGACTCCACTGGGGAAGTTATAATCCTTTCCCTCCATTCCTTTTATCATATTCTCTTATGAGTTTGACCAATCATTAGTTTCTTGGCTTGTGTGCACCATTGTAGCTATTTTCAATCACTGGTTATTCCCTGAGAATGTTTATCCTGGTCTGATCTTGAAGAGTTTTTATTTTTCTCGCCTAGCGTGTTTTCTACTCTAACAGAAGCACTAACAATGCTAATTTTCAAATTACAGTCGCGCTAATATGCCTTTCATTGCTCTTTTTCCTTTAACATGCACGTTGATCCTAGAGGATAGAAGAAAATTAGGGTTTCTTCTTGTTTTCAGTGTTTTTTTACCTCTGTCAATGATTTTCCAATGTTTCTACAGTGTGTTTGTCCTGATTTTCATCCTTGTGTGATTGCAATTTGTCTCTTGGATTTGTTGAAGTATTTTGAAGTTTGAGTGTTTTCTAGGGTTTCTAGGGTATCTAGGTCACCCTTCGCTCATTGCTTGGTCTGCCTCTCTAAGAATGATTGCTTCCATTCAAGATTCTTACTGCAGTCAGGACATCGTCCTCAACTTGCTTTCAGTGTGTGATTGTGAAGTTATTTTCATTAGTATTGAGTCATTTTGATGCTTTGATAATCACTTTTGTTCCATTTTCAAACATAGATTATAGTTGTTTGCTTTGGTAGGCTTGAAAGTGAAATATTGTTTTTATTTCTTTGTTTCGAAAATAAAAGTGAAAGATTTCGTTATTTAAGTATTTTTGAAACAATTTGCATTCAAAACCATAAGTGAATGGAATTTTCATTTTAGTTGTGTTAGATTGCATTTTTCCTTTTCTCATTGCATTAGTTTGCATTGTTGAGTAAAAGTGAAAAGAAAAGGAAAAAAAAGTTAGTGCATCTTGGTGAAAGGAAAGTGATTTTTGTTTCTCATAGGATTGCATCTTGGCATTTCATTTGTTTGTGAAAGTGAAAGATTAGATTTCATTTTTTCATTTTTCATTGGAAAGATAAAGATTTGCGTTTTGATGCATTTTGCTTGATTGATGCATTATTCGGTTGTCTCTCTTCCTTCATTATTTTAGCCTTCATCGAATGAAAATATTTCAATTTTATCATTTAGTTGCATCATAGGAATATAGGTGACATCGTTGAGCCATCAAATTGAAACTTAATTGAAGATAAACTTAAAATTTACCTCAATCAACCTAAGGAGCATTTGTAACCTAATGCAAATATCTAGAGGTCTAGGCTAGAGACGTGTTCCGATGTCTTTAAACATAGCAGTTGTCATTAACTGCCTGCATTGTATCCCGGGGGTGAAATCTTGTCCCAGTATGGAAGTATATCGAAGGTTCTCTAGTACTTTCAGGTATATAGGAGGCACTTCAGTATGGCAAGTATATAGGGATGCTCTCATCAAACGGTTATGCATTAGACAATGCTAACATGGACTTGTGATCCCTGTACTGTCGAGTATATATTGGGAGACCCCACTAGGTTGTTATCTTTTAGCCACAGGTAACCGAGTCAGCCGCCTTGTAAATGTGATACACCGAACACAGCATTCGGGGAGATCGGCCATCGTACGTCAAGTCCTTGGTTTTGGATAAGGTGTATATAACGGTTCACGGATACTTGGTAAACCCTCTTTCCTAGCATTACCTGTTTTGATTTATTTGTTGTTTCATGTCACAAAATTAACTGCCAATGATAACATGTCGAACGCATGAAGTTGCTTCTTAGTGTCACATTGAGTAAATTCCTTGTAAATTTTAATTTTAATCAACCCTCAACGAATCATCTCTTCTCTTTCTACTCTTGAGAGAAAGTCATCGTGGCTGAACCATTGAGTTCACCTCACAGTTCCCCTTCATTGTCTGATACTCAAGGGTCTTCATAAGGAGTTCATCCTGAACTTTCGTAGTCACTTGAAGCTCAATGCCTTGAACTTGGAATTGTCCCAAGTGTTCAAACCCTTGCTTCTCATCCTTCACCTCAAGATTCATCGTCATCTCAGGAGTCTGATCCATAAACCATTGATAGTCCACAGAGGTTTGTTTTGTACCCTCCGAATCTATTATTTGATCCATTTATAATATCTCCTTAATGTCATTATAGTCCATATGATCAATTGGGTGTTCCTTTGGAGTTATCTCCTCGTCCGTCTCGGATTCCTCCTCGCCAGCTATTTCCACCTATGGCTTTAGAAGGTGAGATTCCAACCTCTCCTCAAGGTCCTCTAGAAGTCTCTGCTACTCACACTCCTAATGTTGATAATGAGTCCGAATTTGACTTTCCTCCAAAAGGCTTTCCTTATGTAGGAAGAGTTCCATCTCAATCGCCTCTTGAAAATAGTGGGCCTATGCTTCCACATGGTTATACAACCTTAGCTCAATTAGTTTTAAGAACTCCCAGTGCTTCTTCATTATACCAAAATCCAATTTGGTCATCAAATGCTATGCCTACTTTTGGTCCGTTTATTCCTAACGTGACCTCTCAGATACCTGTGCAAACTGTCATCACTTCAGTTCCGATTCAACCAATGATTCCGTCACAACCGTTACCATCATTTCAACCTTCCATTCTAGTGCAACCGATAGTTTCATCTATAAGTTCCTCTGTCCCTCCCTCAAGTGGACAAATTGTACCACCACCTTATTCATAGCCTGGGGGGAAATCCCAACTTTCATATTGTGTTTGGTGGAACCCATGTGAGTGGATCACAACCTCACATGGTTGGAGTGAGTCAACCTAATCCTAGAGTTATTCCTAATCTCGTCGATCCATCCGAGGTAGGTGATTTCCAATATCAACAACCTTACATGGCCCAGATACCTCTCCAACAGTCTTATGTTCCATATGGTTCACAAGCACTGCAAAATCCACCTTACATTCCATAAGCTGGTCCTCATGTGCAACCTGGTCAAAATCCTATTCTGGGTGCATATGGTCAAATCCCAATTGGAACTTATCAATACCAACATGGGATCCCTCAAGGAACTATTCAACAATGTTAACAGCACCAAAGGAAACCTTTGTGGTAGCAACAGGGGAAACCTTTGTAACAATAGACACAATTTTTCTAACAACCCAACCAACCCTTGTATCTGCAAGACCATTGCAATAGCAAGGTCAACCCTTGCAGTGGCAAGCTCAACTTGTATATCAACAAGGTCAAAACTTGTAGACACAAGGTCAACCCATGCACCAACAGGGCCAACAGCTTTATTACTATGGTCAACACATGCAACAACTTTACAATCCATACGCAGCACATAATGTTTATCCTCCTTATGGTTATCAACGGCCTATTGCAGGTGAATATCAACCCTACCCTGGACAGAATCCACCTTATGGTTAGGTACCTCTCAGTGGGGGCAAAATCAAGCCCCTTATGGTCAAAATCCTCCACCTTGGGGGTAGAATCCTTACTAACAAGGTTGGAACCCGTAGACTGGGCCTTATCAAAGGCCTTATATTTCTTTTAACCCGCAATCACCATTTTTAGCGACGTTGGAACTATCTAATGTCTCAAGGCTTACTAATGATCCAATTCTTCATTTGTCTTATTGGCCTCCAATTCCCACTAAAATTCCAAGCGATTGCCCCAAATTTTAAGGAAAAGCTAAAGAGGACCCTCAAGCCCATGTGATGACATATCACTTATGGTGTTCTTCTAATTCCTACATTGACAATTTTGTTCGTCTCCACCTCTTTCAGCGAACCTTGACAGGTGCTGCCGCAAAGTGGTACATCGAGTTTCCTCGAGGTACCTATGTAGACTTCAACTCTTTGGCTATGGCCTTCCTCACCCACTTCCAGTTACCGGTTCGTTATGAAACTAGTACTCACTTGCTTACATCTCTAAAGTAGGATACTGTGACCCATATCTCCGATCACATCCATGAATGGAGACGTCAGTGTCGCCTCATCAAATTTGAAATCCCTGATGAGTTGTTGACCGAATGGTTTACCAAGTCATTCGTAAACAAAATCACTGCAGATATAGCAATGGGTGGTTGTGTTACTGAGGATCAGGCTATTACCTGTGCTGAATATTTGGATTGGGTTTATTCTCAATCTAGCACACTATATGAGATATTTCCTGATGCTCCAAGGCCATCTTCAGAGCCAACATCTTTGAAGTCTCCTGATGTGCCACCTGTTGATGGTGTCATTGGATCAGTATCTCAAAATTCCACTAAAGCTTCTTCGAAGCAAAAATCTATTTTGAATACTAGTTCCAGTCATCCTTAGAAAAACCCATCAAATCTTGGTAAAACCTCTGAGGTCAACGTCGTCCAGTCTACCGCGGCGAATAAAGCCTCGAAAGGTAAGAATAAGTGTAAGAGGAAAGCAAAATTCAATACCTCGAAATAGGATCCTCCTAAGCCATTTGTTGATGATGCCTCCAAACGAAAGCTGAAATATCCTTGCCTCATTTGTGAGGAAGATCATTACACCAAGGATTGTCCCCGACGTGCATAAGTTAGTCGTTTATTGAAAGGGACACTGACTGTATTGAAAGATCCATTCCCATCTCAACAGACTCAGTTAGTAGACCAACCACAATCCTCTGCCTCATCTGGTTCTCAAGTTTACATGATGATGGGTTTGTTACCTATCTTTGTAGCCACTCAATCAAAAGATTATCAAACCCCTCAAAAGAAGACGGTGGAAAAAGAAGCCACAGATATACCTTCTACTTCCACTCCACCCAGTTTTGGTCCTCTCCATATCGAGAGACCTAATAATGAATCTGTTATCTGACCACCTCCCAAAGGTGTGCTTCAGAAGTCATCCTATAACCCGAACGCTAGAGATGCTCAACATTACAGTATTGTCGAAGATTTAGCTCAAGCGCCTTCGACGATGTCTACTTTGGAAGTTCTCCAAACTTGTCCAACGCAGCAGAAATCATTATTGTCTTCTATTGGAGGCATTGATCCTACTGATTCGAGCTTGATTACTTTCGATCTTGAAAACCATGTTCCTCGTCTTCCTCATTAGATTTCCTTTTTGATTCAAGTCATTATAAAAGGAAAGATGATCCATCGGACTGTCATTGATGAAGGTGCTTCCACCTGCATCATGTTTGTTTCATGTTGGAAAGCTATTGGCTCTCCACCTCTCAAAAAGTCCCCGAATGCGTTGGAGGCCTTTGATGGCAGAGGCTCTCGTTCTTATGGTATTCTCACAAGTTTTCCTATCACTTTGTAAGGGAAGATTTTTAAGTTAGAAGTGGAAGTTGTAGATGCAAATTTGAATTACAACCTTCTACTTGGGCGAAGTTGGACCCATGCCATGCTTTGTGTGGTTTCCTCTTTTTTTCGGGTTCTCTGCTTTCCTCATGAAGGAAAAATTTCCATCGTCGATCAATTGTCCTTGTTCTATTCCCCTGCCTCAAATGGCAATGTCCCATATGTGGGAAATACCGATATTCCATATGAAAGCGTGGGGGCATGTCTTTTCAAAGATTTTTCTTTAATGGGAACTTTTTCTCTCCCACCTTTGCATGGTGCCTCGATCAACATGATCTCTATCTCTACTGATCCATGGGTCATTCCTTATCCGGATCAGCTTGATTCGTTTAGTGACATTATGCCGCTAAGTCCCTTACAACAAGCTTATCATGAAATTGTCTTGGCTTCAATGGCTTCTTCAGAAAGTCATGTTGTTCTCAGTATGTACCTAGATACCTATTCACAATCTCCTTGGCTTGGTTCTTGGGATTCTCCGAATCCCTTGAACGAGATATTATCCACTAAAGAGAGTATTGTTGAGGTTATGTCTCTTGAAAAAAATCCTTGGAATGATGCCCATCATTGTTACTTGTTTCTTCCAAGCCTAAGTGATATTCATTTGTGTCTTGAAGCTTTTGTTTCTCATAACCTGACGCACCCACTTCAAACACCTGTTCTGGTGCATGAAGTTTTGTCTGAAGGTAATATGGGAAATATTACTGCAACCATGCCAATCGACATTTCCATTAAACCTGGAATTGTTGAGAACATTCACATTGGGGTTTCCTGTTCTCCTGATGAGATACATTGACCTTTTCAAATAATTTCGCAATGTCTTCACTTGGTCGTATGAGGAAATTCCTGGTATTGATCCAGCTATTGTGGTGCATGAAATACCCACGTATCCTGATGCAAAGCCTGTTCGCCAATGGCTTCATCCTGTGCATCCTAAGAAGGCCGCTGCTATTAAGGGAGAAGTTGAAAAACTTCTAAAGGTTGGTTTTATTTACCCTATCCCATTGACAAATTAGGTCTCTAATATCGTACCTGTTACTAAAAAGCAGGGAACAATCCAACTTTGTGTTGATTACCACGACATCAACCACACATGCCTTAAAGATAACTATCCTACTCCCTTTATCAATAAAATCATTGATGAGTGCATTGGGAGTGAGATCTTCTCTTTTATGGATGGTTTTTCTAGTTACAACCAGATTAACATATTACCCGCTAATCAACACAAGACGACTTTCATCTGTCCATGGGGGACTTTTGCTTATAAGAAGCTCCCTTTTGGTCTTAAAAACACTGGTGCTACCTTCCAGAGAGCAATTTCATATGCCTTTCATGATATTAAACACATTGTTCAACCTTATCTAGACGACTTAGCAGCTCATTCTGCTAAGTGTCGTGACCATCCAGACCACGTTAGAGTAATATTTTTGTGTTGTCGACACTATAATATCCATCTTTATTTGCATAAATGTGTCTTCTGCATAGAATTTGGTCGACTCTTGGGTTTTGTTGTGTCCAAAGAAGGTATCCGAATATATCCTCTAAAAGTTGAGGCTATTGTAAATCTACCCCCTCCTTCATCACTGCACCAATTGCAGAGTTTGCAAGGAAAGGCTAATTTTCTTCGTCGCTTTGTCCCTAATTACACTGAGCTTGCCAAGGGATTTACTCGCTTGCTCAAAAAGGGGATCCCATTCATTTGGGATGAAATTTCCCAAAAATATTTCGATGCTCTAAAGAAAACACTCATTAATGCTCCTTTATTGCATCCCCCTAACTATCATCGTGATTATTTCCTATACTTGGTTGCGACTAACAATACCATTGCTATGGTGCTGGTCCAGGATGATGACAATGGAAATGAACATGTGGTTTATTATTTGAGTCAAAATCTTATTGACACTGAAACTCGATATGCTCATGTCAAGAAACTTGCCTTGGCAGTAGTCCATAGTGTTCAACGATTTCGCCATTACATTCTTCTATGGAAGACCATGGTGATTTTTTACTGTAACCCCATGAGTTATATTATGACTTGTCAATTGCTTGGGGTAAAATACTCTAAATGGATTGTTATCCTGCAAGAGTTTAATTTGGAGTTCACTGTCGTCAAATCAAAGAAATCACTCATTTTTGCCGAATTTTTCTGCACCCTTCCTTCCGCAAATACCTCCACTGATTTTACGTAGAAGATTCCTAATGAAACTTTGTTTCTCATCAACACTCTCGATTTGTGGTACAAAGATATCATTGTTTATCTTCAAACCCAAACTTTCTGATCTGAGTTGTCTCGATCCGACCGACACCTCATCCGGCATTAGTCTCAACCTTATTGGAATATTGGTGATACATTATACCGAGTCGGTGTTGATTTTGTTCTTCGCAAATGTCTAACACTTTTAGAGGCGGAACGAGTCTTGAATGACTGCCACTCTAGGGCATGTGGTGGTCACATGTCAGGCTATGCCATTGCTCAGAAGATCCTTCGCGCCAGTTATTTTTGGCCTTCTATCTTCAAAGATTGTATTCTGACCGTTCAAAAGTGCCATGAATGTCAGATTTATAATTGTAAACAGCGCGCCCCACCAGAACCCTTACACCCTGTCATTACCATTAGCCCATTTGCTAAATGGGACATAGATTTAATGACATATAGCCCTCACTCAGCCAGGGGGCATGGCTATATCATCGTCGCCATCGACTATTTTACTAAATGGGCCGAGGCGATGGCCACATATAATGCTGATGGTATCACTACTGTTTAGTTCCTCTTTAACCATGTCATAGTCTGTCTTGGCGTCCCTCAAGCCATTATCACTGATCACAGATCACATTTTCATCAGTACATGATGGAAGAGTTGACTGCTTAGTTGGGTCTTCACCATGATAGCTCAACTCCTTACTACCCATAGGCCAATGGCCAAGTTGAAGCAATTAACAAAGTCTTGATTACTATGCTTCAACAAACCATTGGGAAGCATAAAAAGGATTGGCATCTCATGCTATTATCGACTCTTTGGGCTTACCAAACATCAGCGAAGGCAACCACTGGTTTCACTCCATTGCATTTGGTTTATGGTTTAGAGGCGACACTCCCGATCGAGTGTGAAATTCCTTCGTTAAAATTAGCTATCGAGCTACTCCCTGATACCTCACCTGAAGAGGAGCGGTTACTTTATCTCGAGAGACTTGATGAGACCCATCGTATTGTTGTGGTGGTGATCGAAGCACAGAGAAAACAAGTTAAAGCTCATTTTGACCAAATTGTTTCTCCACACATTTTCGCTGAAGATGACTTGGTCTTGATGTATGACCAAGCCAACGATAAGTTGGGAGTTAAGAAGTTCGAACCTATGTGGCATGGGCCATATATCGTTAAACATGTCTTGCAAAAAGGCGCCTATGACCTGGTTGAATACGAAGGTAATGCATTATGACACCCCTGCAATGGTTTTTATTCTGAAATAGTATTATGTGTGAATTTCGTATAATTACTTTTGTACATTAATGTGTGAGTTTATTGGTGTGTAGTTTTGATTTTTTGGTGTGATTGTTTTCTTTGCAGACATGTTCCTTGGTCTTACCTTATGTTTCACTCGGTTTGTAGATGTTGTCAAACCATTATGTTGGTTATGCTGATGGTGCTTGTCGTAGCACTCAGAACTTATATTCCGCATCTTGGGCACTCTTTGCCCCAGATGGCGAGTTGATCGCTTTACAAGGTATTTTCCTGGGACGAACAACTAATAATATTTCCGAGTACAGTGCAGTTAATAAACTGTTATAAGAAGCGATTTCTCTTGGCATTAGAAATTTAGTTGTTAAGTTAGATTCACAACTCATTGTGTTATAATTGAATAGTCATTACTCAGTAAGAAATCCACAAATTTTGCGTATGTATCTACATGTTCGATTACTGGAAAGAAATTTAGATTATATCACATATCAAAACATTCCACAGAATTTGAATACACTAACATATGCTTTAGTGAATTATGTTCTTGATAGACATTTGTGTAAGTTATAAAACTAATCACATCATCATGATACACGAGCATATATATATATATATATATATATATATATATATATATATATATATATCTATATATATATATATATATATATATATATATATATATATATATATATATATATATATATATATATATATATATATATATATATATCGCGTCTATCAAAGTTTGTTCATCAAAATTTCAAAAAATAAGTGTTCTAGGACACATGGTTTTCAAAGCTTACAATAGTGTAAAAAACATGACTAGAAAAAGCTATTCGCCCACATGATGTTCACGATAGCATGAGACCACTCTAATCACTCGACCCAACAACCAACGCAGTCTCGCAGACACTCCTACTATATGCCTCTGGTATCGCAGTGGCACGTCATCTATAATTGCATATTCTGGAATCCCTTGGGTAATCACTTCCATATTTTGTTCCATCTCTACCATAAGATTTGCTCCTTCCTCGTATGGAGTATCTTCTATCTGGAGCATCTTCTATCTGACGTGCTACCCGTCGTGCTATTGGAAACATGCTAGGAGGCCTCTCTGGTCCTACATCTGCATATTTATCACAAATAAACCCTCATATACACTTTAACAAAAAAACTCATAAAACCTGCAAATTCCAAAAACAAGTTTTACCTGCATCAGTCCACTATTCACCATAGAAAATTTTAGGGGCGAATGTTTGCCCTTCGGCGAAATTAAGGAGTTTTAAATTTTTAGTGGGGAATATTTTGTATGATAGTACATTTTTACAAATCACCTCAAATAGCCCACCTTATTTTAAGGGAGAGGGTAAAAAAGGTAAATTTAGCCCTTGAAATTAGGAGTTACAACCTTCCATTCGCCCATTTTCAAGAATAGGTTTTATTTAAGTGAATCCATTCGCGCCCATTTTCAAGAATAGGTTTTATTTAAGTGAATACTATGGGCCAAATACCATATTTATAAGAGAGGTATGGTAAATTAATAAAAATATAAATAAATGAAAGGTATGGTAAATAAATAAAACATTTTTTATATTTACTCCATAAGTCACCTTATATACATGCAAGGGTGTAAACAAATAAAAATATAAGTAAAGTGGAGGTATGGTAAATAAATAAAACGTCTTTTTATACTTACTCAAAAGGTATGGTAAATAAATAAAAATATAAATAAACTAGACGTATGGTAAATAAATAAAACCTCTTTTTATATTTAGTCCATAACCCTCGTTCTATTTATGAAGGCTCAAGAAAGAGGTTTTATTTAAGTGAATCCTATGGGCCAAATACCATATTTGTAAAAGAGGTATGGTAAATTAATAAAATATAAATAAACGAGAGGTATGGTAAACAAATAAAACATTTTTTTATATTTACTCCATAAGTCACTTTATATTTACGAACACTCAAAAAATGCCTTATATTTAGGTGAAACCTATGGGAAAAATACTATGGGACAAATACCATGGACTAGATTGTTATTAATACCATGCAAAAAAACATTATTAACCCTAATATTAGTATTAATAAAAATAAAAATGGCACATGGTATTGACCCATGGTATTCACCAAAATGGCACATGGTATTGACCCATGGTATTCACCTGGAATGTAGCCTATTTAAATGGGGGAATTAAACCAACATAGATCCATCTTTACTCTGGATCTAATAACCCCCGAGAGGTATCAAATATCGTGATTTGGTAGATCAAGAGTAAAGATGGATGTTGTAATTTAATGTATGTTAAACATTTTAGCTTGGTTAAAATAAAAAATAAAATAAAAATCAACTATTAATTTTATTAATTTTTATAAATTACTAATAGTAGTTTTTAAGCTCCAGGTTTATGATAACCCATGGTAATACCAAGATCTTACAAGATTTTATAATTGAGTAAAATATTCGCCATGCTTGGTGAGAGATTCACCAAAAAATTATATACACATATTATATTATTGATAAAATCGCCTTCCATTTTTCTTATATACCATGGAGATTCGCCCATTTATTATAAATATAAATTTAGGGGTGGTTCTTAAAATTTTCCCTGCTATTCACCTGGTGGTAAAGGTAGATTTGGATCCCCTCTGAAGTCTGTGCTTGCATAGACATAGTCATCCAAAACGATCAGTTGTCTACATAGCCAACCGAAGAACGACGGAGGGAAATGCATCCGCTAACCCCCTCCTCCACGAGGCATGATCTCACTCCATCTGAGTAGCCTCAGATCTTGTGGAGTAGGATCTGGTACCTCTGTCCACTGATACTGAAATAGGGGCATACGCTCCAAAAAGAAAGTGACCAAAATTGAACCAAAGTCGAACTACTTCAAGTTTCCCAACTTGCCTTTGGTCAGTTGCCTCTTCATGTTGGCCAGCAGTCCCTTGCACCAGTTGAACACTGTTGGAGTAAGGCAATCCATTGCATACTAGAATTGTGATTTTGAGACCTTGTGCAAAGCCTGCAACCCAACTATATGAGCCATGGTGTGTAGAATTGTCCTCAAGGGAAGATTTTCGATGGTCAGTATCTTCACCTTCCCGCTCACAGTTGTCTCTACACTCGGGAAATGCCTTCTGATTAAGGCATTGGTGCTCTCACCTCCACCATGGGATCCAAAGAGTTGGACTCTTTCCCCTCTTCTAGATAATCTAGTAATGAAGTAGATATCAACTACTTCCAGCTCTAGTTCTTGGTCTCCAATGATGAATATTTTCTGATCAACATCCCATAGACTAATCAGATAGTGTAGCAGCTCATTTTGAGCTCTGAGTCCTAGGGTTCGGAAGAATTTCAATAACCCACAGTTCCTCAAAGTGTTGACACATTCAGCATTTTGGGCAGCCTGGTGATCTTCTGCCTCATGGCCCCTTTCCTTCCATTCGATGACCATGTTGTCGAAATCTCCTGCAAAACAACCATTTACATTTATTAAATGCCTTTTCATGGATCAAAAACTCAAAAATTTCGCTCAAGAGAGAAGATTTCTCTTCATTTTTCCGCCCTGCGGCTAGCACGACTGTTTTAATTGTTTCCACGATGGAAGCATGATAGCCTTTTGGGCTTAGGGGCTATCAATGCAGATCCGATGAATAGACTCGCGCTGATCGCTCTTGATTTTAAAATTCGAAATCCTCCCTTTTAACAAGCAAAATTCCTTAGAAAATGGCATAAAAGTAGAATGAAAAGTAAGAGAAAAGGAAGAGCTCTTACCTGTAGCTGACAATTCATGAAATGGTGCCCTGGATCTCTCACACTACTTGCCTAAAGAATCAAGGGAAATATGATAAAATGCACTCTCCAATTTACTCCAAGTGAAATGGCAAAAATGTTTTTACTTTTTGTGACTCTATTTATAAGTTTTTAAACACATTTTTACCAATATTTTGTTATTTTCCTCGATATTAGTAATGTGTGGTTGTCTTTGTGTAGTTACAGGTTCTTTTTGGTGGTTACAATGATCATTTTTTACTAATTCAATGAGTTTTTTTTTATCTCTTTTTCAAACTTGTTAAAAACAAATGAAAAAGGAACCCCCCTTGAGTCATCTTTAAGCTCTTTTCTGACTCTCTAAATATGAAAAGATTTTCGAGTGCTTGTCTTTTCGAACTCATTAAAATAAATGAATTGACATTGTCTTAGTATACATTTACCCCTTTTTGGGCTGGGATTGACTATTTACGAAAAAGGTACACCTTGGTCGACATAGTCAAGAGGTTCTCTCGAATATCATTTTCTACCTTTTCAGATTCGAGAGACAAATTACCAAAAGGGACATGATGGAGTTTTCTTTTTCATGTCTTTTTCAAACTCTCTAAATATGAAAAAGATACCGAGTTATTCTTCCGTCGGACTAGTTAAAAATTTAACGGCGAAAGACTTGTCACCATGACGAGATCATGTTTCTCCTTCCTAGGACTCGTAAAAATTATTAGGATAGATTCATTCGAAGAATGAACTTATACGACAAGCAGATGTTATCCCCTTCAAGCTTGTGATAAAAAATAATTGGGGTACTCGCTAGAAATAGTGGGGAAAACTGAAAGTGAAACATCTTTTATATAGGGAGCATGTCGCTCTTGAACATGACACTCATCTATTTTCTCGTATCGGGTTTGGGATATCCTCGCCTGGTCACTTGTATTTCCGAGTTTGGGTGATCCATTTTGCCTCTCATCTCACTATTCCATTTCGTCACCATGACCCAAGGTCCTATGTTGAGTCAAATGATGCCACACTTTGGAGTCGTATCGCCGATGTTGAAGAGAAGTCCTATCTGCAATTTGTTACCTATACATTGTCTAACCTTTTGCTATAGTCTTGGATCATACTCATTCATTTCACTTTATTCCTTGTTTCGTGTCGATGATGGGGGAATCATCATGGCCCTCCTTCAATGGTCACTCTTGTTGACTTCGGCTCATTATCCAGGAAGATGACTTAGGAAATCCCTTTTAGTACCTTAGATCTTTCATGCCTTAATGGCAAGTTCTTTACATCTAACGACATGTTTTCATCATTGGCCTTCGATCAGATGATTTCATGAGTGTTCGACTTCAGCTTCAATTTCACATTCACAGATTACACTGTTGTACCTTGAGCACCATCGTAATTATTGGTGGTTTCTCTTGTGCTTATTAACGATCCACATCATTGGCCAGTAATCAAGTAGTTTTCTAGCATGTTCGACTTCGACACATTCATTCGCATGTTAGAATTCGTACTTTGATTAGGTTAGGGATGGAGCACAAGACCCTGAGTTTTGTTTGATATAACTCAGGTTGCGAGGAGTTATGTATTATTCATAATTGTATACATTTTTCCTCTATACATATGGTTGTGACCATACCATGGGACTTTATATTTATGATGATAATCCTTCTATATCAAGTGGTTGCGTCCATACCTTGGATCTTAGACTTATAGATAATCCTTTTCATTTGGATGGTTGCGCCCATGCCGTGGATCCTTTCATATAGTCCTTTCTATTCGGATGGTTGTGTCCACACGATGGATTCGTGTTTTGGTATCAGATATGTATATGTATATGCCTCCTTGATTTGTAGGTCTCCTGACAGTGTGTGTTCTCGTCCTTGCGAAAGCTCGTAAAGCATCTCAGCCATCACTCCCTATTTTGCCTTCATGCTTCAGGGGGCATCTATTACATAATATTTTTTCACGCCTACTGCACTTCCTTGTGTCATACCTTGAAGTGCCTGAAACTTGGAAATCATGCTGTGTACCCATCTTGATATACAGTTCAGATCATCCCTGAAACACTGACGGAAACATGCCTTGAGCCTTCCCTGAAGAAGTAGGTTCTAAAACCCTAATTTCAAGATCAGTGTGAATGTGACACTGGCAACTAGTGCTAGTCGCGAGTTGCACTATACTAGCCTCGTGCTGCTAGCATGCTTTTTACTTGGATACTCACGCTGATCCCTAAAAGGAAAGTTTTCCCAAAGAGGACAAGAAGCTTCATGATCTAGAGGCTTCTAGAACGATGAGATGGAGGTTGTTTGGTGTGGATGTGGTTGAATTCTCCCAATATTTCCTTTTGATCTTATCCCTATGAGCTACCTCCTTGAGATGAGGGCCTTCTCCTATCTTTGGAGAGATCTTAACTCCCTTTCCCTGCCTATATATTCATCCTCTCCCATTCCCAAATGGTTGGTCTTTGGTTATTTGCACCCTTATGCTGAGATAGTGCCTACATGCTACTCATTTGGCTTGGAGAAGGAGTGATTGGAGAGCTTGAGATTGGACTTAGACATTCACTCAAGGAGAGCTTATTGACATCAAGGCTTGGTTGTATGCTTCCTCCTTTATTTCATTAATATATACAATTGTTGGTTCACTTTCCATAAATGTTTGTGTTAATGCATCATTTATCTTAATGCTCCTTGATCTATTAAGTGGATTACTTTTGATTATGCTTGTTGTACTTGTATGCTTTGTTGTGTCTTTGATCTCTTGTGCAGGTATCCAAATGCTGTGAGCAGTAGAGCTGAGCCTGAGGCACAAGCGATTCGAGGTCTTCAACAAAGGAGTACATTATAGCATCAGAATGAGGTAGGCCATCTTCCTCTTCTCTCATTTCGATTGTAATTTAGGAAAGTGTCTTGTAGATTGTCACATAGGTTGTTAGTCCCACTCATTGGGCTAGAGGGATCGTCTCTATTTGCAAAGAGGATTTTCCTAGACAACATAGAGGTACATGAATTTTTCCTTTCACGTATTCCAAGATCATTTTCATCCAATATCACTTCCAACCTAATCTTCTAACCAAAAAAAAATGATGAGTCACCTAGCTTCTCAAAATCCTTGACGTAACAGGTAGACATCTTGACCAAATCAAATAGGCTCCTTCAACTTCTTCCAAAGAAAATTTCTACCGTCTCTTGTTTCCTTGGGATTTTCTTCACCTTGGCTCTGATACCATGTTAATTTTCCACTGTTCCATGCTGTTACAATCACTTTAGCCCAATTTTTATCTTTAATTAGAAATATTTCAAAACAATTTAATCTTCCAATGATTAATAGCAATTTTAGATAGAATAGTAAATGAAATGTATATTAGAAGACAATCAAGAGAAATAACAAGAGACACCATGATCGGTTAAAGACCAGGGAAAAACCCACAAGGGGGAAAACCCTTTCAAATTTCTTCTTCTTATTAGATTTTCATAAAATGTTCAACAAAGAGAATACAATGTTCCAATACATCAATCAAGAGTCAAAGTCATTCCTTTGACCATCTAACAAAACTAACCAAACAATATTCAAGAGATGAGCCTAATAGACAAATTTGATTAAAGTCAAAGTCTCCAAAACTGATCAAATTATGTGGTCAATGGTCAATAAAATTTTAGGTCACTGAAGTTGGGACCTAGTGATAGATAGTGTGGCTATATCCCTCCAACCGTAGGGAGCACCCTATCAACGTAGTAGCTAGAGAAAAAACTTCTTGAATTGGACCCTACAGCTCTATATTAATTTTTTTCTCCTCGCACATGTGAGCTCGAACCCTGCAATTTTCAGACCTATACAAAACAATCCAAAGAAGAGAGGGAAGAGTATGCTTGATGTGATGTCCAAATGAGGTTGACTTGTCTTGAATTTATATGCTTCCAAGGGGTGCCCAATTTTTCTATAAAGTTGACCTGTGCCTTTGTGCACTTTTGGGTTTTCACATTAAAAAGAAATTCCTTGACCAAATTAAATTGATCCAAGGGATAGGAGGGGTCTTTCTTGATGAGGAAGATTGTCCAAATGAAGGAATTTACCCCTGGACTGCCAAATTAACATACCTGTGTCAATGTTGGTTCAAACCCAATGCAATATGCTTTTTACAAAATAATACAAGACCAAATTAGAAGCCCTAGTTGAAACAAATTTTTCTTTTAAAATAAAGAACTACCAAGGCAAATAATATTGGAAAATGAAAACAATTTATTTTGCATGAAAGCTCAAGCTACACAACCATGAAGTCAATCTAAGAATCTTTGGGAGATATATATTCCTGAAATAAACCAATTGGATTTAAGGACAATAACCATCGAGTTAAAAAAACATGATCTACAAAAATATTCCTGAATCAAAATAATACCTAAATTAGTATAAGTCACCACTAGTATTCATTTCTGTATGGACATTTTGAAAAAGTTATAATAGAGCAAGGGAAAATTTTTACCCTAAATATTTTTTTTCCTATTTTAGTGTTCACAATGACATTAACTTCTGTCTCACGACCGTCTTATCCAATCATGGGAAACTGTAAGGAAAACAGTGGTCCATGTCTTTTGTATAATTGTGGCATGGAAATAGATGGCGCTATTGATCAGAATGATCCTAGCTTGCTCCTCCTAAGACCGAGTTAACCATATTACACTTTCTCATATTTATATTTACCTTCTCATCTCCAGGTGCTCATGGTCATCATGGATGGATATCATCCTTCATATTTATATTTACCTTCTCATCTCTAGGTCCTCATGGTCACCACCGATGGATATCATCCTTTTGTTGTTGCCATGATCTTTAAATATTTGTGCAATGATTTTTCATTGTTAAGCTTTATAGGAAAACCATCTAAAATTAAAATCCTTGAAAATAGCTCATACTCATGTAAATAACCTACCATAATTTTAGTATTTGCATAAAAAATGAATAGAGACAAGATGGAAATAAATATACCTACTAAGAGTAAAAGTGTAGATTTGCAAACTTAGTAGTGGTTATTACCTTCCAAATATTTATATAAAGACTTATTCTTTAGCAAACAATTAACTTTTCCACTTAATATATTAATTTGCAATTTTTCTAAAAACATAACATCCACTTAAATTATCTTATCACATTTGTTAATATTAATTTGTAAATTGTGCATACCACAAACACACAATGTATAAAAAATTAAAAACCTTAACGAGCGTTTTATCCAAACCACCTCATTTTCCACCAGAGAAATTGGAAATTCTAACTACCTCATTATGTAAATAAACATAGACATGTTTAAGGGTGATAAGAATTATTCCTCATTTTCCACCAGAGAAATTGGAAATTCTAACTACCTCATTATGTAAATAAACATAGACATGTTTAAGGGTGATAAGAATTTGTAATAATTATGAAGAAGATTGAGATTTTCGTAATACATAGGTATTCTCTTTGTTTTACTGATATGGAATTCTTGTAAAATTTTAATATATATATATATATATATATATATATATATATATATTTAATTTATATATAGATTTAATCAATGAAAATAAATGTTTATCCATGTTAACCACCTCATTGTTGTGCACCAAATAAATTGGAAAATTTAACTACCTCATTATGTAAGTAGACATAGAGATGTTTAATGGCGATAAAATTTTGTAATTGGTGAGAAAACTTATCCTAATTTAGTAGTCAAATGGGAAAACCTATTTTAATTCAGTTGTCAAATCAACAGTGAGGACAACTATCTCTAGCTTGGTATGCAGGTTGACTTATCATCGTTATTCAAAAGATATGCTTATGCACGCTGACTCATCACCCTTATTCAAGGATCTCTCCTAATTCAGTGGTCAAATGGGAAAATCTATTCTTCTTATTCAAAAAATATGCTTATGCAGGTTGACTCATCATCCTTATTCAAGGAAAATCACGCCACCTGAAATAACCGCTGGTGGTTCATAAGGGGCCGCTGGTGGTTCATAAGGGGCAGGGTTTCACTCTTGCTAGATGCATCGTTATTCAAAAAATGTGCATATGCAGGCTGACTCATCACCCTTATTCAAGGAAAATCATGCCAAAATGTGCATATGCACGCTGACTCATCACCCTTATTCAAGGAAAATCATGCCACCTGAAATAACCGTTGATGGTTCGTAAGGGGGTAGGTTTTCACTCCTACTAGGAAAATCATGCCACCTGAAATAACTGCTGGTGATTCGTAAGGGGTTGGTTTTCGCTCGTGCTAGATGCCTCTGAGTCTTGGGCTATTAACCTGTTTCGTTATGTCCAAAGAAGAGTCTTGGACCATTAACCTGTTTCCTCATTTTAGAGGAAGACGAGGTCTTAGCCAAACAAAAATAGGGCCATTACCCTGTGGTCTTAGCCAAACAAAAATAGGGCCATTAACCTGTTTCGTTACATCCGAGAAAAAGTCTTAAACCATTACCCTGTTTCCTTACATTCTTGGAAGACGAGCTGTAGCCAAACAAAAATAATTTTATGAGTATACTCCAATCCCAACCACATTAACTTATTAAATTAGAATAAATTTTCAGTGTCCCATTAATTTTTATTTAATTTTAATCTTATTTGATTTCTTATTCTTATACTTATCTTATCTGATCCCGTAGCGTAGCGGCCATTTAATTCCAATTTATTTTTAATGTTATGTTTATCTGATCTCGTAGCGGCCATTTAATTCCAATTTATTTTTAATATTATGTTTATTTATCTGATTTCTTATTCTTATATTTAATTTATTTAATTTTAATCTTATGTGATTTCTTATTCTTATACTTTTCTTATCTGATCTTGCAGCGGCCATTTAATTCTAATTTTTTTTAATGTTATATTTATTTATCTGATTTCCTATTCTTATATTTTTAGGCCGATAGGCCTTACTTTTGAATCGAATCAGTCGACGTCTGGTTTCCTATTCTTATATTTTTAGGCCGATAGGCCTTACTTTTGAATCGAATCAGTCGACGTCTGGTTTTCGTCTACACTTATGCTCTGTTACTGAGTCTGGTTTTCGTCTACACTTTTGCCATGTTTCTGACATCTGTGCACATATTTTTAATGCACTCCTCTGCTCTCCGGCTTGACATCTGTGTGTGCACCATTTTTACGCTAGAGTTCTCGGAGTGTTTGTTTGAATTCTTAGCTGGAGGAGAGTTTATGGCACTGAACAATGGAGGACACCAGAGTGCTCGCAAAATCAAAATTGCTGCGAGAAGAACTCAGAGCAATGTGGCGCCAGCGGCAGAGACGGGCTTGGATGCCCTTTGCGATTTTAAGCAGTTGCAGTGCTTCAACGCACCAATGTCGGAATTCTCTCTGCGATTTTAAGCAGTTGCAGTGCTTCAACGCACCAATGTCGGAATGCGAGAACCATCATTCGCGCAGCAGAAACAGCGGCCCAAGGTCACTGGGAGCACTAGAGGCCAGGGTAGGAAGCGGGGCAGGCCCCGGGCTGCGGTGTTGCAGAGCTTCAAACCACCAATGTCGGAATGCGAGAAACATCAATTGCAGCAGCAACAGCAGTCCAAGGCCACTGCGAGCATCAGAGGCCAGGGTAGGAAGCGGGGCAGGCCCCGGGCTGTGCAGTTGCAGTGCTTCAACCCACCAGTGTCAGAATGTGAGAAACATCAATTGGAGCAGCAACACCAGTCCAACGCCACTGCGAGCATCAGAGGCCAGGGTAGGAAGCGGGGCAGGCCCAGGGCTGGGGAGTTGCAGTGCTTCAACCTACCAATGTCCGAAATGCAAGAAACATCAATTGCGGCAGCCGCCGCCCAAGGCCACTGGGAGCTCCAGAGGCCACGGCAGGAAGCCCCAGACTTCCTGCCCCCAGACCGTGGAATTGCAGTGCTTAAACCCACCAATGTGGGAATGCAAGAAACACACCAATGTCGGAATGCGAGAAACGTCAATTGCAGCAACAACAAGAGTCCAAGGCCACTGCAAGCACCAGAGGCCAGGGTAAGAAGCGGTCAGGAAGCCCCGGACCGTGTTACAGGAAGCCCCGGACCGTGTTACATGAGGGCATTGAGGGTGGTGAGGGCATTGAGGGTGGTGAGAAGAAGAGAGGGCGGAAACGCAAGGTCAAAGAGGAGCAAGAAGAAATTGGGGCAGAATTTGGGGTTTTGAAATTAATGAATACATGTAACGAAATGATGTTAATGAGGATGATCGCAATAAGGAAGCAACAAATGGCTTTCTGAAGTACAGTGCACCGATTTCGAACACAGAGCCTAAATGGCCTGCGCCACTGAATTTACGAGGGGTTGAAACTGAATTTACGAGGGTTGAAGATTACAACTCCTGATGTTTCCAAGATTAAGAATACCAAGAAATTTGTCAGAAAACTGCAGATGGGGATGGATCCTGATACTGGAGTCCGTGATTTTTCTCGGTATATTCCAGCAGAGGAGAATAAATTGAAGGCAACATCACAGAACACTGCGAATACGAAGTGCCATCAGTGTAAAATAAAATCAAGGCAACATCACAGAACACTGCGAATACGAATTGCCATCAGTTTAAAAGAAATGACAAAGGCAGGGTGGTCTATTGTTCCAAATGTCCAAAGAAGTACGGTCTTATCTGCATTCGAAAATGAACCCTTCGCGAACGGAAGAGGAAATTGCACAGGTCTGTCCTTTTTGTCGGGGGCACTGTAATTGCAAAGCTTGTTTAGGGCGAACTCCGGAGGTTAGAGTGCAGACATTGGGGGTAGCTGATAGGGTCCATTTTCTCCAGAATGTAAGTTGCAGCGGCCTCCCCGTGGTCACTTAGATTCATCTTGAGCAAATGCTAGAACTCGAGGCAGAGGCCAGGATTCAGAGTAAACCAGTAGAAGCCCTGGAGATTCCCGAGGCTAATGGCGAGGAAGAAAATGAGCGTCATTATTGTGACAACTGCAATACATCTTTAGTAAGTTTCCACAGAAGCTGCGAAGTCTGTAAGTATGATCTTTGTCTGTCTTATTGTCGTGAGCTTCGGGAAGGGTCACAGCCTGGAGGTGATTTAGGAAAGGGATCAGTTGAGAATGCCGAGGCAGAAAATGAGGAGGATGCTGAACAAAAAGAAATGACAGGTCAGCTGGAATCTGCACCATTGCCTGATTTTAAAGTTAATTCTGATCTTTCAATCCCATGTCCACGTTGTTGTTGTGCAAAGAAATTGTTAGAATCAAAGTGCACGCAGTCTGGGCCAAATTGGGTTGCAAACATAGAGAAAAAAGCACAAAAAGTTGCCAGGAATTGTCAATTTCCAATGGAATTAAGAGATTCACATCCATGTTCTGTGTGCTTCAGTGACTAAGTTGCACTGTGACATTTCTGATGCTATCAATGTCATAATGCATACTGCCCAGGTCAACTTCTCAGATTCCCACCAAAATCAGATAGAGAAATTGAGACAAAAGTACAGGTAAATTGATGGGCTGCCAGAGATTTCAGAGAAGATGGAAAACCTGAACTCGGGATTTGGAGGTGCTCTATGGGAAGGTGCCATCGTAATCACTGGCCTGAGATGCTGAAGTTGAAGGATTGGCCTTCTGCAGATTTATTCGAAAAGCATCTACTACGACATGGTGCATCTACCACGACATGGTGCGGCTACTCCTTACCTTTCAAGGAGTACACCCATCCTAAAATTGGGATTCTAAATCTCGCCACAAAACTTCCACCGCACTGCTTGAAGCCTGATTTAGGTCCCAAAACATACATAGCTTATGGCACCAGGGAAGAACTTATTAGAGGGGATTCAGTGACTAAGTTGCACTGTGACATTTCTGATGCTATCAATGTCATAATGCATACTGCTCAGGTCAACTTCTCAGATTCCCACCAAAATCAGATAGAGAAATTGAGACAAAAGTACAGGCAAATTGATGGGCTGCCAGAGATTTCAGAGAAGATGGAAAACCTGAACTCGGAATTTGGAGGTGCTCTATGGGATATTTTTCGGAGAGAGGATGTACCCAAATTGTGTGCTTATTTGGAGAAACACAAAAGAGAATTCAGGCACATTAACAATCAGTGTCTTGAAGAGGTTATTCATCCAATTCATGATCAGACTTTTTACCTGAACGCTGAGCATAAGAGGAAGCTGAAAGAGGAATATGGAGTAGAGGCATGGAAATTTGAACAACATCTTGGCGAGGCAGTCTTTATTCCAGCTGGGTGTCCTCATCAAGTTCGAAACCTCAAGTCATGTATTAAAGTTTCCCTTGATTTTGTATCACCTGAGAATTTGCAGGAATGTATTCGGTTGACTGAGGAGTTCCGCTTGCTTCCCAAGGGCCACAGGGCGAAAGAAGACAAGTTGGAGGTGAAGAAGATGGTTCTCCATGCAATGGAATCTGCCATGAAGGAGCTCGACAGCTTGACCATGGTTACTGAAGAATCAAACAAGGGAAAGGGTACAGGGTCGTAGAAAATGTGGATTCAAGCTGTTGCTGGTACGTTTTTGAGTACCCCACTTATTTTGATGACGTTTTTTTGGTTTTGTCCAGATATTTTTCCATGAACAGGATAAAAAGTTGCTATATTTTTTTTTAAAGATTTGTTAAATAAAATGCTATAGTACTCTATGCACCTGCTATGCACCTCAGTTTTTTAAAATGATTTGTTTCTTTATGGTAAGTAGTCCCTGCGAAGATAAAAAGAAACAAACAAAAATAGAAATAAATCAATTTTTGCAAATCATTGGTAAACTAACTTGGACTTGGATGTAACAGGCTGTAAATCAGAATTGGAAGACAAAGGATATTGTGTGAAAAAGTTGAAATACAGAGAAACAAAAATAGAAGTAAATCAATTTTTCAAATTATTTGTAAGAGAACATATTGCGTTAAGAAGTTGCAATACAGATAACAAAAATAAAAATAAATCAATATTGCAAATTGTAAAAGATTTTTTACTAAGATGTGAAAATACAAATCCAACATAACTAGAAGGAAGGGAAGGGCTCATTTGCAGAAGAAGGATTTTCATAGCAGCTTGTCAAAAGGAAAAATGAACCTGCTGAACAGGAAATCACAGAAAATCTCCTTCAGGTTGACCTCAGATCCATTTAGAAGACTCCAAATACTACCCATAAGTAAAGCCATCATAGTCCACCTCTCTTTAAAATTCCATCCAAATATCTCAAACAACCAACAGTGTTTTACAACAATCAGCAACTACAGAAAAAAGATAAAAATGACTCATTTCCCCTCTCTTTTAGCCCCTTTCCACCTAATAGAAAAACATAAATTTGAAAGTTGAAAACCAAAGAAGTTTGTGCAACATTTTTGACATAAATGCGTATTTAAGATATATTTAAGGTCATTTTTAGAAAGCTCGTATGAAATTTTGCCAAATCTTACGCAGAATGCTGTGAAATATGGTGATATTTTTTGAATTGGAAGGTAAGATTTTAAATATGGAAAAACAGAACCAGAATATGTTGTGCATCTTAGATGAGTCGGGATTCTGAAACATGAAATTTGTACATCATGTCACGTCTTCATGTGTTTGGTAGCTAGGCTACAGATTGGATTCCGTGAGGAAATGGCAGAAGGAATTTTTGAGCATACTGTTGGAGCATCTACAGAATGCAGTTGGAGAAAAAACAAGAGATCATTGTAGCAAATTCCTACCCTTATCTATAGAAACATTTTCCAACATAACTCACAATCACACTAGCGATCAAATACTGGAGTAGTATGCTATATCCATGGTTACAGTTGCTACTTATACCGATTGCAAGGCAAGGAAAATCATATCCACTTCCAGTGTCAGAACCCCTTATATATCCCTGTGTAGTTGGAAGGAGTCATTCTGCAACTGCCTTGAGATCTTCGGAACTCTATCAGGATTGAATAACAATGGTGCTTGAGACCTCTATATTTTGCAGAAGGCTTTGCTGTTGGCAACTGAACTGCGTGTACTCCTTTGTAAGTCATAAAACAAGCTATGAATCTAGCCATTTTGGTTAAAAATGTGCTTCAAGTAATGTTAAGAATCACGGTGTTAAGAAAGTTTAATATGTATCTCTCTGGAATGATGGTCCTGTGGGAAATGTAACTGCAAGTGAAGAGCTTATAAAGGTACGTGGCATATAAGCGGCCCCTAAATAATTTGGTAAGGATGAAGGAACACATGCAAACAATCAGAAGAGCAAAATGATATCAATTCCAAGAATTGTACGGAATTCAGGAGTCAGTGTGATCATATGACAGATCAATGCTTGTCATTGACTTAATCATGACAAACGCCACAACTTCAGTTCACATGTATATTCCAAATTTTAGACAGCTGAAGAACCTGCAAACCTGTTATTCATTCTCCAAGTTCTAGGAGTTGATTGATTCTTGATGTCTAACTTACCTAGAGTAATTTGCTAAATGACAAAACTCATGACTCCTATAGATATTGCATCAAGCAAACTTCAAATTCAATTTGGGTAATGCAACTTTCATATATGACCAAGCGGGCTTCTATGGTTTAGCATTGTTACTTTTCATAAGGCTCACTAACTCGTTTATACGGTTTTCTCAATAATTATGCTTTAAAGGCAACACCAAGGGAATTAAGAGAGCAAAACAGAAAAACACATTGTTTTCATTCAAACGTACAACTACTGAAAAACAATTTAAAAAATGTAGAGACTCTTTAAGGCACGTAAAATCCCTCAAGAATCTCAGCGATACATATCTTGACGCACATGATGGGCGAAGCACATTAAACATGGGAAATGTTATGGTGTATGATATATTAGAGCTGCAGAAATATTAATTATGTTTTGATTTATCAAACTTTGATTAGATTCCTGGTGAATGGATTTGTTTTAGGGCGGTTTCTAGTCTATTTTATTAGATTCCAACTTTCTGGAATCCTGTTGAATAATTTTTTTTTTGCAAGTATTAACAATTTATATGTTTCTACCTGAAGTCTTGGTTGGTCTATCACGTGCTGATAAATAAGTTTTATTTGCCATTTTGTCTTAGATGTTTGGGTTCTGGGATTTTGATTGTAAGGAGGATGTTTTCATTTGTTTTGCCTGGAAATGAAAAATTAGAAAGGGAGTTTCTTGAAGAGTTTCATGATTTGATTTTCTCAATCAGTGGTGTAGGCTTCTCTAAATCTATGGATGTCATTTTTGGTGCAGTCAATTTTATGGAAAGACCATGCAAAGTTCACAGCATTTGCTTAAGAAGTACTGCCCAACTGTATGAATTATACAGTTTGTCAGACCTACATAGTGACAATGGTCTGGACTCTGCACTGTCCATTGTGAAAATGCTACAGGGATTTAAAAGGGCCGGCCTCATGAATAGGTGCTTCAACAGTTCTGCAAGTTCAATGGAAGAAGATAGAACTCAGGTATTTGAAGAGGTCAAGGAACCTTACATAGAATCAGTTGACACGCAGAATTTGGCAATATTTGACAAGCTGAAAGATGGGATCCCACATAACACGTTGCAGAGGGATCTGAATGAGTTTCCAAAAGATATTACTAAAGGTGAGTCTCCCAGCAGTGATGAGTCTCCCAGCAGTGATGAGGATAGTTGGGTTGATGTAAAGCTTTCTGATTCCCTTGGTTTGGATTCTTCTTGTGAGGCTAGAGCTGCATCTTGTCTTGAAATATTGAATGATAGGAGAAATATTGAAGGTGCAATGAACCAGAAACCAGCAATATCAGTTAATGAGGATCGTTGGAAGATCAAAGATCTTAATGATAGGACAGGGCATGAACATCCTACTAGTAACATATATTTTCAAGTGCATTCTCTAGAAGAGAACATGGGAACAGTAAGCACATCTGAATGTTCAAAAGAAAACAAACGGGTTGAAGAAGCTAGACAAGAGGATAATTCAATCCCTCCTTTTTTCGCAAACAATTTAAGGCCGGAAAAGACATTCTACAAGGCAAAAATTGAGATAGTAAATGCTAAGCCGTGAATGTCTCTGACTATTCGGCTGCCATCTGCTCAAGACAAACATTTTGTTGAAGTTGAAGAAATCTGTATCCATGCCATCCCTGTTGCAGCAGTCATGGAAGGAATGGAACACATGGGTTTCAGCAGTCATTTCAATCCTTTTGGTAGCTCAGTTGGAGGCTCTTTACTGGCAATGCTTGTTCCAAGTATTTTACAGGTGTCAACGGGTGGGTTTGGTCAAAGACAAGAAATGTGTTTTTTAGGTCCATTCAATGGCAGCGAAGCGAGTGATTCGTCAGAATGTGAATCTTATCTGTGATGACTTCAGCTACCTCCCAGTCTTCCATGACAGAATCACCAGTTTCAACCGGAGAACATGCATCTTATGGTACGTATCCGGATGAAAGATATTTAACCAATTTACTTTTATATCAAGACTAGGTTATTTCTAGTGACAAGGTGCTGATAGAAGCACATTGAGAAGTGTCTATGTGATTTGGAGAATCACTCCAATTCCGGGCACTGCTTGAGGAAAACTTTAAGGTCAAAGTGGCTAGTGCATATCCAAGGAGGTTTGCTAGAGTGTTGGCAACTAAAAATTATGGGACGTATGTTTGAAACTTTGAAGGTTGTTCTCACCAATTTAAACTGTTTTTTAAGATAGATGTTTATTTAACCAAATTGGAGGTTATCAAGGCCGGCTCTCTAATTTGTTTGATTCAAAGCTCATTAGTGTTGAAATTAGTAACAAAACATTTTTGTAGTGTTAAAATTTTGGGAAATGTTTAAAAAACATATGCAAAATTTAAATGGGAAACGCAGAAAATTTGTTTGGTATTTTTTTTTAAATCAAAATGTTGGAGTGTTTGAATGGTGGAAATGGATTTAGCACCATCAAGAACCTTTGGGGCACCCAAAACCCTGAAGTTTGATAGCTTTAACTTAAATTTTCAAAAGAATTCTACAGGATTTTGTCATAATCTTGCCAGAATTTCCATTATTTTCCGAGCTAATTTGTGGGCTTTTTAGACTAAGTGTTGGTGGAAAAGTTTTGTTACGATTTTACCAATCTTGTTCAGTTTTGTGGATTGGTTAGATATTCCTTTTGCAAACTATTCAAGGGCTTAATTTTCAACTTTTCCAAGTAATTATCAATTTTTGACAAACTCTATTGTTGCCATTTGCAGTTTTCTTGTATGCCACAGTTTAAGATAATCTATGTGTTTTATGCCATTGGAAAAAATGTATGGCCTTTGTATGCCTTTATTTATCCAACGTTTAATCTTCATTACAAAGTTTCATTATTCTGTATTTTAATTTGGATTATATATGAAATTGAAATATCACCACTTAACATTCATATGTAAACTAAAATAAACTGTAAATAAATTTTTATTAATTTCTAGAAAAAGATATTAATTAATAATATAAGTTAGAGTGTCGATTTTATAATCCAATCATTTTAATTGAGCTCTAGAATATATATATATATATATATATATATATATATTTTTATAATTTAAAGAATTATATATAAATATCATCTTTTATAGTATTTATATAAAATTTAAATTTGCCAATACATATGGTATATGGCCTCTCTTTCCTTATACCATTTTTCCTATTTTCAATTTTCATACTATTTTTCATTGGCCTCTCTTTGCATTTTTTGGCGCTTTCCAATTTAAAAAACCTATTAGCCTCTTTTTTGCACCTTTTGGAATAATTGCTAGTTATACTTTTCTAAAAAATGTATTGGCCTCTCTTTGCATCTTTTGGAGCAATTGCTAGTATAATTTTGTGAGACTTTCCAATTTAAAAAACCTATTGGCCTCTCTTTGCACCTTTTGTTGCTATTGCAAGTTATACTTCTTCTAAAAAACGTATTGGCCTCTCTTTGCACCTTTTGGAGCAACTGCTAGTTATACTGTTCTTCTCTGATTTCTTAGATTTGCACTTTTTGGAGCAATGGCTAGTTATTTTGTTTTCTTAGATTTACACCTTTCTCTGATTTCTTAGATTTGCACCTTTTAGAGCAATTACTAGTTATTTTGTTTTCTTAGATTTACACCTTTCTCTGATTTCTTAGATTTGCACCTTTTGGAGCAATTACTAGTTATTTTGTTTTCTTAGATTTACACCTTTCTCTGATTTCTTAGATTTGCACCTTTTGGAGCAATTACTAGTTATTTTGTTTTCTTAGATTTACACCTTTTGGAGAAATTACTAGTTATTTTGTTTTCTTAGATTTACACCTTTTGGAGCAATCTTATTTGATTTCTTAGATTTTCACTTTCTGGAACAGTTGAATTGCTAATTATACTGTTCGTATCTGATTTGATTTCTTAGCTGTTCTTATCTGCCACTGTTCGTATCTGATTTGATTTCTTAGCTGTTCTTATCTGATTTGATTTCTTAGCTGTTCTTATCTGATTTGATTTCCTAGCTGTTCTTAAGAGCCATTTAATTCTTGAATTGAGACTTCTGTGATCCATATCAATTTGTTGAGGAATCTTCGGCAAAAATCACATAGAAAAACTTTTGTCGACGCGTTTTGAACCAGCCAGTGTGGTTCATCGTCAGGACAAGTTGAATGAGCAGATCTTATTAAGCACTGCTTAGTAAGATCTACTCATTCAATTTGTCCTGACGATAAGCCATTTAATTCATTTAATTCTTATTTCATGATCTGCTCATTCAACTTGTCCTGACCATAAGCCATTTAATTCATTTAATTCTTATTTCATTTCAATGTTATGTTTATTTAATTTAAATGTTATATGTTGTTTATTTAATTTAAATGTTATATGTGATTTTTTATAGTTATCCATTTAGAAGAAAACCTTAGCAAAGAGCCCCAAGAAGCAAAAGAGAGAACACGTCGGTAAAGAGAGCGTACTTCTTCTTGCTGCGATGAGCAAGGAGCAGCAAGAAGCAAAAGAGAACACCTAGCAAGGAAGAAGAAAAAGGACGAGTATGACCCCACCCCAATGCCATATCAGATTTGCTGCGAACAGTAAACGACCCCCACACCCCAATGCCATATCAAGATTGCTGCGAACAGCAAAAGACCACCCGACCACCCACAAGAGAGTGCATTCTGAAAAGTAACTGTGCCACCCACAAGAAGAGTGCATTCTGAAAAGTAACTGTGTCTGGTTTAGAAGAATCTCTAGCTGAGAGTGCATTTGTAAAGCGTTGATTTTAATTCCATGTGCCTTATCTGTATCTCTAGCTGAGAGTGCGTTTGTAAACCTTTGTTTTTAATTCCATGTGCCTTATCTTTATCCATGTCCCTTATCATTATCTCTAGCTGAGAGTGCCTTTGTAAAGCTTTGTTTAATTCCATGTACCTTGTATTTTCCCTCTTCCTAAATGAAGTTCTTGCAGCTTTTTCCCTTTTCTTTTTGCTTTTTGCTTCTTTCCCTCCCTGTTTTTTCCCTCTTCCTAAATGTAGTTCTTGCAGTTTTTCCCCTTCTTAACTCCATGTTCTTTCAGTTTATTGAAGTATTTGAATCAACAGTGTTCAGATTTTCTAAAACACCAATATGATCACTTAACATGCAGTTCTGAACATAAAAGTGAATAGCAGTACTTTAAATCACATCAGTAACATGATCTGTTGGGCGGTTAGGGATCAGGTTGAAAAGCAGAAATTGTATGTCGTTGCTGTTCAATTTCAGTGTATTTCTTCAAATAATTGTTAAGTCTTTATTTAAGAAAACAATCAAGATTGTTGATTGTAGGGTTCAATACCTTTATTTTACAAAAATAGATTGAAACAATAAATTGTAAATTGCAGATGCTTGTTTATAGTCATTGTATTGTATTATTTTGGAAAACATGCTCTAATTTATTCTCATTCCATTGCCACATCTATTTAGCAGGAGGCTTTAATTTATTCTCATTCCATTGCCACATCTATTTAGCAGGAGGCTTTACCAATTTGGAAGCTTGCCTAATCATCTCTCCTCTTGAACAAATGAGGAATTGAAATATATTATAATTCACCAAGAGTACAGTCCCTTTCCCTTTTGAAATAAGAAAGAGACTAATAAATGAGTGGGGCTAATTCTTCAATAAAACATATTTCAGATCATTGATATCATTTTTAACTTAAAGAACTAAAACGCAAAGGAATTGACTAATATATAGATTAGGAAGAAGCCATTAAAAGCTAGTTTCAGATTAAACAAACAGAGAACTTTAAAGTTCAAAAGAGAGCCAAAACAGAACTCTGGATTATTTGAGGAATCGATGGGCAAAGAAGTCCACATTTCTTTGCACAGAGTGATTAACAAGATGAAAATACCGATACCATATACAGCTACAAATAGGAATCACTGTTAAACAGAGATAGATCTGTTTGTGGATATGCTCACACTAACACTCCCTGTTATTCGCTAATGAGACTCACTGTAACCAGAGCAGAAATTGCTCTGAAGATATCAATGATAAATATCTGTGAAGGGGACTTGTTTAGAGCTCCCCTGCAGTCTGTTTGATCTTCTGCCCTATTTTCTGTGCAGCCTGGCCTGCATTGTCTATAACATCTTGGGTTGCCTTCTTTCCAATTTCATAGCCCTTGGTTGCTGTTTCCTTCACTGTTTCAGCTGTACCATGAGAATCACTGTCAACAATATCAACAGATGATCAGTTACTCTTGCAATCAAATTAATCAATCCCACAGTGTACATTGTTAACATGAATTTGTGCATTTAAATGAAATTAAACATGACCATATAAAATTTCTATTCTAGGTCTTACTGGGAAGCCGGCTCTGCCGTGTTCTTGAAATTGAAGGATTTAGGCAATTTCTCAGACGCCACGTTGGCCCAAATTTTGACTGTATCCCACGATGCTGTACCTGCGCCTTCGACTGCCTTCTCACTGGTTTCCATAGCCTCTCCGGCCTTCTCCTTTACATATCCAATCTTGCTGTTTTCTGCTAATTTATCGGCCTTGTTCTGATCGGACTCTACTGAAGTGGCCTGCCATATGGTCATGGGAAAACCCGCCAAGATAACCAACACCACCACATTAATAACTCCCCATCTCAGATATGCAGCCATATTCAAATTACCAGTCATTATTTCACTGTATCAATACAGTTGAATTCACCAAGGCTAAGCACGGTTTATCTTCCTGTATTCCCTAATATTTTCTGAAGTTGAGGGATGAATTCTGCAAGTAATGAGCAGATGATGGATTCATAGAAAAATAACACGGTGGGAAGTCACGTGATGAATCTCCATGTTGATCCTTCTTCTCTCACACTCTGTTTCTCATCGACACGTTTATAACACTTGTCAGATAGGTTACCGTCGTGCCACTTTACGCTACATACGTAGGCTGTTTAAATTAGAGTTCCATTGGATTGAAATGACAGAAGGCAGAGCTCCATAGGATTGAAATGACAGAAGGCAGCTCTAGGACCGTTCCATATTTACATGATAATATATTTGAGGCTCTATACTGGCAATGCTTGTTCCAAGTATTTTACAGATGTCAACAGGTGGGATTTTACAGATGTCAACAGGTGGGTTTGGTCGAAGAGACCAGAAATGTGTTTTTGTAGGTCCATTCAATGGCAGCGAAGCGAGTGATTCGTCAGAATGTGAATCTTATCTGTGATGACTTCAGCTACCTCCCAGTCTTCCATGACAGAATCACCAGTTTCAACCGGAGAACATGCATCTTATGATACGTATCCGGATGAAAGATATTTAACCAATTTACTTTAATATCAAGACTAGGTTATTTCTAGTGACAATGTGCTGATAGAAGCACATTGAGAAGTGTCTATGTCCAATTCCGGGCACCGCTTGAGGAAAACTCTAAGGTCAAAGTGGCTGGTGCATATCCAAGGAGGAGGTTTGCTAGAGTGTTGGCAACTAAAAATTATGGGACGTATGTTTGAAGGTTGTTCTCACCAATTTAAACTATTTTTTAAGATAGATGTCTTTTTAACCAAATGGGAGGTTATCAAGGCCGGCTCTCTGATTTGTTTGATTCAAAGCTCATTAGTGTTGAAATTAGTAACAAAACATTTTTGTAGTGTTAAAATTTTGGGAAATGTTTAAAAAATATATGCAAAATTTAAATGGGAAATGCAGCAAATTTGTTTGGTATTTTTTTTAAAAATCAAAATGTTGGAGTGTTTGAATGGTGGAAACGGATTTAGCACCATCAAGAACCCTTGGGGCACCCAAAACCCTGAAGTTTGATAGCTTTAACTTAAATTTTCAAAAAAATTCAATGTTCCACCAAGACTCCGGTGCGGGGAGACGCGGGTGCGGGGAGACGCACAGGGGGGACATGTGGGAGTACCCTCAAATTTTAGGGAAATTTCGGGGGTGCGGGGAGTCGTCAAGGTATATATATATATATATATATATATATATATAATTCAAGTTCATATTCATTGTCCACTGTTCAATAATGAAAGCATAAAAATATTAAATAGACAATTGAAATTTGAATCATTGATCCATCCTCATCATTCATTTTGATACATACATCATTCATATGACATACTCAAGTGACAAGTCTCATTATTGAATTAATTATTATTCATACATACCATGAGATTCAAAAAACAAAAATAAAAATCAATAATAAAATATTCAAATACATTGATCGATATCATTCATCATTCAATGGTTCATCATTCTACAACAATGACTCGGCTCACCGTCCCTCAGCTTAGCGTCTCAACGTTCAGGCAAACAGCGGGCTGGAGCAATGCAAGGCGACTGGCTCAGAGTCTTGGCTCAGCAGCGGCGGCAGGGAGGTTGGCTGGGCGTGTTCACTGTTCACGCTTTCAACTGTGCGTGGAAATGGTATTTCAGCGCTGTCTGGAAATGCCTCTGCGTGGAAATGGAAATGACTTTGGATTGAAATGAAATGAGCTTTTAACTTTAAGTTTTGCCTTTCATGACTTTTAGGTTTAGGCTTTTAAGTTTTAGTTATTTAGTTTTAATTTTAATTTTTTTTTGTAGACTTTTAAGTTTTAGTTATTTAGTTTTAATTTTAGTTAAAAAAAAAATTAATGGTTTTGATTTTTGAATTTTTGATTTTTAATTTTTAAGTCTTATTAGACAAATTTAAAGGGGGACGCCCAGGCGCACCCTTTTTGGGGAGTCTAGACTCCCACACTGAAGGGGGACGCCCAGAAGCACCCTTTTTGGGGAGTCTAGACTCCCACACTGGGGAAACGCACCCCCTTGCGTCTCCCCGAGACTCCCCAAAAAGGGTGCGTGGGGAAACGCACCCCCAAGAGACTCCCCGTCCCGGGTGCGTGGGGTGCGAGGGGTGCGCGCACCCGACCCTGGGGGACGTGTTCCCGTGGAACACTGAAAAAATTCTACAGGATTTTGTCATAATCTTGCCAGAATTTCCATTATTTTCCAAGCTAATTTGTGGGCTCTTTAGACTAAGTGTCGGTGGAAAAGTTTTGTTATGATTTTACCAATCTTGTTCAGTTTTGTGGATTGGTTGGATATTCCTTTTGCAAACTATAATAGGGCTTAATTTTCAACTTTTCCAAGTAATTATCAATTTTTGACTAACTCGATTGTTGCCATTTGTGGTTTTCTTGTATGCCACAATTTAAGATAATCTATGTGTTTTATGCCATTGGAAAAAATGTACACAAAATTGCCTTTTGAAAAGCTTTTTTATGACCTTTGTATGCCTTTATTCATCCAAGGTTTAATTTTCATTACAAAATTTCATTATTCTGTATTTTAATTTGGATTATATCTGAAATTGAAATATCTATGTAAATTAAAATAAACTGTAAATATTTTTTTTTTCTCAATCTGTCTACTTCTATTATTATACAAAAAGATTCAAAAAGTTACAGCAAGGCCGTAGCCTTGAAAATCTTGCCATGAGATTGACAATTAGCCCAGATGAACACATTCCAAAATTGGTGGACTTCCTTCTGTTGCGTCTTCTCCTAAGACTCGAAACATTGCGAAACAGGGACAAGCTGAGACAAACAACCATTGCGCTGCTGTACAGCGCTAAACAAGGACTTTCAGACATACAGACCCAAACAGTCGACACAGAGACATATAGACACATACTATGACCTGACACAGGCAGAATTGCGAGTTTCAAAAACAGAGTAATGCGCCTACTTCTTAGGCTGCCGAGAGCAGAATGCCATACAAGATCAGTCATCATCCGTAGTGTAGGGTTCCTCCACTACCCTGCACCCAAATTGCAAAGAGTCTTTTGAGTCTGAGCGAAGGACCACTGAGCCGGTTGGGACTCCCTGAGCAGGCTTGCTTGGACCAGCAGGGGCAGCTTGAGTCGCCAAGGAGCTTCCCATGACCGGGCGTTGAATATCAATTGGAGGCGCTATCCCTTGTTCTGGCGGAATTGCCAGATGTGCTGCTGCCTGGCTGCTGAGATTTTCACAATTTTCTATAGTAACAGAAACTAAGAAAGTGGAATTGGCAAGAGTGCAGGGGATACGATAACGGACTGTTGGATGCGCCGCATGCTCACATTCAACCATCCTTCCACGCCCGTGACCTCTGCCTCTTCCAGCTCTGGTAACATGAGGGCGGTTTTGCTCAGGTGCCAACTCGACTGAGGAAGAGGGGGAGATGGGGGCAGACCTCTGAGTGGTGGCACGTCCACGGGAGCCTCCACGTCTGCTTCCCATTCTAGGACGCTCTCTCGGCATTGCAATATACAGAGGATTAACAAGCGCGCAAATACACGGAGGGGAGTGACTAACCAGAACGTGAGCCCTTTGAACTTGAGCGCATTGCCTATGAAACACTCTCGAGCCTGAAACAGAGACGAAATTGGGCACTGAGAGTGAATGCCCCTGAGCTACCAACAGCACCGCAGAGGAGTGCGAAGAGGCTACAGAGGAATGCGAAGAGGCCGCAGAGGAATGCCAAGAGACCGCAGAGGAATGCGAGGAGGCCGCGGGAGCACAAAGATTTTGAAGCGCCATTGCACAATTTACCAGGAGGCAGATGGAGGAGTAAAAGAACCGCATTAAAAACCCTGCGTGAGACCAGCTCACTCGTCCTGCAAGGTACCTCGTGGCGTGCATGGGCTGACACCTGCCCATGTGAAACGCTACCTTTGTACCATCATACCAATTGAACACCCGCATCCGGGAGTAAATAAATTTTTATTAATTTCTAGAAAAAAATATTAATTAATAATATAATTTAGAGTGTAGATTTTATAATCCAATCATTTTAATTGAATTTAAATGGTGATTTCCAACCGCGGTTATTCTCTATTTTTAATATTTTGTTAGGAGTATATCTAGTGTTTTTAGTTTTAGCTCTAGAATATATATATAATTTAAAGAATTATATATAAATATCATCTTTTACAATATTTATATAAAATTTAAATTTGTCAATACATATGGTATATGGCCTCTCTTTCCTTATACCATTTTTCCAATTTCAATTTTCATACTATTTTTCATTGGCCTCTCTTTGCATTTTTTGGGGCTTTCCAATTTAAAAAACTTATTGGCCTCTTTTTGCACCTTTTGGGACAATTGCTAGTTATACTTTTCTAAAAAATGTATTGGCCTCTCTTTGCACCTTTTGGAGCAATTGCTAGTATAATTTTGTGAGGCTTTCCAATTTAAAAAACCTATTGGCCTCTCTTTGCACCTTTTGGAGCAATTTCTAGTTAGACTGTTCTTCTCTGATTTCTTAGATTTGCACTTTTTAGAGCAATTGCTAGTTATTTTGTTTTCTTAGATCTACACCTTTTGGAGCAATTGCTAATTATTTTGTTCTTATATGATTTTTTAGATGACTCTGATTTCTTAGATTTGCACCTTTTGTGCTAATTATTTTGTTTTCTGAGATCTACACCTTTTGGAGCAATTGCTAACTATTTTGTTCTTATCTGATTTCATAGATGATTTCTTAGATGATTTGCACCTTTTGGAGCAATTAAATTGCTAGTTGTTATTTTGTTCTTATCTGATTTCTTAGATTTTCACTTTTTGGAGCAATTGAATTGCTAATTATACTGTTCGTATCTGATTTGATTTCTTAGCTGTTCTTATCTGCCACTGTTCGTATCTTTCTTAGCTGTTCTTATCTGCCACTGTTCGTATCTAATTTGATTTCTTAGCTGTTCGTATCTAATTTGATTTCCTAGCTGTTCTTATCTGCTACTGTTCGCATCTGATTTGATTTCTTAGCTGTTCTTATCTGTTCTTAAGAGCCATTTAATTCATTTAATTCTTATCTGTTCTTAAGAGCCATTTAATTCTTATTTCATTTCAATGTCATGTTTATTTAATTTAAATGTTATGTGATTTTTTATAGTTATCCATTTAGAAGCCATTAGCAAAAGAAAAGAAATGTTATGTGATTTTTTATAGTTATCCATTTAGAAGCCATTAGCAAAAGAAAAGAAATGTTATGTGATTTTTTATAGTTATCCATTTAGAAGCCATTAGCAAAAGAAAAGGAAACCCTTAGCAAGGAGCAACAAGAAGCGAAAGAGAGAACACCTGTTCGTATCTGATTTGATTTCTTAGCTGTTCTTATCTGTTCTTAAGAGCCATTTAATTCTTATTTCATTTCAATGTCATGTTTATTTAATTTAAATGTTATGTGATTTTTTATAGTTATCCATTTAGAAGCCATTAGCAAAAAAAAAGGAAAACCTTAGCAAGGAGCAACAAGAAGCGAAAGAGAGAACACCTCGCTAAAGAGAGCGTACTTCTTGCTGCGATGAGCAAGGAGCAACAAGAAGCAAAAGAGAACACCTAGCAAGGAAGAAGAAAAAGGACGAGTATGACCCCACCCCAATGTCATATCAGATTTGCTGCGAACAGTAAACGACCCCCGCACCCCAATGCCATATCAAGATTGCTGCGAACAGCAAAAGACCACCCGACCACCCACAAGAGAGTGCATTCTGAAAAGTAACTGTGTCTGGTTTAGAAGAATCTCTAGCTGAGAGTGCATTTGTAAAGCTTTGTTTTTAATTCCATGTGCCTTATCTGTATCTCTAGCTGAGAGTGCGTTTGTAAACCTTTGTTTTTATTTCCATGTGCCTTATTATCTTTATCTCTAGCTGAGAGTGCCTTTGTAAAGCTTTGTTTAATTCCATGTACCTTGTCTTTTCCCTCCCTGTTTTTTCCCTGTTCCTACTGCAGTTTTTTCCCTTTTGCTAAATGTAGTTCTTGCTGTTTTTCCCCTTCTTAATTCCATGTTCTTTCAGTTTATTGAAGTATTTTTCCTACTGCAGTTTTTTCCCTCTTCCTAAATGTAGTTCTTGCAGTTTTTCCCCTTCTTAATTCCATGTTCTTTCAGTTTATTGAAGTATTTGAATCAACAGTGTTCAGATTTTCTAAAACATCAATATGATCACTTAACATGCAGTTCTGAACATAAGATTTTCTAAAACACCAATATGATCACTTAACATGCAGTTCTGAACATAGAAGTGAATAGCAGTACTTTAAATCACATCAGTAACATGATCTGTTGGGCGATTAGGGATCAGGTTGAAAAGCAGAAATTGTATGTCGTTGCTGTTCAATTTCAGTGTCTTTCTTCAAATAATTGTTAAAAGTCTTTATTTAAGAAAACAATCAAGATTGTTGATTGTAGGGTTCAATACCTTTATTTTACAAAAATAGATTGAAACAATAAATTGTAAATTGCAGATACTTGTTTATAGCCATTGTATTGTATTATTTTGGAAAACATGCTCTAATTTATTCTCATTCCATTGCCACATTTATTTAGCAGGAGGCCTTACCAATTTGGAAGCTTGCCTAAAATATATTATAATTCACCAAGAGTACAGTCCCTTTCCTTTTGGAAATAAGAAAGAGACTAATAAATGAGTAGGGCTAATTCTTCAATAAAACATATTTCAGATCATTGATATCATTTTTAACTTCAAGAACTAAAACGCAAAGGAATTGACTTATATATAGATTAGGAAGAAGCCATTAAAAGCTAGTTTCAGATTAAACAAACAGAGAACTTTAAAGTTCAAAAGAGAAACCCAAAACAGAACTCTGGATTATTTGAGGAATCGATGGGCAAAGAAGTCCACATTTCTTTGCACAGAGTGATTAACAAGATAAAAATACCGATACTATATACAGCTACAAATAGGAATCACTGTTAAACAGAGATAGATCTGTTTGTGGGTATGCTCACACTAACACTCCCTGTTATTCGCTAATGAGACTCACTGTAACCAGAGCAGAAATTGCTCTGAAGATATCAATTATAAATATCTATGAAGGGGACTTGTTTAGAGCTCCCCTGCAGTCTGTTTGATCTTCTGCCCTATTTTCTGTGCAGCCTGGCCTGCATTGTCTATAACATCTTGGGTTGCCTTCTTTCCAATTTCATAGCCCTTGGTTGCTGTTTCCTTCACTGTTTCAGATGTACCATGAGAATCACTGTCAACAATATCAACAGATGATCAGTTACTCTTGCAATCAAATTAATCAATCCCACAGTGTACATTGTTAACATGAATTTGTGCATTTAAATGAAATTAAACATGACCATATAAAATTTCTATTCTAGGTTATAAAATTTCTATTCTAGGTCTTACTGGTAAAATTTCTATTCTAGGTCTTACTGGGAAGCCGGCTCTGCCGTGTTCTTGAAACTGAAGGATTTAGGCAATTTCTCAGAGGCCACGTTGGCCCAAGTTTTCACTGTATCCCACGATGCTGTACCTGCCCCTTCGACTGCCTTCTCACTGGTTTCCATAGCCTCTCCGGCCTTCTCCTTTACATATCCAATCTTGCTGTTTTCTGCTAATTTGTCCGCCTTGTTCTGATCGGACTCTACAGAAGTCACCTGCCGTATGGTCATGGGAAAACCCGCCAAGATAACCAACACCACCACATTAATAACTCCCCATCTCAGATCTGCCGCCATATTCAAATTACCAGTGATTATTTCACTGTATCAATACAGTTGAATTCACCAAGGCTAAGCACCGTTTATCTTCCTGTATTCCCTAATTTTTTCGGAAGTTGAGGGATGAATGCTGCAAGTAATGAGCAGAGGATGGATTCATAGAAAAATAACACGGTGGGAAGTCACGTCACGAATTTCCATGTTGATCCTTCTTCTCTCCCACTCTGTTTCTCATCAGACACGTTTACAACACTTGTCAGATAGGTTACCGTCGTGCCACTTTACGCTACATACGTAGGCTATTTAAATTAGAGCTCCATTGGATTGAAATGACAGAAGGCAGAGCTCCATAGGATTGGACCGTTCCATATTTACATGATAATATATTTGAAAAATTAGAATTTGATGACAGAACTTTATAATTAAACAAACATTTTTATTTTATATTAGAATTTGATTGAGAGAACTTTATAATTAAACAATCTTTTTTATTTTATAGTATGTTGTAGCATACAGGGATAATTGTTGAAGTTTTCGGAACCATTTCCTTTTTCTATAGGTGGAAATAACGTTATTCAAACTTTTGAAAACCATTTTCTCTCTATATATGGGAGGCAGCAGAAAATAATGTTGTTCTCTGTAGTAGAATGATGGAGTTTACACTTAAAAAGAGTGAAGAAATGCAAGTGTATAATTTTAATTATGTGATTTTCCCTCATTATATATTTTCTTTCGATGTTAATGAGTTGGTGCTGGATACATTCTAAGATAGTAAAGTTGGTTGTGGTTACCTTCCAATACTTTCATTGGGCATGTGTATGACACGCAGTGGAGCTAAGAGTTACTAATTATTTATGCAAGTGAGCATGATCTATTATGCTAACCAGTTAAATAATACCCACAATATTTAACTATTTGAGGAGGGGATATAAGAAATAATACCTACAAGATTTAACTATTTCAGGAGGGGATATAAGGAAGTGAGTGGATTGGGTTTTCAATGCATTGCTAAATTGGATTGGGTGCCCTGAGGTAGGTTTAGTTCTGTCACTAATGTGGAATGTGGAATGGAACCTTTTGTTTACTCATGACCCATACTTGTTTTCTATCATTCCCTTGTCCCCTAAATACCCAAGTCTCCAATTAAAGTGCTAATACAGAAAATAAGAACCGGATATTTATCCCATTCAAGGAATCCACATTGCCGACTTTATTATCGACAAACCCATTTTATTTATGGGTCAAATCCACTTATTCTACCCAATGCACTAGTAGCATGCATACACGGCGAATATGGCATATAACTATATACAGTCTCAAAATTTTATTGACCTCTATCTATATATGAATTATGTTTCAGAATACCTTGCAAAGATTATTTCATTTGAAATGGGTATCTAGGAATGAACTATAACTCCCATTTCTTAATTTAATAATCATTTTTTTTATCATTTTGATTTAAATCAATATTTGTATTTGAAATGCGTATCAAGTAAATACAAAAATAGAATATTCGGATCTTGAGAGTGTTAAGAGAATTGAACTAGTCGCTTCTCAATAGTAAAGTGCTTTATCAAGCAGATACAAAGACGTAATATTTGGACCGTGAGAGTGTTAAGAAAATTGAACTCATCACCTCTCAATATAGCAAAGTGCTTTATGAACTCGTGGCCTCTCAATAGCAAAGTGCTTTATGAACTTGTGGCCTCTCAATAGAAAAGTGCTTTAACAATGGAGACTCGACCAATTGAGCTAGCCCTAGGGCCCCTCCTATTATCATTGTTAAGAAAAAATAAGTATTAATTTACAATGTTAATGAGTAATATATGAAGTTACAATTTGTTTATGTTTACATGCCACGAATAATAGGCACTTATCTGTAAAGGCCTATAAATTTAAAATGGTGTTATTTTGTCAATGTTCTTAGATGTGTTTCTTTAATGAAGGTTCTTGAGGGTCATGTGAGGACAAAAAAGGAGACCCAATGTAATTTAACAATAGGCTAAAAATAATAAAATACATTTTTGGTGCATGTTGATTCAAATTCACATGAGTTAAATCAACTATCCCAGATTTGGATGGGAAACCTCTACCTTCCTATGTGATGGTGACGAGATTTTGGGCGAACCCAAAATCCCATTTCCCCAATAAAATCTTTCTTGAGGCCTGTGGGTTATGGGCCCACAAAGCCTATCCGCAACTTCACCCTGATCTCACTTGCCTTATTTAGAATATTGAAGGCCCTCGCCAGAACAGACCAGGTGACAACGCATGATGACGTTGTCATCGTTCTTCATCCGCCCACGCTCTTGACTACCACGAGGACTTGATCTCTGTCTTTCACAGTTTGTGTATCCACCAAGTGTTCCAGAAATTATTCGGATGTTGGATTAAAATTGAAGTCCTTCTTCGGTTTGGGCTTGAGGAAGTCCATCTTCATTGCCAATATGCGGGAAACTTCGTAGGCCATGGCCGTTGCCGTGCCACTATGGAGCAAATGGTCCACTGGGGTCTTCAATCCCGCATCGTTTACCGTGTATTTGCCCGTTCCTTCATATCTGATATCTTGTTTCTCCAAATTTCTAAGAGCATCTAGACTGATTTCCACACAAGTTTCTTCGGATTGTTCAATGTACCCTTCTAGGTTGCCAGATTCAGTATTCTGGACATGAAAGCTTTGAACCTGTGCTTTCAAATATTCATTCTGAAATTTGAGATCATAAATAGTTTTGACAAACGACTCCCTGTCATGAGCACCTGCATGAGATGATTCTCTCTAGACATCTGATAAGAATGCCATGGTTCCAAAAAAAAAAAACCGCTGGCAAACAATTCAGGCAAAAACATACACAGACACAAGTTCACATAAAACACATTTTTATTATGTACAAACTCAGATTACAATTTTAAGGCATCTCAGCCTTAATCAAAACTCTCCAACAACTACATTTTTCCCTCTCACATACGCACAGGGTTTTCTCCTCTCTTTTCTTGATGCACTCATGAATTCTTAAATTCTTGTTATACATACATTCAGTTTTAACCAGTGTTGTTAAAAGCGCGATTAAATCGCGCTTTTTTCCCTAAGCCGATTTAATCGCGTGTTTTATGGGAAAAAAGCGGCTAAAATTTTTTTGCCGATTTTTTTCAAAAAAAAGCGTGCTTTTTTGAAAAAAGCGCGTTTTTTTTTCGAAAAAAGCGCTGGGTTTCCAGGACAACATGATTTTATAAAAAAAAAATTGGTTTTTCATTTGGTCATTTGGGTTTTTTCATGCAATTTTTTTGGAAAGAAACAAATAATTTTTGAGTGGGGCAGCTTAATGATCAATTCTAGGCCCTAGTATGGATATGCTATTCATGGTAATGTTTTAAAGTAAAAGTGACATTCTCCTTAATCTTCATTTTCATCCTTTTACTTAAATTTTTAACATTACCATGAAATGACTCAGGATGTTTGAGAGTGGTTCCAGCCTCATTGGATTTCATATGGAGAAAGTAGAATTTTAGATTTCATTTAAAATCCAGCAGACTTATCAGTTTTTCAGGGTTTCAGGATTGGGAGATTGTAATGTTTCCAGGTGACACCACCTGCTCGGGCTACCCCTGCCACCAGTAGAGAACGTGGTCTACCTCCTATAGCTCCTACTTCTAGTTCTTCAGCTTCTAGAGCACATCAGACTCCACTGCCATCTCCACCAGCACAGGCACCAGCATGATAGCATCTATATCTAGAGGGAAAGGGAAAGCTGTGGCATTTTCTCGCAAGAGGGGCAGAGGAAATCAATAGGATTAGACCTCATTTTATTGTATATGACATTATGACATGATGAGATACATTATCATATTTTTTGTTGATATTTTGAGGCTGAGTTGGGACTCAGGAGTCGGGAGTTACTATTCAGGACATGATTCAATGTTATGTGTGATTTTAGTGCTAGAAATGATATTAAACATCTTATATATTAGTTTTTTTATCATATTTATGTGTCAATGTATTTATTTTATGTTGTAGATGGTTTAAATATTAAAAAAATTGAAAAAAAATGAAAAAAAATGAATATTTTTGTACCAAACGCTTTTTTCCCGGTTTTTTCCGCTTTTTTTCCGCTTTTTCCGATTTTTTCCGCTTTATTTCCGGCGCCGATTTAATCCCGCTCGCGCTTTTCACAACATTGGTTTTAACTGATTTTTTAACTAAAATTAGTTCATTAACCGAATCTTGTTCAAGGTTGGCCTAGCTGTCCATGTGGTTGTCCACGTGTCTTTTTTATCTAATTTTTTTTCCACTGAGGTGTCTGGATGCTCCTGCATCAGACGCTCGAGGTACAAAAATTATGACCTCCTGGTCATATACTCCCGAGGTACCAAAATTATGACCTCCTGGTCATATGCGTTTCCTTAGCAATTCTACCCACTGTTTCACTTCTTCAGTGGAACTGCCTTTTGTGAGCTGCAACCAAACCTCTGCAATAGCAAGTCCTCCCTGCTACCAGATGCCTTACCAAGCTTCTCTCCTGAGCTTAGTCCTCTCAACATCGCCGTGGTTCTCTCCTCTCGAACCAATTGACCACTCCTACTCCAGGTTTGCTGCAATCTTCTCACCTTCACAAAATAAATTTAAAAAAATTACAAGCTTACAAATCTTTAGCAAACTATACTTCTTCTTTCTTCGCATGCAAAAACTCCACTCCACAGGAAATCTTTTCCCACTTTGATACCACTTGATGAGGACTAGATTCTGGGGTGAACCAAAATCTCATTTCCTCAATAAAAATCATCTGGAGGCCTGTGGGTTATGGGCCCACGAAGCCTTTCAGAAACTTCTCACAGTCTCAATTACCTTATTTAGAATATTGAATGCCCTCGTCAAAACAAACCAGAATAGACCTGGTGACAATGCATGATGACGTTGTCATCATTCTTCATCCTCCCACGCTCTTGACTACCACGAGGACTTGATCTCTGTCTTTCACAGTTTATGTATCCACCAAGTGTTCTAGAAATTCTTCAGACACTGGATTAAAATTGAAGCCCTTCTTCGGTTCGGGCTTGAGGAAGCCCGTCTTCATTGCCAATATGCGGGAAACTTCGTAGGCCACGGCCGCTACCGTGCCACTATGGAACAAATGGTCCACCGGGGTCTTCAATCCTGCAGCCTTTACCGTGTATTCGTCCGTTCCTTCATATCTGTATCTTGTTTCTCCAAATTTCTAAGAGCATCTAGACTGATTTCCACACAAGTTTCTTTGGATTGTTCAATGTACCTTTCTAGGCTGCCAGATTCAGTATTTTGGACATGAAAGCTTTGAACCTATGCTTTCAAATATTCATTCTGAAATTTGAGATCATAAATAGTTTTAACAAACGACTCCCTGTCATGAGCACCTGCATGAGATGATTCTCTTTGGCCATTTGATAAGAACGCCATGGTTCCAGAAAAAAACAAAACGCTGGCAAACAATTCAAGGAAAAACATACACAGACACAAGTTCACATAAAACACATTTTTATTATGTACAAACTCAGAGTATAATTTTAAGGCATCTCAGCCTTAATCAAAACTCTCCAGCAACTACATTTTTCCCTTTCACATACGCACAGGTTCTTCTCCTCTCTTTTCTTGATTCACTCTTGAATTCTTAAATTCTTGTTATACATACATTCAATTTTAACTGATTTTTTAACTAAAATTAGTTCATTAACCGAATCTTGTTCAAGGTTGGCCTGGCTGTCCATGTGATTGTCCACGTGTCTTCTTTATCTAATTTTTTTTCCACTAAGGTGTCCGGATGCTCCTGCATCACTATGTTATCTCTACAAATGCCCCTTGCAACCACATTCTAGTATCACGAATATTCCATCCACTTAGCCTTATTTTGGAAATGGTGGGTTACGAAAAATCCAAGACGACCTTTCTCTAGGTTATCAATTGGCCACATTGTCAAAAAGAGCCACAATTGTTGGTCCTTCCCCTATTACTATTCTACATTTTTTTTTTCAACATGGAAAATCTATTGAAGATAAATCCTCATTACTTAAATTACCTTTTACTAAAAAAAGGAAAGCATTTTCTTGAGCCATCATTAACCTTTGAAACCTTTCAATTCTCTCAACCTGTCTCACCCCACTCAAGAATAAATAAAAAAGATAGTAAAGGAGATAGCAAAAAGAGAAATATCTTATCAAATATGTATTCATAAATTTATCAATATTAATGGTTTTTTAACCTTAGTATATATGTTTTGTTTTCATGTACTTTAACTTTGCTTAATGAGAAAACATTTTTTTTTACTATATGCGATTAGCATAGCCATATAAATTAAATGGATGGTAAAGAGTCACACATATCATAATAAGCATCGAAACATTTACTACTAAAAGAAATATATAATGAGGAGATTGTTGAAAAAAAGGAACGAGGATTCAAATTGGGTGGGGGGTATTCTAGAACCTTGTGAGTACATCATCACATTTTAATTCAAACCCATAATTTTTTTTTCCAGTGAATTTAATGGTTTTTTAAAATCAAGGATTTCTCTAAAATTATAGGAAAAAGTAGAGAGGAAGCAAGATATAGTTTTCTTATAAAATGATTTATTATTTTATTTATTTTTGTTCTATTTAAAAGTTTTGAAATATTCAGTGCTAACCAATGACATACCCTATAAACACTAAACTATTGGGCATCACATCTTTTTGAGTTGTCAAGGAAAGTCATTTTTTGTTTTTCCATTTTCTAGTATTCAGGTATCCTTACATGCTTTACATTACAACTCAGACGATCCAAGTTATTACAAAGAGATTTGAAGAATTGTTATGTTGAGGACAATTCTATGGGCCATTTTAATAATAAAAGGAAAATTTGTAATTCATTTATTTTATATTGTGTGTACAAAATAACTCGAAATTTGCAGTTGCTAATGAATTTAGACTAAAAACAATAGACACAAATTTCCTCTAGTCAATCTACGGAAAAGAAAACATATAATAGAAACACATGCAATCATTCAATCACAATGAACACATTATTTTTACTGGGGAGACCAATTGGGAAAAACCCCTCTTATGTTTATATTTGTTGACACCTAATCATCAGGATTGGGTGAATAAATGAAATTGATATAAATAAATAATAGAGAATATGAATAGTCACCGGGAGATGAAATGAACAGTCTCTCCTTCATGTATATAATAAAGACCAACCTGAATGAATATCAACGAATTGTTTTTGAGGAGTTACTGCCTGGTCTGACATGGTATCAGAGCCAGCGCCATTTTTGGCTTCCCTCTGCTTTGTAACTCCCTATTCTAACACTGAATCCTATGCAGACTGGCTAGCCTGGCAGCTCTGACGCTTCCACTAGGCCTGCTATGTTGCTCCTGTCCTTGCTCCATCTGCTATTTACCATTATTCTCTGCTTCGTCGGCTAACTTTGTTTTTTACGCTGCTCCTACAAAACGCTCACCAAAAGATGGTTAGGTTTGGGTAACAATATTCACTGAATAGGCCCTAATTGACATTCATTCTGTGCTCGCTCGAGAGGAGGCCCTGCTCCCATCTGCGCTGTTCTTGGTTAATCGTTGTGCGCTATTCTTGAAGTCTTGAATATCTGGCTACTGAGGTTCTGGAAATTGCTGGTAATGCTGCCCGAGATGGTGTTGGTGGCGACGGAAACGGTGGTGGAGACCCCTGATATCAGTGCGGTGACTTGGTAAACGCTAGTGTGTTTCATATATAAAAACTGTTATATATATATATGCTGTTTCACATATATCAGTGCAGTGACTTGGTAAACGCTGGTGTGTTTCATACATAAATGCTGTTGAATACTATGCGTTGTTTTCATATTTAGCTGCTCTCTCCACGCTAGTATAACAACGCTCCATCCATACGCTGGTATATCACGCTGCTCCCTCCGTACGCTGCTGCTCTCTCCACACTGGTATAACATCGCTCCCTCAATACGCTGGTATATCACGCTGCTCTCTCCATTGCCAGACCTGCTTTCACATAAGTCCACTCGCTGGTCTTGATTTGCGTCCCAGAAGACTTGCTCGAAAGTCCAGAAGCTGAGTTTGAAACGAGAGGGGTCTGTCATTATACATGTGCACAGCGCAAGGTTCTTGCCAGCCCGTACACACCCAAAATGTGTGTTCGCTGTACAGCGGAACTGAGACTGGATGCATTTTTTTAATTAGAGCATCAGGCATCATTGAAGACTGAGAGACAGAAAAAGAAAGAGATGTATTTTCAATGAGAAAGTATGCAGTAAAGGTGTAAAGCATAGGATTTGAGCATAGGGATGATATTGCCTATTATATTTCCGTCCAAGTTTTTGGAAAATTTCGATTTGCATCAGAATTCCGATTCGCTTTTGAGCAGTTGATATTGTTTATCTTTTATTTCTCTTGAATCACAACCATATTCTAATGCAAAATAAAAAAAAATGGTGATGGTTCTGATCTTTGTATATTAAATCAATTTTTTACCTAATCAAGAAGGAAGAATAACGCTGTATTATTTTGAAGCACATTTTTCCAGCAGAAGTATTTTTTTACAGTACACAGATTTTAAAGTACACAGATTTTTTTTGCCAGCAGAAGTATTTTTTTTACAGTATGCATTCAATCATATCTACTGTGAGAATAGTTTTCACTGGTAAGGAGAACTATCTTGAGTGGTCCTGGATGATAAAACACACTCATTTTCAATGAGTTGTGGAAAGGAATGTGTATTGGAAAAAGAGACAAAGAGCTAGAACAACTTACCTCAGACAAAGAGTTTGCCATTTGGGAAAATAAGAATAGCAAACCCTATGCATGAATTGCAGCATTTGTAAGTGAAGAGGTGAGTCACCATATTTCGCCATTTTCCACTATTTTCAAAGCCTTACAAAAGCTGAAAGAACTCTATGACTCACATTCTGCACTTGAAGTTGTTCAACTCATGATTAAACTCTTCACTCTTGAATTACAAAATAATGATCCTTTTGCTCTTGCATTCGAAGTAAAATATATAATGCATGATATCAAAGCCACTAAGGTTGAATTGGATATTCCTCTTATCGCTTTTCTCAAAGCACTTTATCTTACTCACTCCAATTATCTTGAGTCTTTGCAAGCAAATGGAAATCTCAAAGATATTACCTTTGACTCTCTTGTGAAAAAAATCACTGAAAGGGAGAAAGCTTTTGGAAAGAAGACAGCCCCTGAATCTTCTGAAGATGCTCTGTGCCTTGCTCATAAAGAAAAGAATCTTGCCCAAGATTCTTTCAAAGGAAGAGGTGGTCGAAGAGGAAGAGGAAGATATTTCAGAGGCAGGGGGGGCAGACACTCTCAAGGAGAAAAGTCAGATTTGCATTGCATACGCTGCAAAAGAAATGGATCACATGATGCCTCTACATGAAAGTTACTTTGGGACAAAATTGAGCAGCAAAGAAATCAATCCAAAGGTAAAACTAATGACACAGACAAAGGTAAAGCACCTGAATCCACTCATTATGTTGTGGCACAATGTAATATCGGAGTAAATGAAGACTTATTTAATGTTTCACTTGCTTTTTGGAAAAATGATTGGTTTCTTGATTCAGGAGCAACTTTCCACATGACTCATAGAAAAGATTTTTTTGAAGAATTTAATGACAATGTTGATGGGGCAATATACTTTGCAGACTAATCAAAAATCAAGCCATCAAGGCTTGACACAATTAGGCTCAAATTGCCTGGTCTTCCAGACTTCCTTTTGCATCATGTTCTATATCTCCCACAGCTGACGAGAAACTTGTTGTCCTTGGTCCACATCCGTCAGCAAGGTCGCTCCATTCATATGTTTGATGGCAAGCTTGAGGTGAGAAAAGAATCTGACCACTCACTTGTCATGAGGGGAATAGAAGAAGAAAGGCTTCTCAAGCCGCAAGGTACCTCTACTCATGCACAACATTTCTCATACAATTCTCATTATGAAGAAGGTACACTTCCATCAAGTTTATTATGGCATGCTAGATTTGGACATTTGAACTATGACAACCTTCGCTTGTTGAAGAAAAATGGTGTTGTTGGTTTGCCTACAATTCCTAGGAAACTTAAGCAATGTGATGCTTGCATTCTAGGAAAGTATAGAAAACAACCTTTTCATGATTTACATTCAAGAGCACATAGAAAACTTGAACTCATTCATTCAGATTTATGTGGTCCAATGCCTGTTCCTTCTGCAAATAGAAATAAATATATGATGACATTTATTGATGACTACACCAGAATGTGTTGGGTTTATTTATTGAAGAACAAATTTGATGCTTTTCAAACATTCAAGAACTTTCATACATGGATTGAAAATGATGCACAATCTCATATTGGCTCTATTCGCACTGATAATGGAAAAAATATACTTCAAATGAATTTGAAAACTATCTTCTCCAACATGGGATCAAACATCAAACAGTTGTATTTTATAATCCCCAACAAAACCGTGTAGCTGAAAGAATGAATAGGACAATCTTAAATATGGTGCGCTTCATGATGTTTTTCAAAAATGTAAAGTTGATGTTTTGGGCTAATGCAGTTCTATGTGCTGTATATATAAAGAATAGATGTCCATCTAATGCTATTAGAAACAAGACTCAATATGAAATGTGGTATGGGCACATTCCTTCTGTAAAGCATCTCAGGGTCTTTGGTTCCACTTGTTATGCCTTGATACCAAAGGTACATAGAAACAAACTTGGTGTAAGAAGTCATAAGTGTATCTTCCTGGGGTACTCAAACACCTCCAAAGCATACCATCTCTATGATGAAGTCAATAAAAAGTTTGTTGTATCTATAGATGTAATCTTTTTTGAATCATCCAAAACTGACAACGTTGTTGAACGGAAACTTGATCGCTTGAATAGATTCGCAAATGCAAAATCATTTCAAGAATTTGATAATCAGATTCCACATCTTAAAGGGGGGATTCCTATACTAGATCAACATGTGGAATCTTCTTCTGAAGCACTCTCTCCCCTGCATGAAACTCCAACAACAGATGATGCTTTAAGTGATGTGATTGATAGAATTGGGAGACTTAATCTTGATTCAATCCCAACTCAATCAACGGAGTAGCCTGGACCATCTGAGAAAGGTCCCCAAAGTCGCTGTTAAAGACACTTGAAAGTGTTCATCCTGATGAGGTTGGAAAGACAAGAACTAGAAATTCAAACCGGCAAAATGGAGGTGATGTAGATGACTCTGATTCATCTGTTGATATGGATGTTTCTTATGATTGTGAATTGAATTTGTCTACAGATTTTGAATCAACTTCCTTCAAAGAAGCTACTTCTCATGATTAATGGAAAGAAGCGATGCAAAAGGAGTATGATGCCTTGATAAAGAATGGCACTTGGACGCTGGTTGATCCTCCATTAGGAACCAAACCAATTGGCTGCAAGTGGGTCTACAAGAACAAGTATAAAGTTGATGGCTCACTTGACAAGCACAAAGCTAGGCTTGTGGAAAAAGGTTTTGCACAGAAGGAAGGGGTCGATTATGAGGAGACTTTTCCCCCACAGCAAAATGGGCTACCATCCGGACACTCTTTGCCCTAGTAGCTCAGAACGGTTGGAAAGTCCATCAAATGGATGTAAAAACTGCTTTCTTGAATGGAGATGTAAAAGAGAATGTTTTTATGTCCCAGCATGAAGGATTTGCTTTGAAAGGACATGAACATAAAGTATGCAAACTTGTGAAATACTTGTATGGCCTCAAACAAACACTGCGAGCCTGGTATGAAAAACTAACTGAGCATCTTCTGAAACTCAATTTCAAACATTATGATCTTGATGACGCAACTTTATTTGTCAAGAAAGTTGGTAAAACAGTTGTATATCTTGTCGTATATGTAGATGATCTTTTGATGACAGAGAACAATGAAAGCTACATTGCATCCATAAAGAAGGAATTGAGGAAAGGTTTTGAAATGACTGATTTGGGCTATGTTCATTACTATCTTGGTATTGAAGTAACTCAACATTCGAAGTCCATATTTCTTTCTCAAAAGAAGTACATTGGAGATCTGTTGAACAAGTTTGGCATGACAGAATGCAATCCTCTTACTACTCTAATGGAACAAAACTTAAAGCTCACATCCATTGAAGGAAAAGAATTTGAGGATGCAACAAAGTATAGACAGCTTGTAGGAAGTCTCAACTACCTAACTACTACTAGACCAGACATTTCGTTTGTTGTTGGAATCCTCTCTAGGTTTATGCAAAAGCCTTGTGAGGGACATTGGTCTACTGCAAAAAGAGTTCTAAGGTACTTGAAGGGAACTCGAGACCTTGGAATCAAGTATACACAGGTGGATGACTTTAGCTTGATTGGATACTCTGATTCAGACTTCGATGGAGACAAAGAAACTGGGGTATCTACTTCAAGTTATGCTATGAGTCTTGGATCAGGAGCTACCTCCTGGAGATCAAGCAAACAATCAGTTCCAACAGATTCCACAACAGAAGCAGAATATGTGGCAACAACTGAGGCAACAGAAGAAATTGTGTGGCTCAGGAAAATTCTTGAAGATTTGCAGGTAAAACAAGAACAATCGACTCCACTCATGATTGACAATACCTCGGCAATAAAGTTGGCAAAGAACCCAAAGTTCCATGATCGAACGAAGCACATCAATATTAAATATCATCTGATTCGACATCATGTTGAGGCCAAAACAATCCATCTCCACCATTGTTCCACTAATGAGCAAACTGCAAACATCTTCACCAAAGCGCTTGGAAGAGAAAAGCTTGAACAATTCAAAACGATGCTTGGACTCACCAACATCCCTTCAGATTAAGGGGGGGAATGTTGACACCTAATCATCAAGATTGGGTGAATAACTGAAATTGATGTAAATAAATAATAGAGAATATGCATAGTCACCGGGAGATGAAATGAACAGTCTCTCCCTCATGTATATAATAAAGACCAACGTGAATGAATATCAACGAATTATTTTTGAGGAGTTACTGCTTGATCTGACAATATTAAATCAAATGAGAATAATGATCTATTGCAATGAAAACTTCAATCCTTGAAGCTCAACCTACACTGCAATATTGATCTCCTTCTTTTGGGTCTGCTCTGGAAAATACATATCCAATCTAGGCCTCCTGCCCCTCTTATTTCTTTGCGCAATTCAACTCTTAAAGAATAGGAATAACTCTTATTTCCTTTCACAAATCCCAAGAGAATGAGCTCACCTGCTACATGCAAACTCTGTACATTCACTAGTATACATTGATGCATTTTTCCTCCACTCAACTAGGCCATTTGAATTGCAAGCATGACTATGGATATTTTTAGTAAATTGACTAGTTAACTGAGAGATCAGTGAGTTAATAACACTTACAATTACTCAAATAAACTCATATTGTCTCTATTCATGACTAGAGCTCAGATAACTAAATTTCACTAACTATAACTCCACTAGATTGCGAGATCTTAGTAATCAACTCATGTACAACTCTACTTCTTGCCACAAACTCGAATTGACTGAATTAAGTAAATGACTTGGTCATGTCACTTTTGCTGACTGTAGCTCAACTCATCCTGATGATGTGGAATTTCGAATTTCTCCATTTGAATAAGGCACAAATCAAATGAATCCTTTTCTTGCTACAATTTAACACTCCCTATTAGCAAGAAAAGGGTTTTGCACAAACCCAATCTTGCTCCTCTATAGGAATGTATTGTAACACAATTAACACTCCCTCTCATTGTTATTGTTTCTACTGCAACAACTGCAACTGCGAAGCATCCATAATATTGAATCAAATGTGTCTTTGAGCTGCAACTGTCTCCTGAGTCTATGACTGCTACTAGCCTCTACAATTATCACTCAGGATCTGATTACATCAACTGACATTGATCCTTCTGCTACTGAATATTGTGGGCCCCTATAAGAAGGGTAACGATCCATGAGAAGGGTATACTGCAACTGTTGTTGCTCTCCTACGGAACCTGCCCAAATATTTGCAACTTTGGGACTAAGGCTCTACATCGCCCCACCTCACTCTTAGAGGTAAAGTTGCATGCATGGTGAGATCTACCTCTAGCTTATAAATATTTTTAACTCAAACACCAATTTTCTTTACTTGTCCAGTAGCAACATGCTTTAGATAAGCTTTTCCCTTACTGAACACTACATCATATCCTCTGTCCTCAAGGACAACTATAGAAACTAGATTTTTTTTTTTCAGTTGAGGCACATACATTACCTCCTTTAGGTGAAGATGGGAGCTTGATTCCCTCTTAAAGGTGACAGTCCCAATCCCTTTGGTACTATACCTTACATCATCTCCAATCTCTATATGTAGTTGTAGGTATTTATCCTCTAAGTTGTTGAAGAACTTTTTATTTCATGTAATATGATATGAAGCACCAGAGTCTAGGTGCCACTGACTCCCTCTTACTATGATTGCCATGCAAGAATGAGGGTGAAATATAACTCGAAATGTGATGTGAGAGTATCTCCTCCTGTTGTTGCTGCGGGCTCCTTACTAGATTGCATAGTGTCCATATTCATGGCAGTGAAAGCATTTAATTTTACTTAGGTCTTTCTTTTTGCCATGGTTTTGGCTAGATTCTACCTTGCCTTGGGAATTCTTACCTTTGACATTCTTTCTTTTATCAACTAGAGCACAACCTTCTTCCTCATTAGATATGGGCGAGACTCCATCTCTGTTGTTTCTCCTAATCTCCTCTTGCACCAAGTCAAACCAAAGTCTCTCCAAATTTGGGAGCTTGTCTATTCCATTAATTGAATCTTGATAGTTGTGCCAAGACTTCGAAAGACCAATGAATGTTAAGCTCACAAGATCAGATGGTGGCACAGTCTCTCCTACTACTCCAAGTTCATCCCTTACTTGAGTGAATCTGGATAGGTACTGAACAATGGTTTCATTTTTTTGTAATAGAATGTTCTTGAGATTATTTTTCAATGCCAAATTCCTGGCATCACTGTTGTTTTCGAATGGATCTATGAGGGTTTTCCACATTGCATAATAAGTCTCTTTTCCATGAAAATTTTAAACTACATGGTCTTTGACTCCCTCTGAAGTAATCCTCCTGGATTTTATTGTGTCTTTCTTCCACTGAGCCATTTGTTGTGCAACTGATATTGCTGGTTTTGGAATATCAGTTTGTGTGTACTCCATCGTCATCTAGCCAACCTCCATTCTGTCTTTCCAAGCTATGAAATTCGAAGTTCCCTCAAATGCATACTCAAGCCTCAATCCATAGAAGGACATTGTTCCTGCACCGAATAAAATCTGCACCACAAAACTCTGTTATTCAAAATTTCTCTGAGAGAGAATCAGGACCCTGGTTTCTATATAGTTTACAATAGCTCTGATAACATACACAAATAGCTCAAAATTTGCAACTGCTAATGAATTCATACTAAAAACAATAGACACAAATTTCTTCTACTCAATCTGTGAAAGGGAAAACATACAATATAAACACATGCAATCATTCGATCACAATGAACATAGTATTTTTACTGGGGAACCCAACTAGGAAAAACCCATCCTTTGTTTGTATTAAATCAGATGAGAAAAATGATCTATTACAATGACAACTTCAAAAATTGAAGCTCAACCTGCACTGCAATTCCGATCTCCTTCTGATGAGTCCGTTGTGGAAAATAGTTAGCCCATATAAGTCTCCCACTTCTCCTATTTCCTTATGCAATTCAAATCCTCAAGAATAGGAAAAGCTCCTATTTCCTTCTGCAAATCCCAAGAGAATGAGATCACCTACTACATGCAAAATCTGTACACTCACTAGTGTACAATAATGATTACATTGATGCCTTTTTCCTCCACTCAACTAGTCAATTTGAATTGCATGCATGGCTAGGGCTATTTTTTTGTAAATTGACTAGTTAAGTGAGAGATCAATGAGTCAACAACAATTACAACTACTCTACTGAACTCATACTGACTATATTCATGACTAGAGCTTAGATAATCAAGTTTCACTAACTTTAACTCCACTAGATTACTAGATCTTACCAATCAACTTGTGCACAACTCTATCTCTTCCCACAAACTCGAATTGACTGACTTAACTAAGTGAACTGGCCATGTCACTCTTCCTAATTGAAACTCAAGCCATCATGCTGATGTGTAAATTCAAACTTCTCCATTTGACTAAGGCACAAATCAAATGAAGCATTTTCTTGCTACAATTTAACATTGTGTTTTCCCTCTCTACTCAAATGAGTAATGCTTTAATTTCAATAAAATCCAAAACATTTATTATCTTTTCTTCTCAACAACTTTCATATTACATCTTTATTGTTAAATCTTTATCTTTCTAGGTTAATTTTGTTTATTTTATTATGCATGAATAAGAATAATAAAGGGTCCAAATATTAATCATTGGATGATTGTGCGTTTCACTTTCTCATTAATTTGTTGATTTTCTTTTTTCTTTTTTCATTATATATATATATATATATATATATAATCTTCCTATAAAATTGAATATTTACAAAATTAGAAATTTTATGATATAATCTTCCTATAAAATTAAATATTTACAAAATTAGAAATTTTAGGAGATTTCATATTAAGACTTTGTTATAAACAAAATATTTGATCCTTTGGTTGAGGGTATAGACCTAGGGTAATATTCCCATTTTACTTCATCTAGATTCACGGAGTCAAAGTGTTAATCAATGAAACATTACAATTTCAACATCAACATATTTTTGCAATCATATTGGGGACACACATCAATTTCATTAATTGTATTACCATTTCTATGGAAATTTAATTGAGTTTTCAATCAACCCTTCATAACCTTTCTACTACGTCACATCCTGACATTTTGGTGCAATTCCCCAATTAAACCACTTTAACTTGTTTGTTCAATCGTATCCTGGAGATTTCCACTACTTGTGAACAACTCAAATGTAGTTGGAATGTTATTTCTTGAGATGTTGAGTTCCAAAGTGACATTGTTGAAAGATATATTTGTAACTATCCACTCAACCTTGAATTGTTTCATGACCACACCCCTTTTATGGACCAACTCACAAAAGATAGAAAAGATAGACCAACGACTTCAAAATCAGCCTCTTCGAGGGGACAACCTCCTTTACATTACACAAATGAACAATTTTTGGATAATAAAAATGACTAAACCTCCGTTCTATATATAGGAGTCTAAGGGGTCACAATATAATCAAAGCTGACATAACAATAATAATATAAGGGCACAACAATAAAAATAGTGGGATTCTATGGGGCACACTAATAACAATATGGGGACAATAGAGGCACAATAATAACAATAAGGGCTACAATGACAACAATAATGGGTGAATCACTAGTATTATAGGGACCTAACATGCCCCTCTCATTCAAAAAAGTGTTGTCCTCAATGCTTGAGTAGTTCTGGATGCTTCTGTATAAAATTATCATCCTCCCATGTGGAATATTTAGCAGATAGGTTCTTCCACTTAATGAGATACTCCGAAATTGATCGATTCCATAGCTGTCGAGTTCTTGTTTCTGTGACTGCTTTAGGTTCCAATATGATTTTTCCTTCCTCGTCAAGTTCTAGCAATATTGTTTGAACTGGGAGTTTGTCACTTATAACCTTTTTTAAACATGAAACATGGAAAACTGGGTGCACTCGGGAAGCTGCAGGAAGCTCTAATTTGTATGCCATAGTACCAAAATTTTGCAACACCTTGTATGGCCCATAATACTTTGGTGATAATTTATTATCCTTCTTAGCTTGCTTGAGGGACATTTGTTTATATGGTTGTAGTCGTAGGAATACCAAGTCACCTACATCAAAACTTCTTTTGTTGCGATGTTGATCTGCGTTTTGTTTCATTCTATTCTGTGCCAAAGTGAGGTTACCCTTTAAGAGTTGGAGAAATTGTTGTTGATGCTCGATGTGATCTTCCACTGCTTGAACCTTAGAATTTTCTCTTAAATATGATGTGAAGGATGGTGGATGATATCCATAAAGTGCCATAAATGGGGTCATTTTTGCTGCAGTATGGAAGGAAGTGTTATACCACCATTCGGCCAGAGGAAACCATTTGACCCATTGTGTATGTTTATCAAAGACAAAGCAACGAAGATATCCTTCCAAACATTTGTGTACTTCTTAGTTTTCCCATCAGATTGAGGATGATAAGATGAGCTATGATCTAACTGAGTACCGAGACAAGAAAATAATTATGTCAAAAAATTTTCAGTGAAAATGGGATCTCTGTTGCTTACAATAATCTTTGGGTTTCCATGTAGCTTTTGAATTGTTTCCATAAATGCAGTAGAAACTGTACTGGCTTTAAATGGATGAGATAATGCACAAAAGTGTGCATACTTAGTAAGTCTGTCAACTACCACCATGATGACACTCTTTCCTTCGGACTTGGGTAAACATGTGATAAAATCCATTGAAACCTCCTCCCAATGTTGGCTTGGAATGGATAAAGGTTGTAATAGACACGAGGTTTTAATTGTTTCAACATTATTTTGTTGGCAAACCAAACATTCCGCCACAAACTTTTGAATATCCAATTTAGGGCCATCCCAAAAAAATTCCTTCTTAACCCTGTGGTAAGTTTTTAAAAATCCCGAGTGCCCTTTTAAGGGAGAAGTGTGCAATCCCATAAGAATCTTTTGTTTGAGTTGGGAATTCTTACATAGGTATAAGCAATCTTTGTACCATAATGAATCATTTTTGCAGCTAAATGTATCAGATGTACTGGGATCTTGTTGTAATGTTTGAATGAGTGCCCACACTTCTTCGTCATTCTTCCATTCATCCCTTGCTTCGTTTATCCAATTTGGTTGGATAATAGAAATGGCGCAAAGCAATGCTTCCACATCCTCATCCTTTCTTGAGAGTGCATCTGCCACAACATTTTTCTTCCCTTTTTTGTAGATGATTTCAAAGTCATAACCCAACATCTTTGTGACCCATTTTTGCTGCTCTTATAAAGATAATCTTTGTTCTAAAAAGTATTTAAGATTGTCATGATCCGTTTTTACCTTGAAGTGTCTTCCCGTTAGGTAGGGTCGCCATTTATTAAGTGCATGTAGTATTGCCAACATTTCCTTCTCATAAATAGCTTTGTGTAAAGATTTTTGTGAAGTCCGACGTAGCTAAGGCCGGTGCTTGGCACATTGCCTCTTTAAGATGGTCAAAGGCCTTGGTTGCTTCTGAAGTCCATGAAAATGCATATTTCTTCAATAATGTTGTTAGAGGTGCTGCTATTCTCCTATAATTCTTAACAAACTTGTGATAATACCCTGTGAACCCGAGAAATCCTCGCAGATGCTTTATGGATGTGAGGATTTTCCATTCCTTAATGGATTTAATTTTTCTAGGGTCTACCTTAACACCTTCATGAGATACAATATGACCCAGATATTCCACCTCTTGTACTCCAAAGAAACATTTGGAGCTTTTTGCATATAATTGTTTCTCCTCCAATAGTTTGAACACCCTGTCAACATGTTGAACATGATCCTTCCAAGACTTGTTGTAGATTAGTATATCATCAAAAAATACTATCACAAATTTTATAAAGAAGAGTTTGAAAATGGAATTCAACAAACCTTGAAATGTAGAAGGTGCATTGGTAAGGCCAAAAGGCATGACCAAAAATTCATAATGACCCTCATGAGTTCTAAATGCTGTTTTCAGAATGTCTTCAGTCTTCATTATGATTTGATGATATCCTGAACGAAGATCCAACTTGGTGAAGTAAATTGATCCATGTAATTCATCCAATAATTCATTAATGCCAGGAATGGGAAATTTATTTTTAATAGTGAGCTTGTTGAGCTCCCTATAATCCAGACACATGCGCCATGATCCATCCTTCTTGTGCACCAATACTACTGGAGCAGAGAAAGAACTTTGACTAGGTTGAATTATACTAGCCTCTAGAATTTCTGCAACCATACGTTCAATTTCATTATTTTGGGCATATGGATATCTGTAAGGCCTGATTTTTGGAGGAACACTTCCTGGAATCAAATGAATAGCATGATCATAATCATGTTATAAAACCAGCTCACAAAAAGATAGAAAAGATAGATCAATGCCTTAAAATTCAGCCTCTTCGAGGGGGCAACCTCCTATACATTACTCAAATGAACAATTCTTAGATGATACAAATGAAAAGACCTCCTTTCTATATATAGGAGTCTAAGGGGTCATAATATAATCAAAGCCGACATAACAATAATAATGTAAGGGCACAATAATAACAATAGTGGACTTCTATGAGGCACAATAGTAACAATATGGGGACTACATGGGTACAACAATATAATAAGGGGGTTGTACTAATAACAATAGGGAGTTACACTAGTAGTATAAGGGCCTAACATGCCCCTCTCCTTCAAAAAGTGTTGTCCTCAACGCTTGAGTAGTTCTTGATGCTTCTGTATAAAATTCTTGTCCTCCCATGTGGAATCTTCAGCGAGTAAGTTCTTCCACTTGATGAGATACTCTGAAATTGATCGATTTCGTAGCTGTCGGGTTCTTGTTTCTGTGACTTCTCCAAGTTCCAATATGATTTTTCCTTCCTTTTCAAGTTCTGGCAATATTGTTTGAATTGGGATCTTCTGCAACTTTTGAATGAGTGGCCATACTTCTTCGTCCTTCTTCCATTCATCCCTTGCTTCGTTTATCCAATCTGGTTGGATAATAGAAATAGCACAAAACAATGCTTCCATATCCTCATCCTTTCTTGAGAGTGCATCTGCAACAAAATTTTGCTTCCCTTTTCTATAGATGATGTCAAAGTCATAACCCAACATATTTGTGACCCATTTTTTCTGTTCTTCTAAAGATAATAGTTGTTCTAAAAAGTATTTAAGACTATCATGATCCATTTTTACCTTGAAGTGTCTTCCAATTTGGTAAGGTCACAATTTCTTAAGTGCATGTAGTATTGCCAACATTTCTTTCTCATAAATAGCTTGCTTGAGATGTAGCAGTAAAAATACCCAATCACCCACATCAAAACATTTTTCACTACGATGTTGATCTACCTGTTGTTTCATTCGATTTTGCACCAAAGTGGTGTTATCCTTTAAAAGTTGGAGAACTTGTTGTTGATGCTCGATGTGATCTTTCACTGCTTGAACCTTTTTCTTCTTGATATGCCCTTCTATATTGAGAGTTTGAGGAGTGGTAATTTCTTCCATTTCTTTACAAGACATGGTCGGATTCATTTCTTAATGCTCGATGTGAGCTTTCACTTTTTAAACATTTTTTTTCTTGATATGTCCTTCTATTTGGATAGTTTGAGGAGTGGTAATTCCGGCCAATGCATTACAAGATATGGTTGGATTCATTTCTTCTTTCTTGATGTGATGTTTCACTTCTTGATATGTCTTTCTATCTTGAGAGTTTGAGGAGTGGTAATTCTTGCCAATGCTTTACAAGATATGGTCAGATTCATTTCTTCTTTTTCTGGGGTTGGGTCCTGGCATATATCATCTTCTTTTGATGTTTCTTGATCCTTTTCTTCCCCCTCTTCATACTCTATGTTAAATAATTTCTTCTCAGCACACTTATGACCTTTAGTGCATTTGCTATCACAATTGTAACAAAGCCCCTTTTCTCTTTTTTCTTCCAATTGTTGTGGTGTAACTCTTGTAGGTTGTGGAAGGCTAGAAGAAACAACACTTCCATCTTTATAGTTGTGAGGGGTAGAATTCCTTGTTGCCATAATTTTGCTTTCCACTTTGTAACAAAGCCCTTTTTCTCTTTTCTCTTCCAATTTTTGTGGTGTTTCTCTAAAGAAGGTGTTGCTCTTTGTATTCTCATAACGTGCTATAATTTCCTCCGTGAAAATTGACCACGTAACAAGTTGTTTACGAGAACAAAGCCCTTTATACCATAAAAATTGATCTTGTTCTAAATATGAAGATGCAATACATACCTTTTGTAATAGTGGTACACCATGTAGATCAAAATATTTCTCCATATGTAGTATCCAATTTACCGGATTCTTGCCATCAAACTTCCTCATCTCGCTTTTTCTTAATTTTAGGAGTTCGATCTTGAAACGACTGTAACTTTGTACTTTCGGATCTTTAAGTTCTGAAATTGCAACCTGCAGTAGCCCTCTGCGTCCTCTTTCTAATGCCACCAGTGTGATCGAATTTATATTCTCCAAGAAAGAGTTATGCACAATCTCCCCAGATGACCTTATTATATGCCTTTTCAAAGAGCGAACTTGTATGAAGTGCCACATGTCACTGTTTTGAACTTAAGATCTACAAAATATACACAGGAAACTATAGTCCTTCCTCTTTCTATAACTTCTTACGAAATTTCAATCTGATGCTTAAAACAAAATTTATGACTATTTTCCCCAGGTCACCTGTTTGGAATGTAATTCGGGAGTCTGCAAAAAGGCCAACTTCCTTAGATCATATCTCCACAATATAGCACGAAAAGGTCTGAAATAAGGACCCGAGGTTCAGAATGATTTCAGACCAAATGGGTTTTGTTTTTAGTGTCTGAAACGGTGCAGGAAAAAAGTTATAGCGAAAATGCCACGATGACCTGTTTGGAGCAGCGAAACCCTAGAATCCAAAGCTCTGATACCAAATGTTATGAAACTAGCTCACAAAAAGATAGAAAAGATAGATCAACGCCTTAGAATTCAACCTCTTTAAGGGGGAAACCTCCTTTACATTACACAAATGAACAATTCTTGGATGATACAAATGAAAAGACCTCCTTTCTATATACATGAGTCTAAGGGGTCATAATATAATCAGAGCCGACATAACAATAATAATGTAAGGGCACAATAATAACAATAGTGGGCTTCTATGGAGCACAATAGTAACAATATGGGGACTACTGTTGGAAATAATACTAAGAGGGGGGGGGGTGAATCAGTATTATCAGATCAATAAAACTTTTTCATTTTCATACTTCAGAATCATATACGCTACTTCAGTTAAGTATACCAGCATATATACACTACTGTGTCTATTGCAACTAGCGTATAACCATTAAACTCATGATTCATTTATGTGATCTTCAATGGATGCATCAGAACATTATTAGCCATATTAACAGTCAACAGTAGCAGTAAAACAGATAGATCAACACACATAAGCAACACACATGAACACCATGATATAAGGTGGAAACCCAATGTGGGTGAAAACCACCTGCTGCAATTTGTTTCTATCTTCCTTTATTAAGAAACTTCTTTTACAGTGTACTGGTGCAGTCCTTTACCAGCACGCAGGCTACAACCTGCAGAAGGCTACAACATTCTCTCGTTCTCCAGACTCTCTTGGAAGGGAGTTCCAACCCCTTTTGCTCTTGTACTAGCTAAGATACTAGTACGTAGGTGCCGACCTACAATCTTCTCTCCTCCAGGTACCACGTTTCATACATTTTCAGACTGGATACTCCTGAAGCACAACACTACAATCTGAAGTGCACGTTTCATCAAATTTTCATACTGGACCCATAAATATCATTGAAGCACAAAACAATCAATACTAGCATTATCAATCTTTGAATCACTGAAACACTGAAACCCTGTCAACAACACAGTCACCAGAACACAGAGCAGAACTCTGCAATAACGATCAGACCCGACTGTACCATCAAAATCATGCATCAGAGTGCATACGCTACTTGGAAGTAACGACCCTGCGTGTATACGCAACTTCATCAAGATGAACCAGCGTATATGTCATTAATCACTTATTCATAACATTGCTGCACTTCATGACTTCATACATAACCAGATCATGACATATACAAAGATAATATATGTGTTAGCACCCAGATCTAGTCCATCAGATCTCATAAATATGAGTCATTATGATCCTGATCCAATACTAGTTCTCATCCATCAATACTGAAGCTAAACACAAACATCCAAACAAGATATGCAGAATACTGACACATTTAAGTTGTCATCAGAACACTTCAACAACCAGAACCACCTGTAACTTCAAATATCATAGCTCAAAAGGTATACGCTACTATAATGAACTCAACCTGCGTACATACGCACTTACACCAAATCCAACCCGCGTACAGATTTAAAAATATTTTCTTATAACTTTCCAGTTGTACCAGACATCAGTCATACTCATAACATTCATATTACATGCGTCAGTATGCAGATCTAGAATAAGCATAATCAACCATATAAAGATAGTTCATTTCAAACCATTTGATCCGGATCTCTCCTTAGATCTTATTCTCCATCACTCGGTGAGATCCCTCCTTAGCTCAGATCAAGCAATGCATCATCAACCCATAACCTGCACATTGGATCTCATACTTCATCAGATATTCAAGACTTTCTTGATGCACTTGCCTAATGATCTTCTTCTCCTTTTATAGTCTTAGGCCTCGCTCAATACCACGGTCCAAAACCATAATAAATCAATACCAAGAGCCTAATACTTGGGATCAACACACTTGTCGAGATACCATGGTCCAAAACCATAGGTTCAAATACCGAGGAATAACTACCACGAACCAAAAGTAAGCTTTCCGACATGTACGCGCTTTTCTGCGCATGAAACTGCGTGTATACCCTACTTGGTATATAGCGAACCTGCGTATACGCGACTTGGTATATAGTGAACCTGCTTGTATACCCTACTTGGTATATAGCGAACCTGCATATACGCGACTTGGTATATAGTGAACCTGCGTGTATACCCTACTTGGTATATAGTGAACCTACGTATATACTCTTCTTTCTTCATTCTTTGTAGTCTGATCATCAATTCTTTGCTACTGACCTGCTGCACTATAATCTGTCATTTTGCCATCAAGGACAACACTTGTCTCATAATGCCAACAATCTCCCCCTTTGGACTTGATGGCAAGGCTAACTTGTGATACTTAGAACTTGATCTTCTTATTCCTTTGAGCTGACCTGCATCCCATGCATTTAGTCACATCTGTAGATTGATCCAGTTATATATAAGTGAGATGTTCTTCTATGAGAGGGTTGCCATCAAGTACAACACATGCATCATAATGCCAACAATCTCCCCCTTTGGACTTGATGGCAACAACACCAAATCACTCTCCCCCTTTGACATCAAGGGCAAAGGGTGGACCAAGATATTCTCTTTCCTTGATAAACATTTTGTTGTCCATACTCCCCCTGAGTACCTGCTGAAATTTCTGAATGAGCTCCCCCTTTGTATATGCCAAGGTGTACCAATCTGTCCATGCTCCCCCTGAGTACATGCTGAGTCTCTGCACTGCTGAAGTGTGCTATTCATGCTCCCACTGACTGTAGGCAAGATCTGCAAAAATATGTTCTACAAGAAGAACATGACTCTATCATAAATGACCTTCCTATCACCAAAGACTCATACATACATCCATCTCTCAACCAAGTGAGGATATACAAAAAAAATTGACTCATCCACCCAACCAAGTGGGCATACATCAAAAGTTTACACATGATGAAACAAGAACATTACATCTTCATCCCAAGCATATTGGGGAAACCAATATAGGCCGTTACATGACCTTGACACCGTAAAAGAGATACATGACATAGAGACGAAATATCTAGAGCAAGACTTATGAAAGTCACCAATAACTGATAGTAGCAGCATCTGTCAAACACTTTTCAGATCAGCAACCATGATCTCCTTCTGTTCTCCATTTGCCTCTGTTCCACCTGAAACCAACAACAGCTGTGAACTAGAACCAAACGCTTCTAAGGTAATGCCAACAATGCATTATTAGAAGTTAATCTGCTTCCCCTGAACCTGTGCCAGATGGTCTCTGTCAGACCCATATTAGACTCTTCTCACCCAGAGTCTGGCCCACTGATTTTATTCAAATCAGCATATACGCGACTGTATCCACAGAAACTAGCGTATATACGTGGATACTCCTTGTGAAACTCGCGTACAACCAATTCCAGATTGGCAACCTGTAAATGTCCTGTAGAGAATAAGTCATCAACCGCTAACAAGGTATGTCTGCATCAATTCAGAATTCAGAGTCATTCACATTATATCATGTGTGAAACCACCATAGCCATTTCATCAACATCAAGATCTACATTATCCAAGTATCATTACTTGGGAATATCTGCATCAATCAACATATGTAAGTATCAACTTATCATCATAAGAACTCATCATCATGTCTCCAACAAGGCAACTTTGAGTAGTCATCCATGTATCAGCACTATGTATCTTGAGCACAAGCTCTTTTGACAAAACATCTTGATATCATCAACAACAACAATCCTTATCCACATGAGTGCCTGCATCATAACTGTATGATCTTTATGCATATGACAACAGCAGTATATGAGTGACTCATCATCAAGTGAGGAAGATGTGTATTCAAGCTTTGTACTTCTCCTTATCCTTATGAATATCACCATGTAAACACCATATATGCATCATCAAAGAATCAACCATAAATCTGATCTGAATATCTACTATGTAACCCCAAGCATCATATGAGATTTTATCATAGACAACTCACAACCACATCATAGCAAGATATATCATTTAGCCATATAAGCATCATCACCAAGGACTATTAAACATAATGCCAACAATGAATTATTAAAGGCATATGCTCCCCCTCAACCTGTGCCATATGTTAGATCTGATCATGCATATATCAGCAATAAGCATCAAGACATCATCATCATCAAGTTAGGATCAAAACACTTCTAGACATCTTACAAGTATCAAAACATTTGCACACATCCTCAGCAGACTGTAACTATTAACCAATAGAGCAGATAATAGACTGAATCATATCAGGTCCTTTTTCTAAGCCTGTCCCCACTGCTTTTCCTCAGACTGACATATACGCGACTTTGCAGTGTCTAACTCGCGTATATACGCGACTTCCCTTTATGGAACTTGCGTATGAGATTCAGGATACTGAATTTTTACACTTTCAGCTCCCTCTGAGTCTGTTATGTCTGTGCTGTGCTGTATCTGAGTACATTGTGCTGTGCCACATCTTTCTGACTGTACTTCCTTCTTCTTCCATATCTTCAAGTGTGATGATGTTTTCTCCTTTTGGTGTGATGTTCGTCCTTTGTTTCTGCATTCCTTTGCTATATGTCCAAGCTTGTTACATGCATAACATCTTACATGTTTCATATTCCTCCTGTAGCAATCAGCAGCTTTATGACCAAACATATTGCAAGCAAAGCAATATCCATTAAAGTACCTTGAATGTGATGATCTTTCTGCATGATGGTCTTGAACTCTTCTTCTTCTACATCTGGCTGCAACATGTCCAAGATTATGACATACATAACATTCAACATTATTCATAGGAGGAGTAAAAGATTTTCTTTGAAGATTTTCTTTCCTTGGTTGATGATGAGATTGACCTTTCATCTCCTTGTTGATCATTTTGGATTTCTCTTTATAGTTCCTTGCCTCACCTTGTGAACTAGATTCACCTTCAACAGATTCATGAAAACCAAGACCAGTCTTGATAGCAGGAGACCTTTGACTATTAAGAATATCATCCAAGGCTTTAGTACTATCTTGAAATCGCAACAGTTTATCCTTTTCTTCTAATTTACTTTTCAAGATATTTACCTCAACTTGAAGTTGTTCTTCCTTTTCAAGATATTGCTTCTTCATGTCTTCTTCAGCTTTCCTTCCTTCTTCCAACTGATGCCTTAGTTTGAGAATCTCCTTTTCTTGTTCGTCATTCAGATCCTGCTGCATTTGACGAATTCTGAAGGCACATTCTAGCTGAGATTTTAAGCTGACAACTTCGTTTACCTGTTTTTCATTAGCTTGGAGTAGATCTTTATTCTGCTTCTTTGATTCTTCAAGATCTTACTTTAGCGAGCGGATCGTGGCTTCAAGACTTTCATAGTAACTTGATCTATCTCTGAGTTTCTTGATGGTTGTGCTCCTTTCATTGACTTCATCTCTTAGAGATGTTACTTCATTATGCAACTTTTGATATTTGTCCTTGAATAACTCTTGTTGAGCCTTTAGTCTAGTAACAACTTCTTTGAGGGCACCACTCTTTACGTTCAGAAGTCTTTCTTGTTCACTAATTTTGTTTGTCAGCCTGTTAAATTCAGCCTCTATTTGATATCCTTCTTCCTCACCCATAAGAGCACATTCAGTTGTTTCGTTATCACTTCCATCTTTTCCAAATGAATAGGTAGCTGGAGCATCAGAGGATAGCAAATTCATACCTGATAGTTCATCTTCGTTTTGAAATGATTCTGAATCTGAAGAGCTTCTTATACCTAATCCCCAATCGATTCTCCCACTGTCATAGTTCCTCTGAGATGTCTTCTTCTTCTTAGGTGCTTTCTTCTTAAGCTTCTTTCCCATAGTTCCACGGATCTCCTTCAAGCGATCAAGCTTCTACGAAAGGACCTGCTCTGATACCAATTGTTGGAAATAATACTGAGAGGGGGGCGTGAATCAGTGTTATCAGATCAATAAAATTTTTTCATTTTCATACTTCAGAATCATATACGCTATTTCAGTTAAGTATACCCACATATATACGCTACTGTGTCTATTGCAACTAGCGTATAACCATTAAACTCATGATTCAGTTATGTGATCTTCAATGGATGCATCAGAACATTATTAGCCATATTAACAGTCAACAGTAGCAGTAAAATAGATAGATCAACACACATAAGTAACACACATGAACACCATGATATAAGGTGGAAACCCAATGTGGGTGAAAACCACCTGCTGCAATTCGTTTCTATCTTCCTTTATTAAGAAACTTCTTTTACAATGTACTGGTGCAGTCCTTTACCAGCACGCAGGCTATAACCTGCAGAAGGCTACAACCTTCTCTCGTTCTCTAGACTCTCCTGGGAGGGAGTTCCAACCCCTTTTGCTCTTGTACTAGCTAAGATACTAGCACGTAGGCGCCGGCCTACAACCTTCTCTCCTCCAGGTACCACGTTTCATACATTTTCAGACTGGATACTCTTGAAGCACAACACTACAATCTGAAGGCCACGTTTCATCAAATTTTCATACTGGACCCATAAATATCATTGAAGCACAAAACAATCAATACTAGCATTATCAATCTCTGAATCACCTAAACACTGAAACCCTGTCAACAACACAGTCACCAGAACACAGAGCAGAACTCTGCAATAACGATCAGACCCGACTGTACCATCAAAATCATGCATCAGAGTGCATACGCTACTTGGAAGTGCCGAACCTGCGTGTATACGCAACTTCATCAAGATGAACCAGCGTATATGTCATTAATCACTTATTCATAACATTGCTGCACTTCATGACTTCACACATAACCATATCATGACATATACAAAGATAATATATGTGTTAGCACCCAGATCTAGTCCATAAGATCTCATAAATATGAGTCATTATGATCCTGATCCAATACTATTTCTCATCCATCAATACTGAAGCTAAACACAAACATCCAAACAAGATATGCAGAATACTGACACCTTTAAGTTGTCATCAGAATCCTTCAACAACCAGAACCACCTGTAACTTCAAATATCATAGCTCAAAAGGTATACGCTACTATAATGAACTCAACCTGCGTACATACGCACTTACACCAAAGCCAACCCGCGTACAGATCTAAAAATATTTTCTTATAACTTTGCAGCTGTACCAGACATCAGTCATACTCATAACATTCATATTACATGCGTCAGTATGCAGATCTAGAATAAGCATAATCAACCATATAAAGATAGTTCATTTCAAACCATTTGATCCGGATCTCTCCTTAGATCTTGTTCTCCATCAACCGGTGAGATCCCTCCTTAGCTCAGATCAAGCAATGCATCATCAACCCATAACCTGCACACTGGATCTCATACTTCATCAGATATTCAAGACTTTCTTGATGCACTTGCCTAATGATCTTCTTCTCCTTTTATAGTCTTAGGCCTTGCTCAATACCACGGTCCAAAACCATAATAAATCAATACCAAGAGCCTAATACTTGGGATCAACACACTTGTCGAGATACCATGGTCCAAAACCATAGGTTCAAATACCGAGGAATAACTACGACGAACCAAAAGTAAGCTTTCCGACATGTACGCGCTTTTCCGTGCATGAAACTGCGTGTATACCCTACTTGGTATATAGCGAACCTGCGTATACGCGACTTGGTATATAGTGAACCTGCTTGTATACCCTACTTGGTATATAGCGAACCTGCATATACGCGACTTGGTATATAGTGAACCTGCGTGTATACCCTACTTGGTATATAGTGAACCTGCGTGTATACCCTACTTGGTATATAGTGAACCTACGTATATACTCTTCTTTCTTCATTCTTTGTAGTCTGATCATCAATTCTTTGCTACTGACCTGCTGCACTATAATCTGTCATTTTGCCATCAAGGACAACACTTGTCTCATAATGCCAACAATCTCCCCCTTTGGACTTGATGGCAAGGCTAACTTGTCATACTTAGAACTTGATCTTCTTATTCCTTTGAGCTGACCTGCATCCCATGCATTTAGTCACATCTGTAGATTGATCCAGTTATATGTAAGTGAGATTTTCTTCTATGAGAGGGTTGCCATCAAGTACAACACATGCATCATAATGCCAACAATCTCCCCCTTTGGACTTGATGGCAACAACACCAAATCACTCTCCCCCTTTGACATCAAGGGCAAAGGGTGGACCAAGATATTTTCTTTCCTTGATAAACATTTTGTTGTCCATACTCCCCCTGAGTACCTGCTGAAATTTCTGAATGAGCTCCCCCTTTGTATATGCCAAGGTGTACCAATCTGTCCATGCTCCCCCTGAGTACATGCTGAGTCTCTGCACTGCTGAAGTGTGCTATTCATGCTCCCACTGACTGTAGGCAAGATCTGCAAAAATATGTTCTACAAGAAGAACATGACTCTATCATAAATGACCTTCCTATCACCAAAGACTCATACATACATCCATCTCTCAACCAAGTGAGGATATACAAAAAAAATTGACTCATCCACCCAACCAAGTGGGGATACATCAAAAGTTTACACATGATGAAACAAGAACATTACATCTTCATCCCAAGCATAGTGGGGAAACCAATATAGGCCGTTACATGACCTTGACACCATAAAAGAGATACATGACATAGAGACGAAATATCTAGAGAAAGACTTATGAAAGTCACCAATAACTGATAGCAGCAGCATCTGTCAAACACTTTTCAGATCAGCAACCATGATCTCCTTCTGTTCTTCATCTGCCTCTGTTCCACCTGAAACCAACAACAGCTGTGAACTAGAACCAAACGCTTCTAAGGTAATGCCAACAATGCATTATTAGAAGTTAATCTGCTTCCCCTGAACCTGTGCCAGATGGTCTCTGTCAGACCCATATCAGACTCTTCTCACCCAGAGTCTGGCCCACTGATTTTATTCAAATCAGCATATACGCGACTGTATCCACAGAAACTAGCGTATATACGCGGATACTCCTTGTGAAACTCGCGTACAACCAATTCCAGATCGGCAACCTGTAAATGTCCTGTAGAGAATAAGTCATCAACCTATAACAAGGTATGTCTGCATCAATTCAGAATTCAGAGTCATTCACATTATATCATGTGTGAAACCACCATAGCCATTTCATCAACATCAAGATCTACATTATCCAAGTATCATTACTTGGGAACATCTGCATCAATCAACATATGTAAGTATCAACTTATCATCATAAGAACTCATCATCATGTCTCCAACAAGGCAACTTTGAGTAGTCATCCATGTATCAACACTATGTATCTTGAGCTCAAGCTCTTTTGACAAAACTTCTTGATATCATCAACAGCAACAATCCTTATCCACATGAGTGCCTGCATCATAACTGTATGATCTTTATGCATATGACAACAACAGTATATGAGTGACTCATCATCAAGTGAGGAAGATGTGTATTCAAGCTTTGTACTTCTCCTTATCCTTATGAAGATCACCATGTAAACACCATATATGCATCATCAAAGAATCAACCATAAATCTGATCTGAATATCTACTATGTAACCCCAAGCATCATATGAGATTTTATCATAGACAACTCACAACCACATCATAGCAAGATATATCATTTAGCCATATAAGCATCATCACCAAGGACTATTAAACATAATGCCAACAATGAATTATTAAAGGCATATGCTCCCCCTCAACCTGTGCCATCTGTTAGATCTGATCATGCATATATCAGCAATAAGCATCAAGACATCATCATCATCAAGTTAGGATCAAAACACTTCTAGACATCTTACAAGTATCAAAACATTTCCACACATCCTCAGCAGACTGTAACTATTAACCAATAGAGCAGATAATAGACTGAATCATATCAGGTCCTTTTTCTAAGCCTGTCCCCACTGCTTTTCCTCAGACTGACATATACGCGACTTTGCAGTGTCTAACTTGCGTATATACGCGACTTCCCTTTATGGAACTTGCGTATGAGATTCAGGATACTGAATTTTTACACTTTCAGCTCCCTCTGAGTCTGTTATGTCTGTGCTGTGCTGTATCTTAGTACATTGTGCTGTGCCACATCTTTCTGACTGTACTTCCTTCTTCTTCCATATCTTCAATTGTGATGATGTTTTCTCCTTTTGGTGTGATGTTCGTGCTTTGTTTCTGCATTCCTTTGCTATATGTCCAAGCTTGTTACATGCATAACATCTTACATGTTTCATATTCCTCCTGTAGCAATTAGTAGCTTTATGACCAAACATATTGCAAGTAAAGCAATATCCATTAAAGTACCTTGAATGTGATGATCTTTCTGCATGATGGTCTTGAACTCTTCTTCTTCTACATCTGGCTGCAACATGTCCAAGATTATGACATACATAACATTCAACATTATTCATAGGAGGAGTAAAAGATTTTCTTTGAAGAATTTCTTTCCTTGGTTGATGATGAGATTGACCTTTCATCTCCTTGTTGATCATTTTGGATTTCTCTTTATAGTTCCTTGCCTCACCTTGTGAACTAGATTCACCTTCAACAGATTCATGAAAACCAAGACCAGTCTTGATAGCAGGAGACCTTTGACTATTAAGAATATCATCCAAGGCTTTAGTACTATCTTGAAATCGCAACAGTTTATCCTTTTCTTCTAATTTACTTTTCAAGATATTTACCTCAACTTGAAGTTGTTCTTCCTTTTCAAGATATTGCTTCTTCATGTCTTCTTCAGCTTTCCTTCCTTCTTCCAACTGATGCCTTAGTTTGAGAATCTCCTTTTCTTGTTCGTCATTCAGATCCCGCTGCATTTGACGAATTCTGAAGGCAAATTCTAGCTGAGATTTTAAGCTGACAACTTCGTTTACCTGTTTTTCATTAGCTTGGAGTAGATCTTTATTCTGCTTCTTTGATTCTTCAAGATCTTCCTTTAGCGAGCGGATCGTGGCTTCAAGACTTTCATAGTAACTTGATCTATCTCTGAGTTTCTTGATGGTTGTGCTCCTTTCATTGACTTCATCTCTTAGAGATGTTACTTCATTCTGCAACTTTTGATATTTGTCCTTTAATAACTCTTGTTGAGCCTTTAGTCTAGTAACAACTTCTTTGAGGGCACCACTCTTTACGTTCAGAAGTCTTTCTTGTTCACTAATTTTTTTTGTCAGCCTGTTAAATTCTGCCTCTATTTGATATCCTTCTTCCTCACCCATAAGAGCACATTCAGTTGTTTCGTTATCACTTCCATCTTTTCCAAATGGATAGGTAGCTGGAGCATCAGAGGATAGCAAATTCATACTTGATAGTTCATCTTCATTTTGAAATGATTCTGAATCTGAAGAGCTTCTTATACCTAATCCCCATCGATTCTCCCACTGTCATAGTTCCTCTGAGATGTCTTCTTCTTCTTATGTGCTTTCTTCTTAAGCTTCTTTCCCATAGTTCCACGGATCTCCTTCAAGCGATCAAGCTTCTACGAAAGGACCTGCTCTGATACCAATTGTTGGAAATAATACTGAGGGGGGGGGTGAATCAGTATTATCAGATCAATAAATTTTTTTCATTTTCATACTTCAGAATCATATACGCTACTTCAGTTAAGTATACCCGCATATATACGCTACTGTGTCTATTGCAACTAGCGTATAACCATTAAACTCATGATTCAGTTATGTGATCTTCAATGGATGCATCAGAACATTATTAGCCATATTAACAGTCAACAGTAGCAGTAAAACAGATAGATCAACACACATAAGCAACACACATGAACACCATGATATAAGGTGGAAACCCAATGTGGGTGAAAACCACCTGCTGCAATTCGTTTCTATCTTCCTTTATTAAGAAACTTCTTTTACAATGTACTGGTGCAGTCCTTTACCAGCACGCAGGCTACAACCTGCAGAAGGCTACAACCTTCTCTCGTTCTCCAGACTCTCCTGGAAGGGAGTTCCAACCCCTTTTGCTCTTGTACTAGCTAAGATACTAGTACGTAGGCGCCGGCCTACAATCTTCTCTCCTCCAGGTACCACGTTTCATACATTTTCAGACTGGATACTCCTGAAGCACAACACTACAATCTGAAGGCCACGTTTCATCAAATTTTCATACTGGACCCATAAATATCATTGAAGCACAAAACAATCAATACTAGCATCATCAATCTCTGAATCACTGAAACACTGAAACCCTGTCAACAACACAGTCACCAGAACACAGAGCAGAACTCTGCAATAACAATCAGAACCAACTGTACCATCAAAATCATGCATCAGAGTGCATACGCTACTTGGAAGTGCCGAACCTGCGTGTATACGCAACTTCATCAAGATGAACCAGCGTATATGTCATTAATCACTTATTCATAACATTGCTGCACTTCATGACTTCATACATAACCAGATCATGACATATACAAAGATAATATATGTGTTAGCACCCAGATCTAGTCCATCAGATCTCATAAATATGAGTCATTATGATCCTGATCCAATACTAGTTCTCATCCATCAATACTGAAGCTAAACACAAACAGCCAAACAAGATATGCAGAATACTGACACCTTTAAGCTGTCATCAGAACCCTTCAACAACCAGAACCACCTGTAACTTCAAATATCATAGCTCAAAAGGTATACGCTACTATAATGAACTCAACCTGCGTACATACGCACTTACACCAAAGCCAACCCGTACAGATCTAAAAATATTTTCTTATAACTTTGCAGCTGTACCAGACATCAGTCATACTCATAACATTCATATTACATGCGTCAGTATGCAGATCTAGAATAAGCATAATCAACCATATAAAGATAGTTCATTTCAAACCATTTGATCCCGATCTCTCCTTAGATCTTGTTCTCCATCAACCGGTGAGATCCCTCCTTAGCTCAGATCAAGCAATGCATCATCAACCCATAACCTGCATACTGGATCTCATACTTCATCAGATATTCAAGACTTTCTTGATGCACTTGCCTAATGATCTTCTTCTCCTTTTATAGTCTTAGGCCTTGCTCAATACCACGGTCCAAAACCATAATAAATCAATACCAAGAGCCTAATACTTGGGATCAACACACTTGTCGAGATACCATGGTCCAAAACCATAGGTTCAAATACCGAGGAATAACTACCACGGACCAAAAGTAAGCTTTCCGACATGTACGCGCTTTTCCGTGCATGAAACTGCGTGTATACCCTACTTGGTATATAGCGAACCTGCGTATACGCGACTTGGTATATAGTGAACCTGCTTGTATACCCTACTTGGTATATAGCGAACCTGCATATACGCGACTTGGTATATAGTGAACCTGCGTGTATACCCTACTTGGTATATAGTGAACCTGCGTATATACTCTTCTTTCTTCATTCTTTGTAGTCTGATCATCAATTCTTTGCTACTGACCTGCTGCACTATAATCTGTCATTTTGCCATCAAGGACAACACTTGTCTCATAATGCCAACAATCTCCCCCTTTGGACTTGATGGCAAAGCTAACTTGTCATACTTAGAACTTGATCTTCTTATTCCTTTGAGCTGACCTGCATCCCATGCATTTAGTCACATCTGTAGATTGATCCAGTTATATGTAAGTGAGATGTTCTTCTATGAGAGGGTTGCCATCAAGTACAACACATGCATCATAATGCCAACAATCTCCCCCTTTGGACTTGATGGCAACAACACCAAATCACTCTCCCCCTTTGACATCAAGGGCAAAGGGTGGACCAAGATATTCTCTTTCCTTGATAAACATTTTGTTGTCCATACTCCCCCTGAGTACCTGCTGAAATTTCTGAATGAGCTCCCCCTTTGTATATGCCAAGGTGTACCAATCTGTCCATGCTCCCCCTGAGTACATGCTGAGTCTCTGCACTGCTGAAGTGTGCTATTCATGCTCCCACTGACTGTAGGCAAGATCTGCAAAAATATGTTCTACAAGAAGAACATGACTCTATCATAAATGACCTTCCTATCACCAAAGACTCATACATACATCCATCTCTCAACCAAGTGAGGATATACAAAAATTGACTCATCCACCCAACCAAGTGGGGATACATCAAAAGTTTACACATGATAAAACAAGAACATTACATCTTCATCCCAAGCATAGTGGGGAAACCAATATAGGCCGTTACATGACCTTGACACCATAAAAGAGATACATGACATAGAGACGAAATATCTAGAGCAAGACTTATGAAAGTCACCAATAACTGATAGCAGCAGCATCTGTCAAACACTTTTCAGATCAGCAACCATGATCTCCTTCTGTTCTCCATCTGCCTCTGTTCCACCTGAAACCAACAACAGCTGTGAACTAGAACCAAACGCTTCTAAGGTAATGCCAACAATGCATTATTAGAAGTTAATCTGCTTCCCCTGAACCTGTGCCAGATGGTCTCTGTCAGACCCATATCAGACTCTTCTCACCCAGAGTCTGGCCCACTGATTTTATTCAAATCAGCATATACGCGACTGTATCCACAGAAACTAGCGTATATACGCGGATACTCCTTGTGAAACTCGCGTACAACCAATTCCAGATCGGCAACCTGTAAATGTCCTGTAGAGAATAAGTCATCAACCTATAACAAGGTATGTCTGCATCAATTCAGAATTCAGAGTCATTCACATTATATCATGTGTGAAACCACCATAGCCATTTCATCAACATCAAGATCTACATTATCCAAGTATCATTACTTGGGAACATCTGCATCAATCAACATATGTAAGTATCAACTTATCATCATAAGAACTCATCATCATGTCTCCAACAAGGCAACTTTGAGTAGTCATCCATGTATCAGCACTATGTATCTTGAGCTCAAGCTCTTTTGACAAAACTTCTTGATATCATCAACAGCAACAATCCTTATCCACATGAGTGCCTGCATCATAACTGTATGATCTTTATGCATATGACAACAGCAGTATATGAGTGACTCATCATCAAGTGAGGAAGATGTGTATTCAAGCTTTGTACTTCTCCTTATCCTTATGAAGATCACCATGTAAACACCATATATGCATCATCAAAGAATCAACCATAAATCTGATCTGAATATCTACTATGTAACCCCAAGCATCATATGAGATTTTATCATAGACAACTCACAACCACATCATAGCAAGATATATCATTTAGCCATATAAGCATCATCACCAAGGACTATTAACCATAATGCCAACAATGAATTATTAAAGGCATATGCTCCCCCTCAACCTGTGCCATCTGTTAGATCTGATCATGCATATATCAGCAATAAGCATCAAGACATCATCATCATCAAGTTAGGATCAAAACACTTCTAGACATCTTACAAGTATCAAAACATTTCCACACATCCTCAGCAGACTGTAACTATTAACCAATAGAGCAGATAATAGACTGAATCATATCAGGTCCTTTTTCTAAGCCTGTCCCCACTGCTTTTCCTCAGACTGACATATACGCGACTTTGCAGTGTCTAACTCGCGTATATACGCGACTTCCCTTTATGGAACTTGCGTATGAGATTCAGGATACTGAATTTTTACACTTTCAGCTCCCTCTGAGTCTGTTATGTCTGTGCTGTGCTGTATCTGAGTACATTGTGCTGTGCCACATCTTTCTGACTTACTTCCTTCTTCTTCCATATCTTCAAGTGTGATGATGTTTTCTCCTTTTGGTGTGATGTTCGTCCTTTGTTCCTGCATTCCTTTGCTATATGTCCAAGCTTGTTACATGCATAACATCTTACATGTTTCATATTCCTCCTGTAGCAATCAGCAGCTTTGTGACCAAACATATTGCAAGCAAAGCAATATCCATTAAAGTACCTTGAATGTGATGATCTTTCTGCATGATGGTCTTGAACTCTTCTTCTTCTACATCTGGCTGCAACATGTCCAAGATTATGACATACATAACATTCAACATTATTCATAGGAGGAGTAAAAGATTTTCTTTGAAGAATTTCTTTCCTTGGTTGATGATGAGATTGACCTTTCATCTCCTTGTTGATCATTTTGGATTTCTCTTTATAGTTCCTTGCCTCACCTTGTGAACTAGATTCACCTTCAACAGATTCATGAAAACCAAGACCAGTCTTGATAGCAGGAGACCTTTGACTATTAAGAATATCATCCAAGGCTTTAGTACTATCTTGAAATCGCAACAGTTTATCCTTTTCTTCTAATTTACCTTTCAAGATATTTACCTCAACTTGAAGTTGTTCTTCCTTTTCAAGATATTGCTTCTTCATGTCTTCTTCAGCTTTCCTTCCTTCTTCCAACTGATGCCTTAGTTTGAGAATCTCCTTTTCTTGTTCTTCATTCACATCCTGCTGCATTTGACGAATTCTGAAGGCACATTCTAGCTGAGATTTTAAGCTGATAACTTCGTTTACCTGTTTTTCATTAGCTTGGAGTAGATCTTTATTCTGCTTCTTTGATTCTTCAAGATCTTCCTTTAGCGAGCGGATCGTGGCTTCAAGACTTTCATAGTAACTTGATCTATCTCTGAGTTTCTTGATGGTTGTGCTCCTTTCATTGACTTCATCTCTTAGAGATGTTACTTCATTCTGCAACTTTTGATATTTGTCCTTGAATAACTCTCGTTGAGCCTTTAGTCTAGTAACAACTTCTTTGAGGGCACCACTCTTTACGTTCAGAAGTCTTTCTTGTTCACTAATTTTGTTTGTCAGCCTGTTAAATTCTGCCTCTATTTGATATCCTTCTTCCTCACCCATAAGAGCACATTCAGTTGTTTCGTTATCACTTCCATCTTTTCCAAATGGATAGATAGCTGGAGCATCAGAGGATAGCAAATTCATACCTGATAGTTCATCTTCATTTTGAAATGATTCTGAATCTGAAGAGCTTCTTATACCTAATCCCCAATCGATTCTCCCACTGTCATAGTTCCTCTGAGATGTCTTCTTCTTCTTAGGTGCTTTCTTCTTAAGCTTCTTTCCCATAGTTCCACGGATCTCCTTCAAGCGATCAAGCTTCTACGAAAGGACCTGCTCTGATACCAATTGTTGGAAATAATACTGAGAGGGGGGGGTGAATCAGTATTATCAGATCAATAAAAATTTTTCATTTTCATACTTCAGAATCATATACGCTACTTCAGTTAAGTATACCCGCGTATATACGCTACTGTGTCTATTGCAACTAGCGTATAACCATTAAACTCATGATTCAGTTATGTGATCTTCAATGGATGCATCAGAACATTATTAGCCATATTAACAGTCAACAGTAGCAGTAAAACAGATAGATCAACACACATAAGCAACACACATGAACACCATGATATAAGGTGGAAACCCAATGTGGGTGAAAACCACCTGCTGCAATTCGTTTCTATCTTCCTTTATTAAGAAACTTCTTTTACAATGTACTGGTGCAGTCCTTTACCAGCACGCAGGCTACAACCTGCAGAAGGCTACAACCTTCTCTCGTTCTCCAGACTCTCCTGGAAGGGAGTTCCAACCCCTTTTGCTCTTGTACTAGCTAAGATACTAGTACGTAGGCGCCGGCCTACAATCTTCTCTCCTCCAGGTACCACGTTTCATACATTTTCAGACTGGATACTCCTGAAGCACAACACTACAATCTGAAGGCCACGTTTCATCAAATTTTCATACTGGACCCATAAATATCATTGAAGCACAAAACAATCAATACTAGCATTATCAATCTCTGAATCACTGAAACACTGAAACCCTGTCAACAACACAGTCACCAGAACACAGAGCAGAACTCTGCAATAACGATCAGACCCGACTGTACCATCAAAATCATGCATCAGAGTGCATACGCTACTTGGAAGTGCCGAACCTGCGTGTATAGGCAACTTCATCAAGATGAACCAGCGTATATGTCATTAATCACTTATTCATAACATTGCTGCACTTCATGACTTCATACATAACCAGATCATGACATATACAAAGATAATATATGTGTTAGCACCCAGATCTAGTCCATCAGATCTCATAAATATGAGTCATTATGATCCTGATCCAATACTAGTTCTCATCCATCAATACTGAAGCTAAACACAAACATCCAAACAAGATATGCAGAATACTGACACCTTTAAGCTGTCATCAGAACCCTTCAACAACCAGAACCACCTGTAACTTCAAATATCATAGCTCAAAAGGTATACGCTACTATAATGAACTCAACCTGCGTACATACGCACTTACACCAAAGCCAACCCGCGTACAGATCTAAAAATATTTTCTTATAACTTTGCAGCTGTACCAGACATCAGTCATACTCATAACATTCATATTACATGCGTCAGTATGCAGATCTAGAATAAGCATAATCAACCATATAAAGATAGTTCATTTCAAACCATTTGATCCGGATCTCTCCTTAGATCTTGTTCTCCATCAACCGGTGAGATCCCTCCTTAGCTCAGATCAAGCAATGCATCATCAACCCATAACCTGCACACTGGATCTCATACTTCATCAGATATTCAAGACTTTCTTGATGCACTTGCCTAATGATCTTCTTCTCCTTTTATAGTCTTAGGCCTTGCTCAATACCACGGTCCAAAACCATAATAAATCAATACCAAGAGCCTAATACTTGGGATCAACACACTTGTCGAGATACCATGGTCCAAAACCATAGGTTCAAATACCGAGGAATAACTACCACGAACCAAAAGTAAGCTTTCCGACATGTACACGCTTTTTCGTGCATGAAACTGCGTGTATACCCTACTTGGTATATAGCGAACCTGCGTATACGCGACTTGGTATATAGTGAACCTGCTTGTATACCCTACTTGGTATATAGCGAACCTGTGTATACGCGACTTGGTATATAGTGAACCTGCGTGTATACCCTACTTGGTATATAGTGAACCTGCGTATATACTCTTCTTTCTTCATTCTTTGTAGTCTGATCATCAATTCTTTGCTACTGACCTGCTGCACTATAATCTGTCATTTTGCCATCAAGGACAACACTTGTCTCATAATGCCAACAATCTCCCCCTTTGGACTTGATGGCAAAGCTAACTTGTCATACTTAGAACTTGATCTTCTTATTCCTTTGAGCTGACCTGCATCCCATGCATTTAGTCACATCTGTAGATTGATCCAGTTATATGTAAGTGAGATGTTCTTCTATGAGAGGGTTGCCATCAAGTACAACACATGCATCATAATGCCAACAATCTCCCCCTTTGGACTTGATGGCAACAACACCAAATCACTCTCCCCCTTTGACATCAAGGGCAAAGGGTGGACCAAGATATTCTCTTTCCTTGATAAACATTTTGTTGTCCATACTCCCCCTGAGTACCTGCTGAAATTTCTGAATGAGCTCCCCCTTTGTATATGCCAAGGTGTACCAATCTGTCCATGCTCCCCCTGAGTACATGCTGAGTCTCTGCACTGCTGAAGTGTGCTATTCATGCTCCCACTGACTGTAGGCAAGATCTGCAAAAATATGTTCTACAAGAAGAACATGACTCTATCATAAATGACCTTCCTATCACCAAAGACTCATACATACATCCATCTCTCAACCAAGTGAGGATATACAAAAATTGACTCATCCACCCAACCAAGTGGGGATACATCAAAAGTTTACACATGATAAAACAAGAACATTACATCTTCATCCCAAGCATAGTGGGGAAACCAATATAGGCCGTTACATGACCTTGACACCATAAAAGAGATACATGACATAGAGACGAAATATCTAGAGCAAGACTTATGAAAGTCACCAATAACTGATAGCAGCAGCATCTGTCAAACACTTTTCAGATCAGCAACCATGATCTCCTTCTGTTCTCCATCTGCCTCTGTTCCACCTGAAACCAACAACAGCTGTGAACTAGAACCAAACGCTTCTAAGGTAATGCCAACAATGCATTATTAGAAGTTAATCTGCTTCCCCTGAACCTGTGCCAGATGGTCTCTGTCAGACCCATATCAGACTCTTCTCACCCAGAGTCTGGCCCACTGATTTTATTCAAATCAGCATATACGCGACTGTATCCACAGAAACTAGCGTATATACGCGGATACTCCTTGTGAAACTCGCGTACAACCAATTCCAGATCGGCAACCTGTAAATGTCCTGTAGAGAATAAGTCATCAACCTATAACAAGGTATGTCTGCATCAATTCAGAATTCAGAGTCATTCACATTATATCATGTGTGAAACCACCATAGCCATTTCATCAACATCAAGATCTACATTATCCAAGTATCATTACTTGGGAACATCTGCATCAATCAACATATGTAAGTATCAACTTATCATCATAAGAACTCATCATCATGTCTCCAACAAGGCAACTTGAGTAGTCATCCATGTATCAGCACTATGTATCTTGAGCTCAAGCTCTTTTGACAAAACTTCTTGATATCATCAACAGCAACAATCCTTATCCACATGAGTGCCTGCATCATAACTGTATGATCTTTATGCATATGACAATAGCAGTATATGAGTGACTCATCATCAAGTGAGGAAGATGTGTATTCAAGCTTTGTACTTCTCCTTATCCTTATGAAGATCACCATGTAAGCACCATATATGCATCATCAAAGAATCAACCATAAATCTGATCTGAATATCTACTATGTAACCCCAAGCATCATATGAGATTTTATCATAGACAACTCACAACCACATCATAGCAAGATATATCATTTAGCCATATAAGCATCATCACCAAGGACTATTAACCATAATGCCAACAATGAATTATTAAAGGCATATGCTCCCCCTCAACCTGTGCCATCTGTTAGATCTGATCATGCATATATCAGCAATAAGCATCAAGACATCATCATCATCAAGTTAGGATCAAAACACTTCTAGACATCTTACAAGTATCAAAACATTTCCACACATCCTCAGCAGACTGTAACTATTAACCAATAGAGCAGATAATAGACTGAATCATATCAGGTCCTTTTTCTAAGCCTGTCCCCACTGCTTTTCCTCAGACTGACATATACGCGACTTTGCAGTGTCTAACTCGCGTATATACGCGACTTCCCTTTATGGAACTTGCGTATGAGATTCAGGATACTGAATTTTTACACTTTCAGCTCCCTCTGAGTCTGTTATGTCTGTGCTGTGCTGTATCTGAGTACATTGTGCTGTGCCACATCTTTCTGACTATACTTCCTTCTTCTTCCATATCTTCAAGTGTGATGATGTTTTCTCCTTTTGGTGTGATGTTCGTCCTTTGTTTCTGCATTCCTTTGCTATATGTCCAAGCTTGTTACATGCATAACATCTTACATGTTTCATATTCCTCCTGTAGCAATCAGCAACTTTATGACCAAACATATTGCAAGCAAAGCAATATCCATTAAAGTACCTTGAATGTGATGATCTTTCTGCATGATGGTCTTGAACTCTTCTTCTTCTACATCTGGCTGCAACATGTCCAAGATTATGACATACATAACATTCAACATTATTCATAGGAGGAGTAAAAGATTTTCTTTGAAGAATTTCTTTCCTTGGTTGATGATGAGATTGACCTTTCATCTCCTTGTTGATCATTTTGGATTTCTCTTTATAGTTCCTTGCCTCACCTTGTGAACTAGATTCACCTTCAACAGATTCATGAAAACCAAGACCAGTCTTGATAGCAGGAGACCTTTGACTATTAAGAATATCATCCAAGGCTTTAGTACTATCTTGAAATCGCAACAGTTTATCCTTTTCTTCTAATTTACTTTTCAAGATATTTACCTCAACTTGAAGTTGTTCTTCCTTTTCAAGATATTGCTTCTTCATGTCTTCTTCAGCTTTCCTTCCTTCTTCCAACTGATGCCTTAGTTTGAGAATCTCCTTTTCTTGTTCTTCATTCAGATCCTGCTGCATTTGACGAATTCTGAAGGCACATTCTAGCTGAGATTTTAAGCTGACAACTTCGTTTACCTGTTTTTCATTAGCTTGGAGTAGATCTTTATTCTGCTTCTTTGATTCTTCAAGATCTTCCTTTAGCGAGCGGATCGTGGCTTCAAGACTTTCATAGTAACTTGATCTATCTCTGAGTTTCTTGATGGTTGTGCTCCTTTCATTGACTTCATCTCTTAGAGATGTTACTTCATTCTGCAACATTTGATATTTGTCCTTGAATAACTCTCGTTGAGCCTTTAGTCTAGTAACAGCTTCTTTGAGGGCACCACTCTTTACGTTCAGAAGTCTTTCTTGTTCACTAATTTTGTTTGTCAGCCTGTTAAATTCTGCCTCTATTTGATATCCTTCTTCCTCACCCATAAGAGCACATTCAGTTGTTTCGTTATCACTTCCATCTTTTCCAAATGGATAGATAGCTGGAGCATCAGAGGATAGCAAATTCATACCTGATAGTTCATCTTCATTTTGAAATGATTCTGAATCTGAAGAGCTTCTTATACCTAATCCCCAATCGATTCTCCCACTGTCATAGTTCTTCTGAGATGTCTTCTTCTTCTTAGGTGCTTTCTTCTTAAGCTTCTTTCCCATAGTTCCACGGATCTCCTTCAAGCGATCAAGCTTCTACCAAAGGACCTGCTCTGATACCAATTGTTGGAAATAATACTGAGAGGGGGGGGGTGAATCAGTATTATCAGATCAATAAAACTTTTTCATTTTCATACTTCAGAATCATATACGCTACTTCAGTTAAGTATACCCGCGTATATACGCTACTGTGTCTATTGCAACTAGCGTATAACCATTAAACTCATGATTCAGTTATGTGATCTTCAATGGATGCATCAGAACATTATTAGCCATATTAACAGTCAACAGTAGCAGTAAAACAGATAGATCAACACACATAAGCAACACACATGAACACCATGATATAAGGTGGAAACCCAATGTGGGTGAAAACCACCTGCTGCAATTCGTTTCTATCTTCCTTTATTAAGAAACTTCTTTTACAATGTACTGGTGCAGTCCTTTACCAGCACGCAGGCTACAACCTGCAGAAGGCTACAACCTTCTCTCGTTCTCCAGACTCTCCTGGAAGGGAGCTCCAACCCCCTTTGCTCTTGTACTAGCTAAGATACTAGTACGTAGGCGCCGGCCTACAATCTTCTCTCCTCCAGGTACCACGTTTCATACATTTTCAGACTGGATACTCCTGAAGCACAACACTACAATCTGAAGGCCACGTTTCATCAAATTTTCATACTGGACCCATAAATATCATTGAAGCACAAAACAATCAATACTAGCATCATCAATCTCTGAATCACTGAAACACTGAAACCCTGTCAACAACACAGTCACCAGAACACAGAGCAGAACTCTGCAATAACAATCAGAACCAACTGTACCATCAAAATCATGCATCAGAGTGCATACGCTACTTGGAAGTGCCGAACCTGCGTGTATACGCAACTTCATCAAGATGAACCAGCGTATATGTCATTAATCACTTATTCATAACTTTGCTGCACTTCCTGACTTCATACATAACCAGATCATGACATATACAAAGATAATATATGTGTTAGCACCCAGATCTAGTCCATCAGATCTCATAAATATGAGTCATTATGATCCTGATCCAATACTAGTTCTCATCCATCAATACTGAAGCTAAACACAAACATCCAAACAAGATATGCAGAATACTGACACCTTTAAGCTGTCATCAGAACCCTTCAACAACCAGAACCACCTGTAACTTCAAATATCATAGCTCAAAAGGTATACGCTACTATAATGAACTCAACCTGCGTACATACGCACTTACACCAAAGCCAACCCGCGTACAGATCTAAAAATATTTTCTTATAACTTTGCAGCTGTACGAGACATCAGTCATACTCATAACATTCATATTACATGCGTCAGTATGCAGATCTAGAATAAGCATAATCAACCATATAAAGATAGTTCATTTCAAACCATTTGATCCGAATCTCTCCTTAGATCTTGTTCTCCATCAACCGGTGAGATCCCTCCTTAGCTCAGATCAAGCAATGCATCATCAACCCATAACCTGCACACTGGATCTCATACTTCATCAGATATTCAAGACTTTCTTGATGCACTTGCCTAATGATCTTCTTCTCCTTTTATAGTCTTAGGCCTTGCTCAATACCACGGTCCAAAACCATAATAAATCAATACCAAGAGCCTAATACTTGGGATCAACACACTTGTCGAGATACCATGGTCCAAAACCATAGGTTCAAATACCGAGGACTAACTACCACGGACCAAAAGTAAGCTTTCCGACATGTACGCGCTTTTCCGTGCATGAAACTGCGTGTATACCCTACTTGGTATATAGCGAACCTGCGTATACGCGACTTGGTATATAGTGAACCTGCTTGTATACCCTACTTGGTATATAGCGAACCTGCATATACGCGACTTGGTATATAGTGAACCTGCGTGTATACCCTACTTGGTATATAGTGAACCTGCGTATATACTCTTCTTTCTTCATTCTTTGTAGTCTGATCATCAATTCTTTGCTACTGACCTGCTGCACTATAATCTGTCATTTTTCCATCAAGGACAACACTTGTCTCATAATGCCAACAATCTCCCCCTTTGGACTTGATGGCAAAGCTAACTTGTCATACTTAGAACTTGATCTTCTTATTCCTTTGAGCTGACCTGCATCCCATGCATTTAGTCACATCTGTAGATTGATCCAGTTATATGTAAGTGAGATGTTCTTCTATGAGAGGGTTGCCATCAAGTACAACACATGCATCATAATGCCAACAATCTCCCCCTTTGGACTTGATGGCAACAACACCAAATCACTCTCCCCCTTTGACATCAAGGGCAAAGGGTGGACCAAGATATTCTCTTTCCTTGATAAACATTTTGTTGTCCATACTCCCCCTGAGTACCTGCTGAAATTTCTGAATGAGCTCCCCCTTTGTATATGCCAAGGTGTACCAATCTGTCCATGCTCCCCCTGAGTACATGCTGAGTCTCTGCACTGCTGAAGTGTGCTATTCATGCTCCCACTGACTGTAGGCAAGATCTGCAAAAATATGTTCTACAAGAAGAACATGACTCTATCATAAATGACCTTCCTATCACCAAAGACTCATACATACATCCATCTCTCAACCAAGTGAGGATATACAAAAATTGACTCATCCACCCAACCAAGTGGGGATACATCAAAAGTTTACACATGATAAAACAAGAACATTACATCTTCATCCCAAGCATAGTGGGGAAACCAATATAGGCCGTTACATGACCTTGACACCATAAAAGAGATACATGACATAGAGACGAAATATCTAGAGCAAGACTTATGAAAGTCACCAATAACTGATAGCAGCAGCATCTGTCAAACACTTTTCAGATCAGCAACCATGATCTCCTTCTGTTCTCCATCTGCCTCTGTTCCACCTGAAACCAACAACAGCTGTGAACTAGAACCAAAAGCTTCTAAGGTAATGCCAACAATGCATTATTAGAAGTTAATCTGCTCCCCCTGAACCTGTGCCAGATGGTCTCTGTCAGACCCATATCAGACTCTTCTCACCTAGAGTCTGGCCCACTGATTTTATTCAAACCAGCATATACGCGACTGTATCCACAGAAACTAGCGTATATACGCGGATACTCCTTGTGAAACTCGCGTACAACCAATTCCAGATCGGCAACCTGTAAATGTCCTGTAGAGAATAAGTCATCAACCTATAACAAGGTATGTCTGCATCAATTCAGAATTCAGAGTCATTCACATTATATCATGTGTGAAACCACCATAGCCATTTCATCAACATCAAGATCTACATTATCCAAGTATCATTACTTGGGAACATCTGCATCAATCAACATATGTAAGTATCAACTTATCATCATAAGAACTCATCATCATGTCTCCAACAAGGCAACTTTGAGTAGTCATCCATGTATCAGCACTATGTATCTTGAGCTCAAGCTCTTTTGACAAAACTTCTTGATATCATCAACAGCAACAATCCTTATCCACATGAGTGCCTGCATCATAACTGTATGATCTTTATGCATATGACAACAGCAGTATATGAGTGACTCATCATCAAGTGAGGAAGATGTGTATTCAAGCTTTGTACTTCTCCTTATCCTTATGAAGATCACCATGTAAACACCATATATGCATCATCAAAGAATCAACCATAAATCTGATCTGAATATCTACTATGTAACCCCAAGCATCATATGAGATTTTATCATAGACAACTCACAACCACATCATAGCAAGATATATCATTTAGCCATATAAGCATCATCACCAAGGACTATTAACCATAATGCCAACAATGAATTATTAAAGGCATATGCTCCCCCTCAACCTGTGCCATCTGTTAGATCTGATCATGCATATATCAGCAATAAGCATCAAGACATCATCATCATCAAGTTAGGATCAAAACACTTCTAGACATCTTACAAGTATCAAAACATTTCCACACATCCTCAGCAGACTGTAACTATTAACCAATAGAGCAGATAATAGACTGAATCATATCAGGTCCTTTTTCTGAGCCTGTCCCCACTGCTTTTCCTCAGACTGACATATACGCGACTTTGCAGTGTCTAACTCGCGTATATACGCGACTTCCCTTTATGGAACTTGCGTATGAGATTCAGGATACTGAAGTTTTACACTTTCAGCTCCCTCTGAGTCTGTTATGTCTGTGCTGTGCTGTATCTGAGTACATTGTGCTGTGCCACATCTTTCTGACTGTACTTCCTTCTTCTTCCATATCTTCAAGTGTGATGATGTTTTCTCCTTTTGGTGTGATGTTCGTCCTTTGTTCCTGCATTCCTTTGCTATATGTCCAAGCTTGTTACATGCATAACATCTTACATGTTTCATATTCCTCCTGTAGCAATCAGCAGCTTTGTGACCAAACATATTGCAAGCAAAGCAATATCCATTAAAGTACCTTGAATGTGATGATCTTTCTGCATGATGGTCTTGAACTCTTCTTCTTCTACATCTGGCTGCAACATGTCCAAGATTATGACATACATAACATTCAACATTATTCATAGGAGGAGTAAAAGATTTTCTTTGAAGAATTTCTTTCCTTGGTTGATGATGAGATTGACCTTTCATCTCCTTGTTGATCATTTTGGATTTCTCTTTATAGTTCCTTGCCTCACCTTGTGAACTAGATTCACCTTCAACAGATTCATGAAAACCAAGACCAGTCTTGATAGCAGGAGACCTTTGACTATTAAGAATATCATCCAAGGCTTTAGTACTATCTTGAAATCGCAACAGTTTATCCTTTTCTTCTAATTTACTTTTCAAGATATTTACCTCAACTTGAAGTTGTTCTTCCATTTCAAGATATTGCTTTTTCATGTCTTCTTCAACTTTCCTTCCTTCTTCCAACTGATGCCTTAGTTTGAGAATCTCCTTTTCTTGTTCTTCATTCAGATCCTGCTGCATTTGACGAATTCTGAAGGCACATTCTAGCTGAGATTTTAAGCTGACAACTTCGTTTACCTGTTTTTCATTAGCTTGGAGTAGATCTTTATTCTGCTTCTTTGATTCTTCAAGATCTTCCTTTAGCGAGCGGATCGTGGCTTCAAGACTTTCATAGTAACTTGATCTATCTCTGAGTTTCTTGATGGTTGTGCTCCTTTCATTGACTTCATCTCTTAGAGATGTTACTTCATTCTGCAACTTTTGATATTTGTCCTTGAATAACTCTCGTTGAGCCTTTAGTCTAGTAACAGCTTCTTTGAGGGCACCACTCTTTACGTTCAGAAGTCTTTCTTGTTCACTAATTTTGTTTGTCAGCCTGTTAAATTCTGCCTCTATTTGATATCCTTCTTCCTCACCCATAAGAGCACATTCAGTTGTTTCGTTATCACTTCCATCTTTTCCAAATGGATAGATAGCTGGAACATCAGAGGATAGCAAATTCATACCTGATAGTTCATCTTCATTTTGAAATGATTCTGAATCTGAAGAGCTTCTTATACCTAATCCCCAATCGATTCTCCCACTGTCATAGTTCTTCTGGGATGTCTTCTTCTTCTTAGGTGCTTTCTTCTTAAGCTTCTTTCCCATAGTTCCACGGATCTCCTTCAAGCGATCAAGCTTCTACCAAAGGACCTGCTCTGATACCAATTGTTGGAAATAATACTGAGAGGGGGGGGGGGTGAATCAGTATTATCAGATCAATAAAACTTTTTCATTTTCATACTTCAGAATCATATACGCTACTTCAGTTAAGTATACCCGCGTATATACGCTACTGTGTCTATTGCAACTAGCGTATAACCATTAAACTCATGATTCAGTTATGTGATCTTCAATGGATGCATCAGAACATTATTAGCCATATTAACAGTCAACAGTAGCAGTAAAACAGATAGATCAACACACATAAGCAACACACATGAACACCATGATATAAGGTGGAAACCCAATGTGGGTGAAAACCACCTGCTGCAATTCGTTTCTATCTTCCTTTATTAAGAAACTTCTTTTACAATGTACTGGTGCAGTCCTTTACCAGCACGCAGGCTACAACCTGCAGAAGGCTACAACCTTCTCTCGTTCTCCAGACTCTCCTGGAAGGGAGTTCCAACCCCTTTTGCTCTTGTACTAGCTAAGATACTAGTACGTAGGCGCCGACCTACAATCTTCTCTCCTCCAAGTACCACGTTTCATACATTTTCAGACTGGATACTCCTGAAGCACAACACTACAATCTGAAGGCCACGTTTCATCAAATTTTCATACTGGACCCATAAATATCATTGAAGCACAAAACAATCAATACTAGCATTATCAATCTTTGAATCACTGAAACACTGAAACCCTGTCAACAACACAGTCACCAGAACACAGAGCAGAACTCTGCAATAACGATCAGACCCGACTGTACGATCAAAATCATGCATCAGAGTGCATACGCTACTTGGAAGTGCCGAACCTGCGTGTATACGCAACTTCATCAAGATGAACCAGCGTATATGTCATTAATCACTTATTCATAACATTGCTGCACTTCATGACTTCATACATAACCAGATCATGACATATACAAAGATAATATATGTGTTAGCACCCAGATCTAGTCCATAAGATCTCATAAATATGAGTCATTATGATCCTGATCCAATACTAGTTCTCATCCATCAATACTGAAGCTAAACACAAACATCCAAACAAGATATGCAGAATACTGACACCTTTAAGCTGTCATCAGAACCCTTCAACAACCAGAATCACCTGTAACTTCAAATATCATAGCTCAAAAGGTATACGCTACTATAATGAACTCAACCTGCGTACATACGCACTTACACCAAAGCCAACCCGCGTACAGATCTAAAAATATTTTCTTATAACTTTGCAGCTGTACGAGACATCAGTCATACTCATAACATTCATATTACATGCGTCAGTATGCAGATCTAGAATAAGCATAATCAACCATATAAAGATAGTTCATTTCAAACCATTTGATCCGGATCTCTCCTTAGATCTTGTTCTCCATCAACCGGTGAGATCCCTCCTTAGCTCAGATCAAGCAATGCATCATCAACCCATAACCTGCACACTGGATCTCATACTTCATCAGATATTCAAGACTTTCTTGATGCACTTGCCTAATGATCTTCTTCTCCTTTTATAGTCTTAGGCCTTGCTCAATACCACGGTCCAAAACCATAATAAATCAATACCAAGAGCCTAATACTTGGGATCAACACACTTGTCGAGATACCATGGTCCAAAACCATAGGTTCAAATACCGAGGAATAACTACCACGGACCAAAAGTAAGCTTTCCGACATGTACGCGCTTTTCCGTGCATGAAACTGCGTGTATACCCTACTTGGTATATAGCGAACCTGCGTATACGCGACTTGGTATATAGTGAACCTGCTTGTATACCCTACTTGGTATATAGCGAACCTGCATATATGCGACTTGGTATATAGTGAACCTGCGTGTATACCCTACTTGGTATATAGTGAACCTGCGTATATACTCTTCTTTCTTCATTCTTTGTAGTCTGATCATCAATTCTTTGCTACTGACCTGCTGCACTATAATCTGTCATTTTGCCATCAAGGACAACACTTGTCTCATAATGCCAACAATCTCCCCCTTTGGACTTGATGGCAAGGCTAACTTGTGATACTTAGAACTTGATCTTCTTATTCCTTTGAGCTGACCTGCATCCCATGCATTTAGTCACATCTGTAGATTGATCCAGTTATATGTAAGTGAGATGTTCTTCTATGAGAGGGTTTCCATCAAGTACAACACATGCATCATAATGCCAACAATCTCCCCCTTTTGACTTGATGGCAACAACACCAAATCACTCTCCCCCTTTGACATCAACGACAAAGGGTGGACCAAGATATTCTCTTTCCTTGATAAACATTTTGTTGTCCATACTCCCCCTGAGTACCTGCTGAAATTTCTGAATGAGCTCCCCCTTTGTATATGCCAAGGTGTACCAATCTGTCCATGCTCCACCTGAGTACATGCTGAGTCTCTGCACTGCTGAAGTGTGCTATTCATGCTCCCAATGACTGTAGGCAAGATCTGCAAAAATATGTTCTACAAGAAGAACATGACTCTATCATAAATGACCTTCCTATCACCAAAGACTCATACATACATCCATCTCTCAACCAAGTGAGGATATACAAAAAAAAATGACTCATCCACCCAACCAAGTGGGGATACATCAAAAGTTTACACATGATGAAACAAGAACATTACATCTTCATCCCAAGCATAATGGGGAAACCAATATAGGCCGTTACATGACCTTGACACCATAAAAGAGATACATGACATAGAGACGAAATATCTAGAGCAAGACTTATGAAAGTCACCAATAACTGATAGCAGCAGCATCTGTCAAACACTTTTCAGATCAGCAACCATGATCTCCTTCTGTTCTCCATCTACCTCTGTTCCACCTGAAACCAACAACAGCTGTGAACTAAAACCAAACGCTTCTAAGGTAATGCCAACAATGCATTATTAGAAGTTAATCTGCTTCCCCTGAACCTGTGCCAGATGGTCTTTTTCAGACCCATATCAGACTCTTCTCACCCAAAGTCTGGGCCACTGATTTTATTCAAATCAGCATATACGCGACTGTATCCACAGAAACTAGCGTATATACGCGGATACTCCTTGTGAAACTCGCGTACAACCAATTCCAGATCGACAACCTGTAAATTTCCTGTAGAGAATAAGTCATCAACCTATAACAAGGTATGTCTGCATCAATTCAGAATTCAGAGTCATTCACATTATATCATGTGTGAAACCACCATAGCCATTTCATCAACATCAAGATCTACATTATCCAAGTATCATTACTTGGGAACATCTGAATCAATCAACATATGTAAGTATCAACTTATCATCATAAGAACTCATCATCATGTCTCCAACAAGGAAACTTTGAGTAGTCATGCATGTATCAGCACTATGTATCTTGAGCTCAAGCTCTTTTGACAAAACTTCTTGATATCATCAACAGCAACAATCCTTATCCACATGAGTGCCTGCATCATAACTGTATGATCTTTATGCATATGACAATAGCAGTATATGAGTGACTCATCATCAAGTGAGGAAGATGTGTATTCAAGCTTTGTACTTCTCCTTATCCTTATGAAGATCACCATGTAAACACCATATATGAATCATCAAAGAATCAACCATAAATCTGATCTGAATATCTACTATGTAACCCCAAGCATCATATGAGATTTTATCATAGACAACTCACAACCACATCATAGCAAGATATATTGTTTAGCCATATAAGCATCATCACCAAGGACTATTAACCATAATGCCAACAATGAATTATTAAAGGCATATGCTCCCCCTCAACCTGTGCCATCTGTTAGATCTGATCATGCATATATCAGCAATAAGCATCAAGACATCATCATCATCAAGTTAGGATAAAAACACTTCTAGACATCTTACAAGTATCAAAACATTTCCACACATCCTCAGCAGACTGTAACTATTAACCAATAGAGCAGATAATAGACTGAATCATATTAGGTCCTTTTTCTAAGCCTGTCCCCACTGCTTTTCCTCAGACTGACATATACCCGACTTTGCAGTGTCTAACTCACGTATATACGCGGCTTTCCTTTATGGAACTTGCGTATGAGATTCAGGATACTAAATTTTTACATTTTCAGCTCCCTCTGAGTCTGTTATGTCTGTGCTGTGCTGTATCTGAGTACATTGTGCTGTGCCACATCTTTCTGACTGTACTTCCTTCTTCTTCCATATCTTCAAGTGTGATGATGTTTTCTCCTTTTGGTGTGATGTTCGTCCTTTGTTTCTGCATTCCTTTGCTATATGTCCAAGCTTGTTACATGCATAACATCTTACATGTTTGATATTCCTCGTGTAGCAATCAGCAGCTTTATGACCAAACATATTGCAAGCAAAGCAATATCCATTAAAGTACCTTGAATGTGATGATCTTTCTGCATGATGGTCTTGAACTCTTCTTCTTCTACATCTGGCTGCAACATGTCCAAGATTATGACATACATAACATTCAACATTATTCATAGGAGGAGTAAAAGATTTTCTTTGAAGAATTTCTTTCCTTGGTTGATGATGAGATTGACCTTTCATCTCCTTGTTGATCATTTTGGATTTCTCTTTATAGTTCCTTGCCTCACCTTGTGAACTAGATTCACCTTCAACAGATTCATGAAAACGAAGACCAGTCTTGATAGCAGGACACCTTTGACTATTAAGAATATCATCCAAGGCTTTAGTACTATCTTGAAATTGCAACAGTTTATCCTTTTCTTCTAATTTACTTTTCAAGATATTTACCTCAACTTGAAGTTGTTCTTCCTTTTCAAGATATTGCTTCTTCATGTCTTCTTCAACTTTCCTTCCTTCTTCCAACTGATGCCTTAGTTTGAGAATCTCCTTTTCTTGTTCTTCATTCAGATCCCGCTACATTTGACGAATTCTAAAGGCACATTCTAGCTGAGATTTTAAGCTGACAACTTCGTTTACCTGTTTTTCATTAGCTTGGAGTAGATCTTTATTCTGCTTCTTTGATTCTTCAAGATCTTCCTTTAGCGAGCAGATCGTGGCTTCAAGACTTTCATAGTAACTTGATCTATCTCTGAGTTTCTTGATGGTTGTGCTCCTTTCATTGACTTCATCTCTTAGAGATGTTACTTCATTCTGCAACTTTTGATATTTGTCCTTGAATAACTCTCGTTGAGCCTTTAGTCTAGTAACAGCTTCTTTGAGGGCACCACTCTTTACGTTCATAAGTCTTTCTTGTTCACTAATTTTGTTTGTGAGCCTGTTAAATTCTGCCTCTATTTGATATCCTTCTACCTCACCCATAAGAGCACATTCAGTTGTTTCGTTATCACTTCCATCTTTTCCAAATGGATAGATAGCTGGAGCATCAGAGGATAGCAAATTCATACCTGATAGTTCATCTTCATTTTGAAATGATTCTGAATCTGAAGAGCTTCTTATACCTAATCCCCAATCAATTCTCCCACTGTCATAGTTCCTCTGAGATGTCTTCTTCTTCTTAGGTGCTTTCTTCTTAAGCTTCTTTCCCATAGTTCCACGGATCTCCTTCAAGCGATCAAGCTTCTACGAAAGGACCCACTCTGATACCAATTGTTGGAAATTATACTGAGAGGGGGGGGGGGGTGAATCAGTATTATCAGATCAATAATTTTTTTTCATTTTCATACTTCATAATCATATACGCTACTTCAGTTAAGTATACCCGCATATATACGCTACTGTGTCTATTGCAACTAGCATATAACCATTAAACTCATGATTCAGTTATGTGATCTTCAATGGATGCATCAGAACATTATTAGCCATATTAACAGTCAACAGTAGCAGTAAAACAGATAGATCAACACACATAAGCAACACACATGAACACCATGATATAAGGTGGAAACCCAATGTGGGTGAAAACCACCTGCTGCAATTCGTTTCTATCTTCCTTTATTAAGAAACTTCTTTTACAATGTACTGGTGCAGTCCTTTACCAGCACGCAGGCTACAACTTGCAGAAGGCTACAACCTTCTCTCGTTCTCCAGACTCTCCTGGAAGGGAGTTCCAACCCCTTTTGCTCTTGTACTAGCTAAGATACTAGTACGTAGGCGCCGGCCTACAATCTTCTCTCCTCCAGGTACCACGTTTCATACATTTTCAGACTGGATACTCCTGAAGCACAACACTACAATCTGAAGGCCACGTTTCATCAAATTTCATACTGGACCCATAAATATCATTGAAGCACAAAACAATCAATACTAGCATTATCAATCTCTGAATCACTGAAACACTGAAACCCTGTCAACAACACAGTCACCAGAACACAGAGCAAAACTCTGCAATAACGATCAGACCCGACTGTACCATCAAAATCATGCATCAGAGTGCATACGCTACTTGGAAGTGCCGAACCTGCGTGTATAGGCAACTTCATCAAGATGAACCAGCGTATATGTCATTAATCACTTATTCATAACATTGCTGCACTTCATGACTTCATACATAACCAGATCATGACATATACAAAGATAATATATGTGTTAGCACCCAGATCTAGTCCATAAGATCTCATAAATATGAGTCATTATGATCCTGATCCAATACTAGTTCTCATCCATCAATACTGAAGCTAAACACAAACATCCAAACAAGATATGCAGAATACTGACACCTTTAAGCTGTCATCAGAACCCTTCAACAACCAGAACCACCTGTAACTTCAAATATCATAGCTCAAAAGGTATACGCTACTATAATGAACTCAACCTGCGTACATACGCACTTACACCAAAGCCAACCCGCGTACAGATCTAAAAATATTTTCTTATAACTTTGCAGCTGTACGAGACATCAGTCATACTCATAACATTCATATTACATGCGTCAGTATGCAGATCTAGAATAAGCATAATCAACCATATAAAGATAGTTCATTTCAAACCATTTGATCCGGATCTCTCCTTAGATCTTGTTCTCCATCAACCGGTGAGATCCCTCCTTAGCTCAGATCAAGCAATGCATCATCAACCCATAACCTGCACACTAGATCTCATACTTCATCAGATATTCAAGACTTTCTTGATGCACTTGCCTAATGATCTTCTTCTCCTTTTATAGTCTTAGGCCTTGCTCAATACCACGGTCCAAAACCATAATAAATCAATACCAAGAGCCTAATACTTGGGATCAACACACTTGTCGAGATACCATGGTCCAAAACCATAGGTTCAAATACCAAGGAATAACTACCACAAACCAAAAGTAAGCTTTCCAACATGTACGCGCTTTTCCGTGCATGAAACTGCGTGTATACCCTACTTGGTATATAGCGAACCTGCGTATACGCGACTTGGTACATAGTGAACCTGCTTGTATACCCTACTTGGTATATAGCGAACCTGCGTATACGCGACTTGGTATATAGTGAACCTGCGTGTATACCCTACTTGGTATATAGTGAACCTGCGTATATACTCTTCTTTCTTCATTCTTTGTAGTCTGATCATCAATTCTTTGCTACTGACCTGCTGCACTATAATCTGTCATTTTGCCATCAAGGACAACACTTGTCTCATAATGCCAACAACTACATGGGTACAACAATATAATAAGGGGGTTGTACTAATAACAATAGGGGGTTACACTAGTAGTATAGAGGCTTAACAGGGAGGACTTTGGAAGTCTCAAATACCTTGGAATGATTGTCCAAGACTGTTTGGAGGTTTGGAGAAATAGATGATTTCGACGTGGGAACCTCTAGCAAACATAATTGTGCTATTACGCCTCGTTGTTCTTTCTTTAGAAGCTTTGTCATTCTGTTAGAGTTGATTATCTTTCCTAGTTCCTTGCGATACCCCTTAATTCAACTTCCTTTCCTTCTGAACAAAATTTCATGAAAAGTTCTTGAAAATTAAAAGCTATTGTACCCAAGGATTGTAGCCATTGGACTCCTAGTACAACATCAACACCACCCATTGGAATGGAAATAATTGGGCTATTCAATACATATTCTCCCTTGGATAATTTGATATTATGGCAATTTCTAGAGAAATTTATGGTTCCTCCACTTGCTACCATCACTTGACACTTTGGTGCTAGATATAGGAAGAAATTCAATTCCTTGGCTATCTTACAATGAATAAAATTATGGGTATTTCCCGAATCAATCAACACTGTTACCTTTTCCTTCTTGATATGACCTTCTATCTTGATAGTTTGAGGAGTGATAATTCCAGCTAATGCATTACAAGATATGATCAGATTCATTTCTTCTTTCTCTAGGGTTTGTTCCTGGTGTATTTCCTCTTCTTTTGATGTTTCTTGTTCCTTTTCTTCCTCCTCTTCACAATCTATGTAAAATAATTTCTTCTCATCATACTTATGACCTTTAGTGTATTTATTATCACAACTGTAACAAAGCCATTTTTCTCTTTTTTCTTCGAATTGTTGTGGTGTCAACCTTGTAGGTTGTGGAAGGCTAGGGGCAACAACACTTCCATCTTTATAGTTGTGAGTGGCAGGCTTCCTTATTGCCATAATTTTTCTTTCCATTTTTCTTTCCAACCTGAATGCATTCTCCAATGAATCAACTTCCCAAAGGTGAACCTCATGTTGAATGTTATCCTTTAAAGTCCCTATGAACACATCAATCCTATCTTCCTCTGGAATATCTCTTACCCTTATATTCAATTTTTGGAAGTCTTCAATGTGCTCCATCATTGAACCCTTTTGTTTGAGATTTATAAATTGGCTAAAAAAGGTGTTGCTTTTTGTATCCTCATAATGTGCTATCATTTCTTCCGTAAAAATTGCCCAAGTGACAATTTGTTTGCGAGAGCAAAGCCATTGATACCATACAAATTGATTTGGTTCAAAATATAAAGTTGCATTGCGTACCTTTTGTGTGTTTTGCACATTATGGAGATCGAAATATTGCTCCATCTGTAGTATCCATGTTACGGAATCCTTGCCATCAAACTTCCTGATATCAATCTTTGGAGCATGGTGGGTCTTCAATCCAACATTAGAGTCTATGAAATCATGATTAACATTTATTTTGTTCTCATCATGAGTTTCCTTTACTACCCTTTCACCATTAGTAAACATTTCTTGTAGCAACTTTGTCAAATCTGTCTTCAAATCTTCTATTTTGCTTTCCGTCTTAGTTTCCACGTCATTCATCTTAGCTTCCATGACTTTCTTTAAACCATCCATATTATATTCCATTCCATCCATCTTAGCTTCCATGCATTTCTTTAAACCATCCATCTTAGCTTTAGTTACTTTTTGTGAGAGTGAATTTTGTCGCACTTGGTCTTGTAATTTTGATATATCATGTTGCATTTTTTCATCTTCTTCATGAGTCATGCTAGAGCTTTTAGGTTGCTTATTAGGTGTTTCCATTTTCTTTCTTCGGGGCATCAATTAATGATAATTTTGCTTCACTATGACCTTTGAATTCCTTCAAACTAATTTTTCAAACCAAACTTATGCAAAATTTTAAAAAAACTACACACCGTTTTTCACTTTGTAGGAGCTCAATACTGAATTTTATGTATCTCTGAAATTTCAGATCTCCAAGGTCTGAACTTGCACAATGTGGTAGCCCTCTGAGTCCTTTTTCCAATGCCACCATTCTGATCAAAATTGGATTCTCCAAGAAAGAGTTATGCCCAATCACCCAAGATGACTTGATTATACACTTTTTCAGTAGAGCGAACTTGTATGGAGTGCCACATGTCACTGTTTCAACCTTCGAACCTGAAAATGATGCAAAGAAAACTATATTCCGTCTTATTTTTGTAACCTCTTATGAATTTTCAATCTAATACTCGGAGAGAAAGTTATGACGATTTTCCCAAGGTCACATGTTTGGGATGTAATTCTGGAGCCTGCAAAAACCCTAACTTACTTAGATCATATCTTCGCAAATATAGCGAGACAAGATCTGAAATTCAGACCCAAGTATCATCGAGATTTCAGCTCAAATGGGTTTTTTTAGCTTTTGAAACGTCGCAAAAAAAGATTATAGCAAAAATTCCACGATGACCTGTTTGGAGCAGCGAAACCCTAGAATCCAAAGGTTTGATACCAAATGTTATGAACCAGCTCACAAAATATAGAAAATATAGATCAACGACTTCAAAATTAGCCTCTTCGAGGGGGAAACCTCCTTTAAATTACACAAATGAATAATTCTTGGATGATAAAAATGACTAAACCTCCTTTCTATATATAGGAGTCTAAGGGGTCACAATATAATCAAAGCCGACATAATAATAATAATATAAGGTCACAACAATAACAATAGTGGGCTTCTGTGGGGCACACTAATAACAATATGGGGACAATAGAGGCACAATAATAATAATAAGGGCTACAATGACAATAGTAATGGGGGAATCACTAGTATTATAGGTACTTAACAATTTTCAATCAACCCTTCATAACCTTTCTACTACGTCACATCTTTACATTTTGGTGCAATTCCCCAATTAAACTACTTTAACTTCTTGTTTTTTCAATTGTATCACGGAGATTTCCACTTCTTGTGAACAACTCAAATGTAGTTGGAATGTTATTTCTTGAGATGTTGAGTTCCAAAAATGAAGTGACATTGTTGAAAAATATATTTGTAACTATCCTACTCAACCTTGAATTGTTTCATGACCACACCCCTTCAATTTGCATGTAGAATTAGAGGTTAATCTCTTGAATTTGATCTCTTAACTAAAATTATGAAACCAACTTAGTTTTTGGAGTTTTCATAAAAGAATTAGTCAATCTCTTTTTAACTCCAAGGTATAATTCAAAAGACTTCTTCAACCATTCTCATTGCAAAGAAACAACTTCACCTCTTTTTCTAGCTCGAGTCAAGCCTCTACCTCCTATTTGACTGGGAGTACTGATCAGGGATCAATATTTTAGCTAAAAAATGAAACTTCTCAAAATTGATTTAGACTTGAACAAACGGATAGAGTTCGTCTCCAGGATTCCAACGCCATGAATGGTTTAAAAAACCGACATCGCATGAAGAAGTTAGAGCTTCTGAAAGTTTGGTTAAAAAAGTCAAAGTCAACATTTTTCTAGGATTGACTGGATACCTAGTCAGCATGCAGAGAATATTCTCCAGTTTTAGCCAATGACACTGTGACGAGTGTCATCTTCAGATTCACCAATTTGGCTCAGAGAAGGCGAAATTGCCTAATTAGCTCCAAGATGGAATTTGTTATATATATATATATATATATATATATATATATATATATATATATATATATATATATATATGTTATATTATATAATTTATAATTTTTAAATTTTATATATATTATATTTTAAATATTAATGAAATCCGCATATATGTCATATAAATAATCGAATGGAGATTAAACCTTATTCACATGGCATAAGTCCAAGTTTCGACACATGTTTTATATGGTGTTATATTTAAAATGGTAAAAGAAATGTGTTGGGCAGAGGTGGGTTTTGAACCCGTAACCTCCCCCACATGAACCACACTCCATACCAACATGCCAAAGGCAACACATTTGAAAGGATAGCCACACACATTTATTTGAATCCACAACATTGACCGACGGGGAGAGGAGGGAGCCGGCCCCCTCTCCATACGACCACCAACGTGAAACCAAGAGCCAACGGAAGCGGGATTAGAGCCATAAACAAGATTAGCCTTAATTAATCTGTTGATTAAGTTGGCGGCAATTATGGCGGAGCCACCAAATCCGGAACCGCCACCAAACTTAGCGGACTTAACTAGAGTCTCTAGATTTAGCAGAGGTTTTCGAGGAAAAACTATTTGAGCCATAAATTACTCAATTCTCACCCAAATTTCGAAAATGAATAGTCATTTTTGGCTAATTGGCATGCTAGATACTCATTGGAACAAGTTGCAGAGGAAGAATAGGTCATCTATAAGTGTTTTTGGTCACTTGAATATTTTTGAAGCCTAGGGCCACCAGGTGTTGGAGGCCATTCCCAGAGCAGATGGTAACCAAATTGAGTACAAAAGTTGTCATTTATAATAGATTTGAATGTTTTAAACTCATTGGAACAAGTTCCAAGAGCATTGGATGCATGTAACAACAATTTGAGCACTATTGAAGCTAATACAAAGGCCCACACTATGAAGCTGGACCAAGGAGATGTAGCCCAGGAGGGGTGAACTCCTTCAACAAAAATGTGTGTATTGAGCTCTGTTATTTGTGCTGCTTGTGTTTTTATATGCTTCTGTTCATTCATTTAATTCATTCTTTTAAGTTCATATAAAACACTAAATTTCACAAAGTTAGATGAATTGAGAATCACATGCTCATGGATAAACTCTTTATGGATAAGCAAACCAAAGCAAAGAAAATTTTATATCTGGAAATGATACTAGAACAACATTAACTAGCAATCAATTTTAGATCAAGTATGTACCATCATTTCAATACCATTCAATCCAATACAAGGAATATAATTCACAAATATGGTTGTTTTAGTTCAAAGAAGACGCTAATGTCACCTCATGACATGTTCCTTCACCCTTGAACCTAATCCCAACAATTGCTCATCTTCAAAAGTTTAAAGATCATTTACCAAAGTTCTCAAGTAATGGAACCATTTCAATTAATAAGTATTTAATAATTTTTTCAAATTCCTATCACAACATTGGAACTTATGACGATGATACTTGCATGTGGATTTTTGTTAATTCTTTAGAAGGAAAAGTAGTTGCTAACTTTTTCAAATTACCTCCTAATGCCTTTTCCACCTGTGACCAACTTCATTACTAGTTTAGGTCAAGCTATGAACAACTTCAAAGCCTAGTGGATTTACTTATAAGTTACAATAACTTAACATTTAATCAAGGAGAGGCTATGAAATCCTTCATCCTCTACTTTGTTAAACTTTAATTAGAATCCTAAGGTCATTAGGCCCCATAATCAAGTTGCTCCTATGTACTATTACAACACATTACCTCCTTCTTATCATCATTGATTACAAGAGAAAAATGTAGATAATTTTGAGTTAGTTTTGCAAATATTCCTAGAGTATGAAGAGCAAGCCATGAAGACTAGTGTAGCTCTTCTAGATCCAAGTAAAAAACCAATATGATAGTTGTTCTACTATTGGTTCAACACATGAATATTAGAATAATTTGTTTTGAATAAAATATGGTTACACAATCAGCCCAAGAAAGATTTATGCAAGTTCCTCTTCATAATAAATCCTAGACATTTTAGTAAAAGGCTATCGTTCTAAAGCTTACTATAACTTTTGTGAAGAGAATCATGAAGAATGCAATTCTGGATTAGAAAGAATTCGTATTTTTTTATAGGAAAATCCCTTATTCAACCATTGAAACCTTATATTAATCACCTAGGGATGGCATTATGGTACTCAATACCAGAATTCAATATTCTTATAACAAGAACAAAGGTGGACCTCAAAAGGCCATTACTGCTCATAATCCTTCTGTTTTAGCCTCCAAATAGTTTCATACATGTAATAGCTCAAATTCAATTAATTAATCATCCAAAGCTATTCAACAACCTAGAATTACTCCATTATATTCCTCCACTTCATATTAAATGTATAATATTATGAAACAATTGGATAATATTAAAGTAGATGCTACTTTAGCAACAAGGGCACTTGAAAGGATTTATAGAAGGTAAAATCCTTGTTTTTGTTAATCTAATTATCGAATACAAGGAACAAGCCTCATCTGATAACAAAATATTGTTTTTTGATCTGGATTGGATCATCATATTTTTTTTCATCCATCTTGAAGCTTTTAAAGTGGAAAACTGGAGGAAGCAACTCATAGGAGCATTTTTACCAGCGGGTCCTAGTTTGGAAATTTGGGGTCTGAAAACTTTCAAAGTAGTTTGGGCATCAAATGGTATTTCCAGGGGATAAAAATTTGTTGCTTATGAGTGCACCTTTTTTCAATACTATACACACAAATAAATTTCCAATGGCATATGAATTTCCTTAATCGGAGTCTATATGCAAAAGTTATGCCACTTGGAAATTTACCTTCTTGTTTTAACCACCATAATTTGAGAGGATGCCATGTCAGCACCAATTATTCATGGAAAAGAAGCTATAGCCACATGATCATGATAAAGAAGACTCTAGATGAGTCCATATTGTAACTCTATTTAAGAGTTGAAGGAGTCAAACTTAACCACTAATAGGGTTGTGTTATGTAAAAGCCCTTGGTTGATTTTCTATGTAAATAAAATAAGACCAAGGTCATGGGACACGTATTCCAAGATGAATGGTGGGAAAAAAATTTAGTGGGCATCACTTGTGGATTAATAATGGATATGGAAATTGGCAAAGGAAAAGAGGCAATAATTGACATTTTAATTATGAAAATAAAGGAAAAGAGGAGAAAAGGAAGGTGAAGAGGCACATATTTGCATGCAAGGGAAATTAGGGGGGAAATTAAGGAATATGAAGAAAAAAATATACATCAATAATAAAAAGGCATTATAGAATCAATTACTAACATTTTGACAGATTTGAGTTGAGCTCTCCTTTCATTCTCTCATTCCCTCATACTCTTGCACACTTAGAGCATTCTTGGAGCATGCATGGAGAACTCTAGCATTCACTTGGATTGGAGAAAGAAAGAAAAGGAAAGAAAGGGAGTGCAAGGGAATGGTTGGATCAAAAACTACAACATGGATACTTTGAAGGTAACAGGTTGCATGTGTGATTTTATTGCTGATTTTTGGATGCATGGTATATGCATGTGGTTCCCTGGTTTTGTGTTGTCATTGGCATGGATGTTTTCCTGGATTGATAAAGGTTTCAACCCTACCTTGCCATTCCCTGGATAGTCATGGTGTTGTGGGTTTCCACTTGTTTTCCTGATTGGTAGTCAGGTTCCCTATGGCTGTCGGTTGGAGCAAATTCTCTAGAGCCCTAGAACAACTTGGATTGATATACTACTTCTTGGAGCTTATCGTTTGGGACAAATGCTTTGGAGCCTTGTGGGTTGAGTTACTAGTCCCTAGAGTTGTCGGTTGGAAAAAGCGCTCTCAAGCCTTAGAAGGTTGTGGGTTGAGATACTAGTTCCTAGAGCCCTGGACGACTTGGGTAGAGACCGATTTGGTTGATGTTACTGATTTCTGGACTGTATAGGCGAGATCACTATGATTAAGAGTTGAGGTGGTTTTTCCTCTCAATGCCCTCGTTGGTTTGTTTTGGTTTAACCCATAAGATCCCACATTCATGCTTGGAATATGGTGTGGGGGTGATTGGCTAAAAGAGAGATTTGGTTTAGCCCAATCTATGGTCGGGTGGTACGTGGAAGTCCTTGACTTGGTTGGCATTTTCATAGGATAATATGAGACATTTTCCTATTTTGATCTATGATCATTTGTAGTGATTATGCTGGTGATTTTATGGATGATTTTCCATGGTTTCCATTATGTTTATATGCTGGTATATGTTGGTTATATGATGTATTCTATCTATGTATCCTATCATGTTTTGATAAATATTTGAATGGTTGATGAATGCATGAAATAACAAGTGTTATTAGAGAGGGCATAAAGCCTTCGTGATGATTCTCAGATGAAGATTATTAGTTTATAATCATTTATGCATTCATCACCTGTAGCTTTCATGTTTACAATTATGTTTGATGAAATGTATATCATGGATTAGGCATGTTTAGGTAAACTTGTTTCTTGTGTTTTGATTGATTAGCATTATTATTACCTTTGATTGCATTATGAAAAGTTACAGGATGTTTTGGGAAGTGGTTTGGAGGATAGCATGAAAAAGTGGCTCAGATCGCAAAACCATAGGCACTGAACTCAATAAGTTCGATCATAACCACATGGAGGAAAGCCTATGCATGCATTTGGGACCTCATAACTGCATTGATGTTGTGTTGTGCATATGTTTGGTGATTTTCCCTAGTGAAACAAGGTTCCAACTCAGGGATTGATCATTTGGAGTGGTTTGTAGCCTCTTGAGTGGTATGTGGTCTTTGAGGGATGTCAGTTTGTTCTCGATTTGTTAGCCTTACTTCCATAACTAGAACTTGGAGGTCATGTCATATCATAGTGACATTCGTCTCATGTTTACTTTGGCCATCCTGTAAAAGTGGGTAAATGTGGGAGGAGGCATTACAGGGTGGTATCAGAGCTTTTTGTGCATGTGTTGTGATGGTTATGGTTATGCATGCATGTCATTTGTCTATGTGTTCATCATGCATGCATGTTACTTGTCAATGCGTTTTTTTATTGTTATGGTTATCATGCATAGTAGGCCAGACACACATCATGGTGGTAATTATTGCAATTTGTGTCATCATGATGATGCTGGTATAATTATGTATATATATTGTGCTAATATGGATTGATTGTGTTGATTAGATAGTCTCCCTTGAAATTCACTAAGATATAATATTGATTATGTCTATATTTGGTTTATCTAACATGATATGTTTTCAAAAGATAGAAGATCAGAGATGATGAGAAGAATGGTGGATTACAGTTCACATGAATCTCCTTGCATATCAGTTGAGTAGCAAGGAGTTGAGTACTCTCCTAATATAGTAGATACATTGAGAATTTTTAAGGCAGAGATTAGAAGTTGCGAGATATACAATAACAGTTTTATTGAGTCACGAGAAAGGATTGCTAGAGCTCAGGAAAAGAAAGCATAAGTTAATACAGTGATCCTTCAAAGTCTTTCAGATTTGCAGAGGCAAGGACAATTGATGATAAATCATGGACAAGAGGAAAGGATTAATGGGGCATATGGTAGCAGGTCTCAATCAGGATACAAGTTGGACAGGGATGGCACAGTCATAGGTGGCAGATGGTTGGATACACCTGAAAGGAGAGGTAGTGCTTATGGGTTCCATTCTAGTTGTGGTTCGAAGATAGAACATTGTCATTAGTGCTAGCATCCTTATTGGAGGAGTGATAAGTAGTATTTTCCAGAAGAGTTCAAGAAATATAACCCTCCTACTTTTGATGGGTATTTGAAGAAACCAGAAGATATAGTAGCATGACTACTTGGCATGAAGAATTTCTTCAAATTTCATGATTATTCAAAGAATATGAAGGCGAATATATCTATTTTTAGTCTCAAGGGAAGAGTAGATATCTGGTGGGAAGATGTGAAATGTGTCAAACGAATCAAGGTAGAGGGGTTGAGTTGGCATGAGTTCAAAAGACTCTTTAGGAAGAAATACTTGTCTGAGAGATATTATGATGGAAATTCCAAGGAATTATATGAGTTGAAGATGGGGTATCTGATATATGAAGACTACATGACTAAGTTTCTAGATTTGTTGAGGTCTGTTCCATAACTTAAGAACTATAAGACCAAGCTCCAAAGCTTCATCAATAGATTTCCTTTAACATTTAAAAATCGGATTGAATATGATGAGCCTTGGTCATTGGAGGAAGTCATTAGGAAGTTTAAGCATTATTATGAGCAGTCTAAGCGTAAGTATGAGCCTAAGCAGGATTGGAAAGGTAATGAAAAAACTAAAGGAAAGTGGGAAAATAAGCGAGGAAGGCCTCAGGATGTAGGTGATAAGGAGAATGTGGTGCCTTATCAGAAGTTCAATGTAGTTGATAGAGGACATGGGTATCAAACTGAGGATCAGAACAAAGGTGATGGAAGGAAGCCTTTGCATTGTTGTACTTGTGGTGGAGAGAAAAAAAAAGAGATATTGTTCGTCGCACTAGGGTGGCATAGTGCTTAGGATACACAGACCATTGGGGATGTAGGGCAGAGTATTCCTCAAATTTATGCAACAATGGAAAATAGGCAAGCTGATCATCAGACATCTATTACTGAGATCGAGGATAAGATTTTTGATCAAGTTGTTTCTATTTTGATTGAACTTGGATCTAACTATAGTTATATCTGTCCTAACTTGGTGGACATGTGTTTCTTGAATAAAGAAGTTCATGTAGAATATTGGTTGGTACAATTGGCTATAGGGACAAAGAGAAGAGTTCATCATTGGGTGAGATATTGTGCATTTGAACTGAAAGGTATGTGTACATCAACACATCTAAATGTGCTTCCTTTGGATTCATACAATATGATTTTAGGCGTGGATTGGTTGTACATTCATAGGACTAAGGTAGATTTCTATGACAAGGATATTGAATGCCTAGATGATCATGGGGAAAGGAGGATTTTGTAGGGAAAGAAGAAGATTACATAATTGAGAATGGTTACAACTATGCAAGTAAGGCACAGTTGCTTGAAGGAATGTGTATTGTTTGCATTTCATATTTATAGTGACAAAGGAAAGGATGTTGAGGATGAGGAAGTTTTGAAGAGGTATCCTGTTTTGTAGCAGTTTTGGGATGTGTTTCCTGCAGATATTTCAAAGTTTCCTCCTCATACAGAAGTGGGCTTTTCTACTGAGCAGATGTCAGGAGCAACACCAGCATGTAAGACACCTTACAAGATAAGCAGTCCAAAGTTGGTGGAATAGAAGTTGCACCTTAAGGAAATGCTTGATAAGGGATACATAAGGCCAAGCGTGTCAACATGGGGTGCACCAATATTATTTTTAAAGACGAAGGATGGTACTTTTAGATTGTGCATTAATTGCAGGTAGTTGAAAAAGGTGACTATCAAGAACATGTATCCATTGTTACGAATTAATGGGTTGTTTGATCAGTTGAAGGGAGTAGCAACGTTATCAAAGATTGATCCGAGATCAAGATATCATCAGGTGTGCATCAAAGAAGAATGCATTTACAAGATTGCATTCTATACCATATATGGGAATTATGAGTTTGTTGTGGTTCCATTTAGTCTTACTAATTCTCCAAATTACTAATGGGATAAAAATTCCTACACCAGTTTCATCTGAGGTCCCCATACTATGGATCACAATCAAAATGGGAGTTATGAGTTTGAATGTTAATTTTGGCGGACCAACACCACCTCTGTTCATTAATTCCATTGATATGACTCGGATTTTCATGTATTTCGACAGGGATTCTCCTTGCTCGAGATATGACGCTAATTCATCCCCTCCTGGTCTAAAAGCGATTGCGATATGATTTCAGAAGGTCCCCTTTGGAAGTACTCCCTATTTTAGATATGATTGTGATTGTAGTTCAATCCCGCTCCAAGCGATTGCAATTATTCTGGGTTCTTCCCCCAATTCTCAAGCGATTGCGATTTGGATTTTGGTTATTGCATTAAAACGCTCCCCTTTTTGATTATAACTTCCCGGTTGCAAAGCGATTGTGATTTAATCAAAATGGCCTGCCTGTTTTTATTCAATTTTATATGAAAATACCATCTCGATTCATGAGTTACTTATCCATGACTTATCCTTTCAGGTATAAACAGAGCTCGGCATCGAGGAGGAGATGGCTGCATAGAGAAAGAGGCAGATTGGTTCAATAGAATCTATAAAAAATGAGGATATTTAGATCGATCTTCAAGGATAAAAAGTGAGAAATGGCATTTTAGAAAATTACCTTTACAAAATTGTTTTTATTTTTTATGATTCGAGGAACTTTCATTAAATATTTTCAGTGTTATGCGCAGACCTGCTATTTTTTTAAAAAAATTATTATTATTTAAACACACATGATATATCGATTTAAGGGTCTAGAATTTGACAGAGAAATACTAAGGAAGAATTCACACTTCTGCATTCCTTCTTGAGTATTTGTTTGAATAATTATTTTTTGGATCGTGGCCTCTTTTATTTTTGCAAAAAAGCTTGAGATTTGTTGCATTTATGTGTTAATTTAAAGTGTTGGAGCAAAGGAGAAAAGGCCAAGATTGATAATTTTTTGAAAGCAAGCGTTTTTGGATACGAGTATTTTTATCAACATTTTAAAGTGATTCTGTTTTCTTTTATTGTTCGGAGTTTCTCTCCATTTTGTGTTATGCATTTCTGTAAAACAACATTAGCATAAATTCATTTCTGAATATGTTTAAGCACAACAATATTTTAATGGCATATATCAGAAGCAATTGAAGATATTTTGATTGTGATATAATCTTATCATAGTTCTTTCAACTAATTTCTTAATTTAAAGATTTTATCTTTAAAACATTTTTCAATTCTAAAGTAAATGATTAATTTCTTACTGATTTACTAAGGAAAATTATTCTAGATCACAATCAAAACTATTAAGAAAGAACCTAGGGTAAAAAAGTAGATTATTTCATATGTTTTATATTTTAGTCATAAAACATTCCAAATCCATATTTTCCATCCCATTATAAGCATTTATTATCCATTTTATCACCTCTCATTTCGAAATTGGTCCCATTATATCCAGTCGGAGCCACTACCCCAAACGGAAAAGGAGTTGTTTAAGGTCTGGACCGGGTGGTTTTCCCCCGTGTTGGTACAACAAATTTCGAGGCATCAACATTTTGGCGCTAGAAGGAGGGCATGCTGACTATGAATCGAAAGTAAGTCCAATCCTAAAATAAAATGCCATCCCAAGAGTCATTCTCCCTCCAAATCTCCTAAAACTTCTAGATCCCCTCCAAAGTCTCCTACTTCTAAATCTGAAGTTGTTCAATCACCTCCTAAGTCTCCTAGTCCACTTCCTGAGATAGACCCTAAGGATTATACTCTAGAATCACCAGAGGTACAAGCTTTAATAAAGAGATTGGAAAATGTATCCATTCCAAAAGAAAATCATGAACCATCCGAATCTTCTGAAGGAAGTGTCACTTCCATCTTTCAAGAAACTGGTGTTTTAACTCGGTCCCAAAGTGCGAAACTTGGCATCCCACCATTCGAATTTCCACTTCGCTCTCACCGAACAAAAATCACTACATCAGATTCCAAAACATCCACTAGTGAGACTACCACATTCTCTCATCCACCAATCTCTTCATTTATTCCTCCTACATTTTCGTCTTCTCAACCAATCACTTCATCCATTTCCATTTCCTCTACACAAACAACTAGTGCTGCCTCAAGTAGTACTATTTCAACGACTAGTTCTTCTACCAGCCCATCTTCCTTTGGAATGAATTCATCATCTTCCCATCCTATAATGGCAACACAACAACCCCAAGCTAGACCTTGGACAAATCTTGGAGTCATTCGATTAGTAGGAGTCCTTCATCTTTACCAAATAACCCTGAAAAGTGGTTGCATAAGTTTAATTCAGATGATGGTTTTCCTACTGAAGAACATCTTCATAATTTAATGTTGGTTATGAACCTGAATTCTGTTACTGAGGAAGATTGTGTAGTTAGGTTGTTCCCTTATACTTTTCAAGGATCCATGGGATCCTCGTACTTTTCATTGCCAGCCAGATCTATAACTAGTTGGGATATTTTTGAAGAACAATTTTTGGCTAAATTTGGTGACGATATATCAATCACATCCCTTATCAATGATATTTTCCAATTTGAAAAATAATCCTGGAAAAAAAGATAAAATATTTCAATTCCATATTTAACAAATTGTTAAATAAAATCCCAGCCACTTCAAAACCTAGTTTAGATGAACAAATTGAATGGTATATTTCTTCACTTCCTTCTAACATAGAAATTTTTGTAGATAGAGCTAACAAAACTAAATTGGTAGAAAATATGAGGGAAGCTTTGTTTGTAGAGGAGAGGATTATAACACTAGAGAAGAAAAAATGAACAAGAGGATAGAAAACAAAAGAAGGTTACTTTTAAGGATGAATCAAAAAAGAAAACTCCTAAAGATCCATTTTATCTTGAAGGATTGCAAAAATTCCTAAAAACTATGTCTAACGAGATGTTAGATATTAAAAAACAAGTAACTAAATCATCTTCAAAGAGACCATTTAGACCATTCAGAAGAAATCAACCAACTAATCCTCAATCTCTAAACACCATATCAAATGCTGAAAATGATGATGAGGATGAGGATGAAGCAACATTTTCTGCTGACGAATTCCAAGATGAACAAACTATTGAGTTAAATGGAATGTGGGATTTCATTCTTCCTATATCTGATTGTTAAAATGAACATGAAGCACTACCTGTTAGCACAATAAGTAATGGTCCATCTGATCCTATACAACCAATTCAAAAACAAAAACCTTCAACTCCTCTTGCTAATGATAAAGTTGTTAATAAATAATCTACTTCCACATCTAATCAAGCGATTCAATCTTCATTTAATTCTCCATCTCCACCCAAAACCTTAGTAGTTTCGGATAATATTGAGTATAACACAGTAGAAGACATGAAAAAAGTAAAAGAAAATATCTCCCTCTATGAATTCATTAAACTCAAACAACAACAAAATCTTTTACTGAAAGAATTGAACGCAATGCCTGCTTCTCCCCTCCTTGCTGCTGTAATATCAATGGTTGCAAATGGAATGGGTAAACCTCCTATTAATTCATTGTTTGATTCCTTTGATGCTATTTTTATAGGTGACAGGCCTAATTCACATACCCCTCCTTTCATGTTGACTTTTGAGATAGTCAATAAAAATGTACATAACTGCTTGGTAGATTCAAGAGCTTCTTCGAACATTACGCCATATTCCGTTTGTTTAAAATTGAACATGTCTCCTCAAAATTCTGCAGTTCATATTGTGCAAATCAATAGGACAAAAGTCAAAGTCATAGGAGAAATGAATTCAGTCCTCCTTTGATTATCTTCAAATCCTAAAGTTTGTCAAATAATTGATATACTAGTTGCTGACATTCCATATTTTTATGGTTTGATTCTTAGTAGGGATTGGTCATAAAAACTACACGGTTACTTTTCCACTGATTGGTCTCACTTGTGGCTTCCATACAATGGTAATCCAAATCAAATTAGAATCAATCGAGAAAAACACATGAAACATTCGGTAACAGATTTTGAAGGTGAAAATGAGCCAGTAGCGTTTAAGAATAACATTCTTGGAAATTACTCTACTGAATCATTTTTTGGGAATTTCAGCGCACAAATGTCAGATTCTCTATATAATTCAGCAACTTCCTAAATTGAAACTTTTTCACAAACATATTCTTCTAGATGTGTAAATATCTTATAAAAACCATTAGTTAACTCTTTGTTTTGGAAATTGTATTTCGATGGGTCAAAGTCAAATGATGGTATAGGAGCAGGTTGCATATTGATTAATCCTAAAGATGAGAAGACAATGCTAACTTTCATGTTAGAATTCTATTGTACAAATAATATTGCAGAATACAAAGTGTTGGTCCAAGGTATGTACAAAGCAATAGGCCTTAACGTTAAATACCTTCAAGTTTTTGGAGATTCATAAATTGTAATTAAAAAAGTAAGAAACACTATGCATTGCATTTATAAACACTTGAAGCATTATCAGTCTTTACTTCAATCTCTCACTTCACACTTTTTAGCTTTTAACATTTCTTCTATTCCTAGGATTCAGAATGTTAGTGCTGACCTTCTCGCTAATGTTGCATCAAAACTAATTCCATCAAGAGATTATAGCCCAGATAGTTTTTCTATAGAGTTAATGCTTTTACCATCCATTCTTGATAATATCACCCACTGGAGGGTATTCAATGATGATGAAGACATATTAAACTTCTAAAATCTAGAAAAATCATATGATGACCAAATAATTGATGAAGATGAACATGAAAATCAATGATAATCCCATACCAAAATCTGTAATTAAACTTGAGGATCTTTAGGATTTAAAAGACAGATTCAAAAAGGTTACTAATTCAAAACTTCAAAGTTTGACTTTAAGATTTGAATTAATAAACCTTGAGATAGATCTTAAACCTCAGAACATTAACTTAGGACTTGGCCTCTCATCTAACAAAAGATTATCCTTGATCCATTATTTAAAGAAATATAAGGATATATTTGCTTGGAGTTACGATGATCTCAAAACATTTGACACTTCTATCATTCAACACACAATTCCGATGAAATCTAATGATAAACCTATCCAACAAAAATTAAGGAAAATTCATCTGAACTTAGAAAGTCAAATCAAAACGGAATTGAATAAAATCCTTAAGGCAAAAATCATTTTTCCTGTTAGGCATTCAAAGTGGCTTTCCAACTTAGTGTCTGTTAGGAAGAAAAACGTTGATATCTGCATTTGTACATATTTTAGAAACCTCAATAAGGCCAGTCAAAAGGATAATTTTCCATTGCCTACTATGGAACAAATATTGCAATCAGTTGCAGGTTCATAACTTATGTCTTTCCTTGATGGGCTTAAGACTACTTTCAAAACTAAATGGGGAACTTATGCCTACCAAAAAATGCCATTTGGGTTAATAAATGCAGGGGAAACTTTCCAAAGGGCTATGGATATAGCTTTCAAAGGTCTGTTAAACAAAATGGTTGTTGTTTACTTAGATGACATTATTATTTATTCTAAGAAAATAAATAACCATTTACATGACTTAAAACAAATCTTTGAATGTTGTAGAAAATATGGGATTTCATTAAATCCAAAAAAGTCCTTCTTCACTCTTAATAAAGGAAATTTTTTAGGATTCATTGTATCCAAAGATGGAATTTATATTGACCCTACTAGAATAAAAGAAATTTTAGAAATTCCTCTCCCACATAATAAAAAATCCATGCAATATTTTTTCGGATAGATTAATTTCGTCAAAATATTTGTCCCTAATTTTTCACAAATTGTTCTACCATTACAACAAATGATCAAGAAAAACTCAACCTTTAAGTGGGGTCATAATGAAAGATAAGATTTCGACTCAATCAAACAAGCAATCATTAATGCTCCCTCTCTAAGTACTCCGAATTTCTCTGATCATTTCATCTTGTATACTTTCGCTTCTTCAACATCTTATGCTATTGTCTTAACACAAATTAACGATCAAAAAATCGAAACACCTATCCTTTTTTTTTCCAGTTCAAATTTTGAAGGTGTTGAAATGAATTACTCAGAGGTAGAGAAACAATAATTTTATTTTTATAAATCTATAAAGCATTTTAGACCTTTTCTCTTAAAAACACATACGAAAGTAATAGTCCCATTCCCAGCGGTGAGACAATTACTTATGCAGAAAGAGTTAGGAGAAAAGAGAGAAAATTGGGTAACAGCTCTGTAGGAATATGATATTGAAATGAAACAACCAAAATTGTTAGAGGAAAAGGTTTGTGTAGATTGCTTACAGGAGCATCCAACATACCATGATCCAAGTGGATATTGGTGGCCACCTGCCAATTCCACTTGGACCCCCACCATTTCTTCTTTCATTTTTTTAGTTTCCTTAATTGTAGCACAATTTACTATTTTTAGCAGTTTTTCGGGTCCTAAACTTCCGGAGCCGTTTTGAGGCCCTAAACGACATTTTTTTGGAAATCTACTGTGAGCGATTTGTTATCTAAAATTTCCTTTTCCGTCATAGTCCTCAGAGAGATCTTTCCAACGGGTTATCATGCGCGTCAAACGGAGATAATATGACCAAGTCATGACCCCGGGAAGTTGGTTGTCCAACTCACCCCAATGGGGCCCATAAACTCTTGGTGTTACATCTCCTCGGGTTAGGGTTTTGGTTGTTTAGGGTTTGCTCTTATTGTTCAATAATAAAAAGGTCCTTGAGCCTCATTGTAAGGCAGTTCAGAGGCATGTAGCCGCCACATCTCTTCTCAGAGATAAGCTACCATCACCCTAGCTGGTTTATTTCAATTTCTGTTTGTAAGCATATTTCAGTATTTTACATTAATGAAATGAAGTATTATTTCCACTGCATCTCTGTGTTTATGGTTATCTATGTAATTTGTTGTGTTCTTGTTTAAATCTGGATCAGTGGTATCAGAGTAGTCTACTTTTTTTCTCTGTTTTTCTTTGCATGTCCCCAATGAGGTCGGGATATAAGGAGTTAGGGCTTGAACTGGTCAAACCTTTGCAAAACTAGCTTCGCAAATCCTGACGACCTCTCATGGCGGATGAAAAGAAAGACGAGGGTGCAGGAGATTCTATCAAAATCTTACTCGAAGAAGCCCTCGAGCAGCAAAGGAACGCGATGATGGAAAACTTTGCCCAGATCCTTCAGCGACTACCCAGGGGCGACGCATCGGCTTCCAACAGCTACTCTGGAAACACCACACTGTTTAAGGTACAAGTTAATTTTGAAATCCCCATATTCGAGGGTTAGATAGACGCAAATGTTGTCGATAAATGGTTAAATTTGCTAGAGGGTTATTTTTCTGTTCATGATTTTTCCAGTCGGGAAAAAATTATTTTCACTCTTCTCAAAGAAACCCCCCACGTCAAGGACTGGTGGGAAACCTATTGCGAGCAGAAGGATGAAAGTACAGGCTCACTATTTTCAACTGCACCCACTTGGAATTCATTCCGGGGTGCCATCAAGGAGAAATACTACCCTGTCGGAAGCTATGAGGATCAATACATAAAGTGGACCACGCTTCAGCAGGGAAGGGACCAAGACATGCCAGAGTTTACCAATATTTTCTGTACCCTTCGTACAAAGTTGGGTATCATGGATTCGGAGCAGCATTTGGTACTCAAATACCATGGTTTCTTGCACAAGTACATCTAGGAAGAAATAGAATTCCTGAACATCTCCTCGCTCGGCACGGCATACCGATATGTCGTCAAGGTCGAGCAAAAGTTTAAACAGAAGAAGCAAGACTTTTGATCTGCGAATCTAAAGCAAGGAAAAGGTGCCCCCAAACCACAGAACAAAGGACAAAGCCAAGGCGAGGCAACCCAAGACAACCCGCCAAAGCTGCAAGAAAAGAACAACGCCGCAAAGCCAAAAAAGGACATGGGTAAGTGGTGTGAGTTCCATAAGAGCTCCACTCACAACACAAGTGAGTGTCGGGCCAAGAGGTCACTAGTGGCCTAGCTAAAGGTTTCAGAATCAGATGCATGCTTCGACTCTGAGTCATAATTCGACGAGGGGAATGATAAAGGGAAGCAGATTATTGATGTGGAGCCCAAAGCCACTATTGCCACCACGAAGATCTAGAAGGAGGAACCCGAAGATCCAGAGGAGGAGGAGCGTCTCTTCCACTCCTAGATGTGGGTAAAGGGCTCCCTCTACAATTCATTGTCGACAGTGGGAGCCAAAAGAACCTCATTTCGGCAGAGGTCGTCAAGCGACTGGGCTTACCGACCACAACACATCCACAACCGTACACTATCGAGTGGCTTCACCAAGGATGAGATCTTCGCATGAGCCAACAATGTCGCCTTCCATACAACATCAAGCACTTCACGGATGAGGTATTGTGTGACATTGCTCCCCTTGAAGTTTGTGATGTATTATTAAGACAACCATACTTGTGGAAGCGACATGCTATGTATGAATCAAGGTCCCATGCTATTATTGTTACTTCGAGAAATAAGTTGTACAGGATACCAGAGGTAGCACTGCCTACAGCCGTCTCTTTGGTTACTGAAAAACATTGCAATAAGCTCATTTCCAAAACCGGGAAATTTGTTTTCCTGATGATATGCCCTTAAGGAAAGAAGAAGATGGTGGCCATGACCTCCAGACAGGGCCCCTCTGCACGACAACTACAGATGGACAAGGTCATGGAGGAGTACAAGGACATATTCACCTCCCCCGTAGGGGTTCCTCTGCATTGTCAGGTCAAGCACTCCATCGATCTGACCCCAGGTGCGTCGTTGCCCAATGGACCAATCTATCGGCGCTCTGTTCTAGAGAACGATGAAATCAAGAGGCAGATTCAGGAGCTACTGCAGAAAGGTCACATCCATCCGAGTTCATCGCCCTGTGGGAGCCTGATCATGTTGGTACAGAAGAAGGATGGGACTTGGAGACTCTGTATTGACTATCAGGCGCTAAACAAGATCACTGTCCATAATAGGTACCCGATCCCACGGATTTATGACCTCCTGGACCAACTGAAGGGGGAAAAATATTTCAGCAAGATCGATTTGAAGTCAGGATATCACTAGGTACCAATCGAACACTCTGATGTGTGGAAGACTGCCTTCAAAGCCAAGGAGGGCCTTTTCGAATGGTTGGTTGTTCCTTTCGGATTGACGAATGCTCCTGCAACCTTCATGAGGCTAATGGATGACATCTTGCGTCCATTCACCAACTCATTTGTAGTGGTATACTTGAATGACATCTTGATCTTCAACCAAAGTTGGGAAGAGCACCTCCACCACATCTGACAGGTTCTCCAAACACTACGACAACACAAGTTATGTGCCAATTTGGAGAAATGCACTTTTGGCATGACCCAGGTTCAGTATCTGGGATACATTATTGATGAAAAGGGGGTGGATGTGGATCCAACCAAGATCCAAGTCATTTGGGATTGGCCATCTCCAACCAGTCTGATAGAGCTCCGCAGCTTTCTAGGTCTTGCCAACTTCTACCGTAGGTTTGTGTTGGGATTTTCTCATATCACTTGGCCCTTGAGTCAAGTCACCAAGGGAGGAGCGAAAGCAATTTTTTTTTGGTTTGAATCTCAACAGAAGGCATTCATAGAGTTGAAATATTGCCTTTGCTCAGCACCAGTGCTCGCATTACCAGACTTGCAACAACCATTTGAGGTCGAGACAGATGCCTCTGACTATGCTATTGGGGCAGTCCTTACTCAACACGAGTATCCAGTGGCATATCACAGTGAGACACTTTCAGACACAGTCCGGAAGTATCCCACTTATGTCAAAGAGATCTATTCCATTGTGCAGGCCTACCGACAGTGGAAGCATTACATTTTGGGGAAGGAAACGGTCATCCACACAGACCACCAACCCCTGTAGTTCATACAGACCCAAGGGAAATTGCAGAATGATCACCATCAGAAGTGGTCCACATACCTGCAACATTTCCATTTGAATATCAAGTATAAGAAGGGTAACACCAATAATGTTGCAGATTGCCTCAGTTGACCACCAGTCATGGCGTTAACCACCGTGCTCAACTCTTATGGGCATGAGACTTTTGATTGGCCACTTCTCTACAAAAGTGACCCAGAATTTGGCCACACATATCAGACACTCTTGGAGGGTCAACATGTTCCAGATTTTCACCTCTAGGATACCCTGTTATGCCACCTGGGTTACCTTTGTGTTCCTTCTAGCGAGCGTGCCAAGATGATTTGTGAAGCACACTACAGTTGGGCTGCTGGGCATTTCGTGGTCAAGAAAATGGTGGCAATACTATAGAAGTATTTCTATTGGTTGCATCTTCGACAAGATGTGGGGAAGTACATCAGATCATGCACTACCTGCACCATTGCCAAACTGACCATCAAGAAGCAAGGCCTCTATACCCCGTTTCATACCCCTAGTCGACCTTGGGAATCCATCTCCATGGATTACATGTCAGGCCTTCCTTCCACTAAGCATGGAAACGACTGTGTTTTTGTGGTCGTTGACATTTTCTCGAAGATGGCCATTATGGCAGCCTGCAAGAAGAATATCACTGCCGAAGCCACAGCTAAAATCTTCTTTGAATGAGTGTGGGTACACTTTGGGATCCCACAGTCTACCATCTTAGATCGGGACAGCAGGTTCCTCAATACATTTTGGTCCAGTCTCTGGTCAATGTTGGACACCAAACTCACTAAGTCAACAACCTTCCATCCTCAAACTGATGGCCAAACAGAGGTTGTCAATAGGATGATCATACACATTCTATGCATGTACAACTCCAAGCATCCACGCACATGGGACGACAGCCTCCCCTATGTTCAGCACAGCTACAACCGGGGTCTCCATAACTTGACTGGCCACAGCCCTTTTCAGGTGGGCTTGGGATTCCAGCCATTATGTCCCATTGATGTGGCCATGCCATTTGCAGCTACTCACACAGATTCGGCTCATATCCGGTTTGAAACAGATAAGGAAAATAGTTTCATTGAGCACATCCAACATATTCACCAGCAGGTCCATGACATTCTGAAGAAATCAAATGCCAAGTACAAGCAGTGACATGATCAACATCGGGTGCCACACAAGTTTTAGGTGGGTGACAAAGTCTGGTTGCATTTTCAAAAGGAACACCTTACCGGAGCCTATTGGAAACCTAGACCACTTCGATATGGTCCTTACACCATTACCAAGGTTGTGGGAGACAATGCATTTGAGCTCAAAATTCCCCCATTCCTTGGCGTACCCAGTGTTCAATGTGGATCACCTTCAACCATACTTTCCACCATTACTAGACACATCTAACATTGCAAAATGGCTCACACCCACAGAGTTAAATCCAGATTGCATGGAACAAGCTGCAACTGATTGGATCATGGACACACAGATCAAGCACACTCACCAAAAGAATATCCAACTGTGTTGAGTTGTCAAAGCAGGCCAACTCCTTCACCAGGGCAAGTGGCTCACCAGGGACCAAGTTCAGCAAAAGTTTCCTTATCTCATGGAGGAACACAATGCAATGGGAACCACTGCTTCCTAACGGGGGAGGAATGATCCAGGTGGATATTGGTGGCCACCCGCCAATTCCACTTGGACCCTCACAATTTCTTCTTTCACTTTTTCAGTTTCCTTAATTGTAGCATAGTTTACTATTTTTAGCATTTTTCAGGTCCTAAACTTCCAGAGCTGTTTTGAGGCCCTAAACAACGTTTTTTTGCAAATATACCACTAGTGATTTTCTATCTAAAATCATCTTTTCCGTCGTAGTCCTTGGAGAGATATTTCCAACGAGTTATGATGAGCATCAAACAGAGATAATATGACCAAGTCACGATCCCGGGAAGTTGGCTGTCCAACTCACCCCAATGGGGCCCATAAACTCTTGGTGTTACATCTCCTTGGGTTAGGGTTTTGGTTGTTTAGGGTTTTCTCTTATTGTTCAATAATAAAAAGGCCCTTGAGCCTCATTGTAAGGTAGTTCAGAGGCATGTAGCCGCCACATCCCTTCTCAGAGATAAGCTACCATCGCCCTAGTTGGTTTATTTCCATTTCTGTTTGTAAGCATATTTCAGTGTTTTACATTAATGAAATGAAGTATTATTTCCATTGCATTTCTGTGTTTATGGTTATCTGTGTAATTTTTTGTGTTCCCTTTTAAATCTAGATCATACCAGCTGATGACGACATAGGTAACAATGAACACGTATATGAGGTAAGCCTTATTGATACTGAGTCCCAATACGCTGATTTGATTTTTTATTAGAAAAATGGATATGATCCTCTTGAACTCAATCATAAAAGAAAAATAACTTTAATATTGAAAGCAAATCAATATGAGATTCTTGATAATGTGTTATTCAGAAGAAACTATGATTCCATTTTGTTAAGATGCCTTGAAAAATCAGAAGCTCAAAAGGTTTTGCAGGAACTTCACAATGGACTAGCAGGAATACACTTTGGAGGAGATACTATCACATATAAAATCCCGCATGTAAGATACTATTTGCCCACTCTCTTCAAAGACACTCTTGCATATATAAGAAAATGCAAAACATGCCAAATTTCGTCTGGAAGACTACGGAAACCAGCCTTGCCTCTGCAGCCAGTCAACATCGAACAACCTTTCAAACAATGGGGACTGGGTATCATAGGTGAGATCATTCCTCACTCTTCTAAACAACATAAGTATATTTTGAATGCTACATATTATTTCACTAAGTGGGTGGAAGCAATTCCATTAAAAGTAGCCAATTCTGACATTGTTATTGAGTTTATTGATCAATTTATCATTACAATATTTGGTTTACCTTCTGCACTTATATTTGACAGTTCATCTTAATTTTCGGGTAATAATATGACTGAGTTTGGACTTAAGAGAGGTTTTAAACTAAAATATTTCACTAACTACTATCACCGGGGAAACGGTTTAGCAGAATCCACTAATAAAAACCTCCTAATAATAATAATCAAAAGAACTATTGACCAAAATCAACGTAATTGGCATAAATATTTAATATTTTCTCTATGGGTTGATAGGATAACTCAAAAGGCCTCTATAGGTACTTCTCCATTTAACCTAGTGTATGGGAAGGAAGCCATCATTCCATCACATTTAGCTCTTCCCTCACTAGCCCTAGTTCAATTCATTGAAGAAACACCTACTTCTTCTTTACAATTAAGACATTCCCAAATCCTAAAACTAGAAGAAGAAAGGGAGAAAGCCAAACTCACACACGCCAAACATCAACATATAGTGAAAGCTTCTTTTGATGCAAGCTCAGTTGCACAAAAATCCTTCCAAGTTGGAGACCTAGTTCTCAAGTGGGACAAAGCACATGAAGAAAAAGGGAAACATACGAAATTTCAGAAATTGTGGCTTGGTCCATTCCAGATTGTCAAATAGATAGGCCCATCTACATTCATACTGCAAGATTTATCAGGAAAGAGAGATTCTCTTCCTGTAAATGGGCTCATCTTAAAGAAATTATTTTCTTAAAGATTGAATTTCTTAAAAAAATAATAAAAAATATTAAAAAATAAATATTATTTTTTTTGTAAATGATCACTTCCATTGTACATCCCACTGCAATTTATTTTCCTTTTATAGATTTGTTAATAAAAATGTTAAATAATACTCTATTGACTTTTCAAACATCTCTTGAAGTTATTTTTCATTTTTCAATTTGAAGGTAGGAATATTTAAAGAAGTGTTTACCAAAATTGAAAACTAGAGAAAAATTATATAACTATGAAATTTTTCCTTTAAGTTGTGAAATCTTTAAAGAACCTCAAAATTATATCATTTTACTCTAGAATCAGTAAAAAAAGTTATCTTTAAAAAGTAAAGACTATTTTACAATTAAGCACCCTCAACTTGGATTTGTCATCCAAAACTCTTAAGGAGTCAATGATTCTCCCCATCCATTAGAAAGAGGATTTTTAGAGTGTAATTCAAAAATATGATAAATCTAAAAGATAAGAGGTCTCATCACGAGCCTGCTTACCATGATCGTAAGGAACCAATTAAACTAACATTACCAATAATAAACACCAAATCAGGGTAATGGCTTATGATTGTTTTGATTATAAGACAAGGGGTCTCATCATGAGCCATCTTGTTCAGTTTGATTATTACAAGTGAATGGCATTGTCGCTATCTGGTCACCAAACCAAGACAATGGCTTTTAGGCATCAGTTAAAACAGAAAAGAAAAGAAAATAAAAATAAAATTACCTTTAATTATTGCACTATTAAATGGATGGGATACTAGATTATTGTTGGTTAAAAGGTGACCCCGTTGAAGCTATGAACGCTTGTTGGCAAAAATGGCTCTACCTGTGATGAACGAGTACATCAGAAGTTAAGTCGTAAAAGGCCCACTACTTTATTTTTATAAATGATTAATGGCTGATACAAGTAAATAAGTGTTTTTTATTCATGAAAGGTTTTTAAATAAATTGCAATTTAATGAGTTTTATAGTCATAGTAATTTTATTTATCTAAATCTTTCAAAAAATATTTTCCACTTCCTAAATTATTTTTATTGAATTTTTGGAAAATTTCATTATTATTTATTAGAGATAACTGGTTCTTCCAGTGAATCGCCAATTGTTGTACTGTTCAACAACCCCCATTTTCATATATTATAATTTTCCTATGAAATTTATTATATTAAAGTAGGGACCCTTTAAAAAAGAAAAAACGCAAGAAAAAACAAAAATATTTTTCTTTTTGTTAATAAAACATTTTTTTAATACTTTAGTTTTAAAAAGCCTTTGATTTTATTTCTTTAAAAATAAATAATAAAAATAAATAGAAAATCAACACAAAAACTGTTAATAAAACCCCATAACCAAAGTTTAATACTTAGGCTTTTTAATTAAAACCCAAGTATTAAACCTTGGTTATCGAAATCATTTCCAAAAGTTAAAACCATACAATAAAACCCACGGCCTATACAAAATATAATTGTAATAAGAAACAGACCTGACGACATTATTAATTGAAAAACATAAAAAATCGTGTCTGAAACATACATAGGCCTTTCCCCCCATGGCTCATTGCAATGAGAATTGTGATCACTTGGACCCGAACACAAATTTAAATCTGCTGTATAAAATATCGCATCTGCAAGGAATATTGAAACAAGTCTCGTGGCCCCTTCCTTTAGCGATTGTGATCAGCCAGAACCGACAGGTTATACATTCCAGTTCATAAATTCCCCGTGTTCGCGCAATCGCAAAAACCAAAGGTTAAGCACTCCCATCCCATCCTTCTAGACCCGTTGTGATTATAAAATGAAGTTAAATTAATATCACATCCACAGTTACCAAGGGTCAAGCCTCCCAACCCATACCAAATGCGATTGCGATATGAAGTTAGCTATGATGTCAGATCCACGCCATCCATCCACGTCATCCCGCAGATCACAAATCACAAGTCTTTCGGGATTGTTGGTACCCAACCGTTCTGTTGCTGCAATTTCGATATTGCAATAGAAAGATCCAAGGGTCACATGCAATTTCCACCTCTGTTGATTAATTCCATTGATATGATTCAGATTTTCATCTATTTCGATAGGGATTCTCCCTACTCAAGATATGACACTAATTCATCCTCTCCCGGTCTAAAAGCGATTGTAATATGATTTTAGAAGGCACCCTTTGGATTTTGATTGGAGTACTCCTTGTTTTAGGTATGATTGCGATTGTAGTTCAATCCCGCTCCAAGCGATTTCGATTATTCAGGGTTCTACCCCCAATTCTCATGTGATTGCGATTTGTATTTTGGTTATTGCATTAAAAACTCCCCTTTTCGATTATAACTTCCCAGTTGCAAAGCGATTACGATTTAATCAAAACGGCTTGCCTATTTTTATTCATTTTTATATGAAAATACAGTCTCGATTCACGATTTACTTGTCCATGACTTATCCTTCAAGTATAAGCAAAGCTCAACAATGAGGAGGAGATGGATGCATAGAGAAAGAGGCAGATTGGTTCCATAGAATCTGCAACAAAGCAAGGATATTTAGATCGATCTTCAAGGATAATAAGCCAAAAATGGCATTTTAGAAAATTATCTTTAGAAAACTATTTTTATTTATTTTTATTCGAGGAACTTCAATAAAAAATTTCAGCGTTGTGCACATATCTGCGATATATATATATATATATATATATATATATATCTTATTTAAACAAACATGATGGATTGATTTAGGGGTCCAGAATTTTACAGGGAAATGCTAAGGAAGAATTCACACTTCTACATTCCTTCTTGAGTATTTGTTTGAATAAAAAAAATTTTGATCGTGGCCTCTTTTATTTTTGCAAAAAAGTTTGAGAGTTGTTGCATTTTTGTGTTACTTTAAAGCGTTGGAGCGAAGGAGAAAAGGTCGATACTGCTAATTTTTTGAAAGTAAACGTTTTTGGATACAAGTATTTTTATAAGCATTTTAAAGGGATTCTATTTTCTTTTATTGTTTGCAGTTTCTCTCTATTTTGTGTTATATCCATTTATGTAAAAAAAACATTAGCATAAATTCATTTATGAATATGTTTAAGCGTTGCAATATTTTAATAGCATGTATCAAAAACAGTTGAAGATATTTTGATTGCGATATAATCTTATCATAGTTATTTTAATTATTTTCTTAATTTAAAGATTTGATATTTAATACGTTCTTCAATTATGAAGTAAATGATTAATTTCTTACTCATTTACTAAGGAAAATTATTCTAGATCACAATCAAAACTCTTAAGAAAGAACCCAGGGTAAAAAAAGTAGATTATTTCATATCTTTTATCTTTTAGTCATAAACCATTCCAAATCCATCTTTTCCATCCCATTGTAAGCATTTCCTATCCATTTTATCACCTCTCATTGGGAAATTGGTCCCATTATATCCAGTTGGAGCAACCACCCCAAACGGAAAAGGAGTTGTTTAAGGTCCAGACCGGGTGGTTTTCCCCCATGTTGGTACAACAAATTTCGAGGTATCAACAGGTTCTTGAGGACATGTTGAGGATGTATGTTATGCATCGACAAAGGAAATGGGAAGAGTGTCTTCCACTGGTAGATTTTGCAGATAATAATGGGTATAAGGACTCCTTGAGGATGAGTCCATTTGAGGTTCTTTATGGGTATATTTGTAATACTCATATCAGTTGGAGTTATCCAGTGAACAAGGTGTTGATTGGACCAGATATGTTGGTTGAGATGGATGTAACAAACTTTGGGGTAAATGTGCATATAAATAACATAATAGGAACACAAATACAATAAACATATCAACCATCAAATCCATATATACATCAGTACATTTACACATGAAAAGCAAGGGAATGATTTTTTTTCATTAATAAATGCAATGAACCAACCAGAGATGGGACTACCACGTTCCACCCGACCATAGATTGTCTGAGCCAAGTCTCTCTTCACCCCCGTTGCATATTCCAAGAATTAATGTGGGATCTCATAAAACACATCAATCAAAACTCATCCAGGGCTTCCACAGCATTTGTCCAACCAAGGCTTCCAGAACTAGTAACTCAACCCACAGCTTATATAGGGATTCCAAAGCATTTACCCAACCAAGGCTAATAGGACTAGTAACTCAACCCGCTAAGGGATTCCAAAGCGTTTTTCCAACCAGGGCTTCCAAGAATAGTAACTCAACCCAAGCTGTTACAAGGCTTCAGAGAATTTTTTCAACCAAGGCTTCTAACACTAGTAACTCAACCCAAGCTAAGGAAACATGAGAACCGACCAAAACAAAGCAATGAAATTAAACCCACAATCACCATGGCTATCCAGGAAATGGCTAGGCTAGGTAATCCACTGTCGATCCAGGAAATCCTCCATGCCAATGATAGATCACAACCAAGAAACCACATGCATGTGCCATGCATGTCAAAACTAGTGAATAAATCATACATGCAACTCGGTACCTACAAGAAAATCTGATGTAGTTGTTGATGCCGATGCCTTATTGTGCTTTCATGTTCTTCCTTTGCCTTCTTGCTCCAAGAATCCAAGTATGCCACACCCTCCAAGAGTGCTCCAAGAAAACTCTAAGTATCCAAGAGTATGAGAGAGAGAGAGAGAGAGAATAATGAGAGAGCTCCAAAGCTAAACTGACCAAGTCCTTTCCCACTGATCCTCATAAGCCTTTTTATTAATGAGGCCTCTATTTTCTTCATTTTCCATTATTTTCCTTCAATTTCCTCCTCACATGCAAAATGTGACCTTTCACCTTCCTTTTCTCCTAATTTCCATTACTTTCATAAATAAATGTGCGAAAATACATTTTTGCCTCTTTAATGCCTTAGCCATTGCCTTTGCCAATTTCCTTAGCCATAAACAACCAAATGAACACCCCCTAGGATGTCCTACCCACCATCTAGCTTGGAATACGTGTCCCATCATCCGTGGCATTTATATATTTTTTACATGGATTTTTACCAGGGTTGTTATAAAACCATCCCCCTTGGGGGAACACTGTCCTCGGTGTTCAATGACACCTATAACAAGCAAGACTTCTGAAAACAAAACATACTTCCCATGGAGCTTTATAACATGGCTCATTGTAGAATTTACAATGAAAGATCTGCTCAAAATCAAAACATCGTGGAAACATGACAACATACCGCATAGTGGAGCTTTATAAAACAACTCATTACGGTATTTACAATGATCATCCTTCTCAAGAAAAATCATATGACATCATAACATCATGATAATATAACCACATGATAGCATAATAACATAACACCCATATCACATAGCGGAGCTTTATAACACAACTTGTTACGGTATTTACATCCATACATGGGTGTACACATAAAAAAATCATCAAAATATATATACCAAAACATATGCCAAATCATATACCAAACATATATCAATCATACACTAATCATCATATAGCATATATCAAAACATCATAAAGCATATATCAAAACATCATATAGCATGTATCAACCAACATAAAGCACATTGTGGAGTATTGAAGAAGGTATCTTTTCATTGACTATTTTGCCATCTTTTCTTTAGAACTTGTAACATCTTTGCATCATGAACTAGGCAGATAATGGGAAATCATGACAAAATCTATGAAGATTTATATACAACATGAAAATGCTAATAATTTCTATTTCTTATGCAGGAAAAGTCAAAAACTAAAAATTGCCGCTCCAAGGAAAAAGACAGGGCTAAGCTAACCGCTGTCCCTTTGGCGGGGAAGCATATGCAAACAAGACGATCTAAATTAAAACATCTCAGCCAAGGAAAGGAAAAGGAGATATCGACTCGGCACAAGAAAATGACCGGATAACTGAGGATTAACAGCTTGGCGAATCCCTCAGGATCCTTTGATCCTGAGGGATCACTGCTTTAACTATTTTTGCATCCTTGATATCTTCGCTTTAGCTGTTATAAGTAGGGGCAACACTGCTAGCCTGGGGGACGGTTAATTTGCCATGTAACTTTTCTCTGTATCTAAAACTTTGATCATTGACTCTCGTTGAGAAGTGATCCACTGTAACTCTGTTTTAATGCTTTAATATAAATCTGGTTGCTGTTCCATCTGTGATTCTGGAATAATCTCAAGCGGTGTGTCCCTAGAGGCTAAGGGCCCGGCCCTGGTGGAACACTTGCTCCTGTATCATTATCTTTAGTTCATGTGTGGTTTGTATTATCAACTTTAATCGGTAATCTGGTGTGTTTTGTTATCTTATATCGCAGCTCTGTTATATTTTATATATCATTCTCTGCAACAGGAAAGTCGTATTGTGCATTTTGATCTTATAACGTATTGCTGTTCCTTTAAAGTCATTAATGTAACATCGCTGTTATTTACAGAATGCTATTGGTGTTTAATTGCGGAGTAATCAAGCTGTAACCTTCTTAAGTTGGTATCACTGTATTCGTCTATGGTCTATACTTCATACGATTTTTGTTCAATTGACATTGCTGTTCCATTATGAATTGCTATCGTTCCCCTTTCTAACCGGGATCAGTACTTGCGGTATCAGACTCAGATTACTGTTTTTCTTAATATCTTTGCGTGCTGTGTGTATTATTTCTTTGGTACTGTATATTCACAATCAGCTCTAAGCGCTGTTCTATGTTTCATTGGTAATTGGTTGCCGTTCCATTTCTATTTACTGTCCAATTTATCCTTTGAGTGAAAATTGACATTTTATTTCTGTAGGATAAGATTACTATACTTGTTTCTATAGATTAAAGGTGTTGCTGTTCATTAGGCTTGGTTGCTGTTACATTTTCTAGTTGCTGTTCCATTTCTTAATTGTTGTTCCATTTCCTGTCATTTGAGTTATTGATTGCTTTGGTGTGCAGAACGATCTGAAACTGTAGTGGGCATTGGCATTTGCTGTCTAGTCCCCAGATTGATGATCCGTTCCTTGATTACTTTTGGTTACATTAGTTTCAAAAGGGATGAGTTATTGTTACTGGACCCTTGACTGATACATTACTTAGTTTTCCGAGTGCATGATTTTGGTTTCAAAGTATTTTGCTGTAAGTAGATTTTCTTTCAAGCATCCATTTACTCTTTTATTTTCTTGAGCACTATACTACTAGCATTACTCTGACAAATGATAGCCTCAAACTGAGTACAATCTTTGAGATAATAAATCGTTCCTGGATTGACAAGTTAATGTGAGGTAATTAGAGGTGAAAAAGACCCTTTTTACGACTCGAAATTTTGGCGTCGTTGCCGGGGAAGAGTGTAGCCATTTGTTTCTTTTTCGGAGTAGTGTAAGAACCTGTTAGGAAAGAGTTGGGTTTTAAAAACGGAAGGTAAGAACCTGCGTAAGGAGTATGTAATAGCCCTACTCCCCTGCCTGCTTTCCTACAGATTTGTTGTTGTTTTGTTTGGGTAGAACCTAGCAGTTGATTTGTGTGCATGACTAAGCAGAAAAAGCCAGAAAAGAATCCCAAACCTCTACCCAAGCCTGATAAAGCTAAGGGGCCGGTGACCCTTGGCCGATCGACCTTTATAGACGAAATTCTTAAGAAAGCAGAATCTCAGCCTTCAGTAGGACCTAGAAAAGTTACTTCTAGACAGCCTACTAGTTCCCTTCAGGCCACAGGATCACCATCTGTAGCCTTTGCTGAGGTGCACAGTCAAACCGAAGAGCAAGATTTTCAAGAAATTGAAAATTCTAGCCCAAAATCATTGCAAGAAGGGAACCTTAGCAATCTCTATGAAGGAAGGGGAGAAACAGGAGAAGCAGAAGAACCAAAATCTCCTCTTAGGGTAATTCAACCATTAAGCAGCCCAGATAAGGGAAGTGCTGCAAAAATCATTTATAACGAAATTCAAGAACCCGAATCCCCTCAGACATTAGGCACTCTCATCATCCCAGATAAAGAAAGTGTTGTCAAGGCCATTCCCATTAGAGCCATTCCCTCTCGACAACCTAGGAATACCCTCCTAGATATCCCAGAAGGCTATTGGCATATATTTGATCAAATGGCCCAGAATCAGCCTAACACCCAAACCTCTACTCTGCAATACCCCATTGTGGATACTGCAGCCAATGCACCTATGAAAGCAATTCCTCTTCAACATATCCCTACATTCCATGGCCTTACATCAGAAGATCCAGATGCATTTATGTTTGAATTCGAAATGCTGTGTAGAGGATATGACTATACCACCGATCCCCAGAAATTGAAATTATTTACTTCTACATTAAAAGGAGCTGCTTTAAGATGGTTTATGGGATTAGGTGGTGGTGTTATAAATAATTGGGATCAAATGAAAGAGTCTTTTCTAAAAAAGTATCAGGACTATTGCAGGTCTCGAGAATTAAAAGATGAAATATTTCAGATGGTGGCTAAACCAAATGAAACATTGGAAGAGTATGTTGAACGATTCCAGTATAATCTTCAAAGATATCCTTATGCATCATTACCTTTACCTGATAATGTATTAAAAACAACATTAATTAGGGGAATGAAGGAACAATGGATTGAGACATTAAACATTATGGGGAAAGGAGATATTTATCAAGAAAATTTTGCTGACATTATTGATTTATGTATCAGGAGTTCGAGAGGCAGCACAAGACTAAAACCAGTAGAGCATGATCGATTTGTAAGAGATAATAGAATTTCGACAGAAGGAGTAACTCGTGCAGAAATTGGAAATTTATTAGAAAATTTTAAAACTGACATATTGGGGACGCTGACAACACAACTTGATATTATGCAGGCTAAACAAAAGCAAGCAGAAGCAGATTTTTTTTTGGCAATCTTCTGTCCTAGATGCAGAAAGAAACACAGCCACAAGGAGTGTCCATTAGATGCAGTTCAAGTTTGTGCCATTTGTACAAAAGACCACTCCACAGAGAGCTGCCCCTCACTTCCTGGATTGAAAGTAGTATACAAGGAAGCAGAAGAAGAGCCAGAACCAGTGTATCTACTTAATCAGCGCCGTTAGTGGCAGCCGCGACAAACAGGTATGTTTTCAGACCCAACTTCTTCTTTCCAGCCTCAGCAATACCATGCTCAACAATATAATTCAATGTGGCAAAATCAACCTCCCTTCCCGAATTGGTCACAGCAATCATTCCCTTCATCATCTCCATGGCCGAGTCAAGTAAGCCAACCCAATTGGCCAAATTTTCCCTATACCCTACCATATTGGAAAAACAATGTTTTTCCACCGCAATGGACTCCTCCTACTTCACAGAGTCAAACCTGGCAGACAAACTGGAAAAGATCAATGAATCAGCCAGTAGGAACTATCCTGCTCCCTCAACCTACACTGCTAGCCCTACAACAAAATCCCCAGTCTAATTTAAGACCGCAACTCCCAGCCCAACCCAATCCCAATCCAAATAACAGACCGGTCTAGACCATTCAAATAATCGAAACACCAGAGATAGGAATCGATCTAAAGGAGTGTGATGACCTTCGATTAAGATCTGGGCATATCATTGAAACAGAGGGAGATAAAACAGTTCAAGTTGAAAATCAGTTACCTGTAGAACAACCATTGCAAGAAGAGGACGTGCCCAGACAACAAATTCATGATCCAACAGCCACATCCTCTCCTCCATTCCTAAAACGCTTAATTATACCTCGACCTATACAACATCCTAATTTTGACATTCTGGGAGAATTACTAAACTTGTACATAAAAATCCCGCTCCTCCAAGCCATTCAAGACATCCTGATATATGCAAAGACTATCAAAAAACTATGTATAAAGAAACCAAGGAGGACAATAAAAAACAACCCAAAAGTCCAAGTAGTTGGCACTTTATCTAACTTATTATCAGGAAAAGAAACACTCGTTAAATACGAAGACCCAGGAAATCCAATAGTAACCGTACAGATCTATGGTAAAACCTTCTTAAATGCCTTAGTTGATCTAGGAGCTGCAATTAACATCTTAACAACCGCTACTTGCCAAAAACTGGGCATTACATCAGTAGAACTGACCTCCACTTTATTAGAACTCGCTGATCGATCTGTAGTTAGGCCAGAGAGCACACTACAGGATGTTATGGTATTTGTTGATTCCTGGGAATATCTGGCCGATTTTCTGATAATAAACCCTAAAAAATGACTTGATGGACATCCGTTGATCTTAGGCAGACCTTGGCTCGCAACTGCCGATGCTTATATTGGCTGCTGACAAGGTAATATGACCATTACTAGGGGGACAAATATTAAGAATCTAGCTTTATATCCCCCAGCGTAGCCAAGTGTCACAATAATAAAAACTAACAAGCACCCTGTATCATACCTCACAGAAAATATTAGATCTCCATTAACCATACAAGAGGCCCTCGATTTCAAAGACCAAACAGAAGACGATGCCATTAATAATTTCATTAGCCAAGCCGAACCCAGATCCCACGTACAATGTCACATGATAGAAGCGGCATTTGATAATGAATTGGAAGAGGATCTTCTTAAAGATATGCATGATCAACCAATACCTACTACCTCTGTCTCGAATAGCAAAATTGTGGAAATTGAGCCAGGAAAGACTTTAAACATTAATGCCAACCTGACTTTAGAACAAGAAAAGAAACTCATCTAGTTATTGAGGAAACATAAAGAGGCATTTGCATGGGACTACCCTGATATGAAAGGAATTGATCCCCAGTTATGTACACACCACATTTATATAGAAAAGGATGCGAGACCTGTTCGCCAACCACAAAGGAGACTGAATCCTCATCTAAAAGACGTTGTAAAAGCTGAACTCCAAAAACTTTTAGATGTTAACTTCATCTACCCTATCTCCGATAGTAAATGGGTCTCTCCACTTGTTGTGGTACCGAAGAAGAATGGAAAGTGGAGAATTTGTGTAGATTATAGAGAATTAAACAAAGCAACACAAAAAGACCACTTTCCCCTTCCATTCATTGATCAAGTATTAGACACTTTAGCAGGAAAGAAATTCTTTTCTTTCTTAGATGGCTCCAGTAGATACAATCAGATTTAGATTGCCCCTGAAGACCAAGACAAAACTACTTTTACTTGTCCTTGGGGAACATTTACCTACAAAGTTTTACCTTTTGGCTTATGCAATGCCCCTGCCACATTTCAAAGAGCTATTCTCAGCATTTTTTCAGACCTAATAAATGAGGGGCTCGAAGTCTACAAGGATGATTTTACACCGTACGGAGATGATTTTGATCCAGCATTGGACACACTGGAAAAAGTCCTGCAGCGCTACATTGCCACTAGGCTTTGCTTAAGCCATGAAAAATGCTATGTGATGATGACTGAAGGACTTATTCTAGGCCACTATATCTCAGCAACTGGCATACAAGTAGACCCAGCCAAAATCCAAATAATTTTGCTAATTCCCACCCCTACCACTCAAACAGAGGTACGCAGTTTTCTTGGATTCTCTGGTTATTATAGAAGGTTTATAGAACATTATTCACATATTGCTGCACCTCTATATGCACTAACAGGTAATGTTGACTTTCTTTGGACAGAAAAATGTGACTGTGCTTTTCAAGATCTGAAGAAGCTTGTCTCCACAGCTCCAGTCCTTCATGGACCAAATTGGAACCTACCATTCCAGATTTCATCAGATGCCTCAGATACAGCTATTGGAGCAGTCCTTGGGCAGGAAGAAGATAAAAAACCATATGCAATTTATTACATTAGCAAGAATTTATCCCCTGCTGAATTGAATTATACTGTTACTGAAAAGGAATTTCTAGCTGTAATACATGCTATCAATAAGTTCAGGCATTACATTACTAGATATCCTGTTATTTTATATACAGATCACTCTGCCATAAAATATTTAGCAAATAAACCAATCACAAATGGTAGAATAACTAGATGGCTGATTTTATTGTAGGAATTTGATATTACAATCAAGGACAGACCCGAAAAAGAAAATCCTGTAGCTGACTTTCTCTCGTGAATACCAAAACCAGTGGATGCAGCAGCAGTTGAAGATCAATTCCCAGATGAGCATTTGTTTGTTGTCACTATTAAAACACCCTGGTATGCTGATGTTGCGAATTACTTAGCAGTAGGTAAATTACCAAAACATCTGACCCCCAATGAACGAAAACAGATTGTCCAGCGAAGTGTTCGATTTTCCTGGATTGGGGGCTACCTATTCCATATAGGAGTAGATATGCACATCAGGAGATGTGTCCGGGAGGATGAAATTTTTGATATTTTGAAAGCTTGTCATGACGGACCATGTGGTGGACACTTTGCCAATAAGAGAACTAGACATAAGGTGTTGCAAACAGGGTATTATTGGCCTATGATCTTCAAAGATGCAAAGAAGTTCGTTCAAGCTTGTGATAGTTGTCAAAGAGCAGGACGCCCTGGTCAGGCCGATGAAATGCCCCTGAACCCACAACTGGTTATTGAACCATTCGAGCGATGGGCACTTGATTTTGTTGGTCCAATTAACCCATCCTCGAATCAGAAATCATATATTCTGGTGGCAACAGAATATGTCACCAAATGGGTTGAAGCAGAAGCATTACCGAGAGCTACAGAGGATTCTGTCATACAATTCCTGTTTCATATATTTGTGCGATATGGGCTTCCAAGAGACATAATTACAGACGGTGGACCACAATTTGCTGGTAATAAGATTGCTGCAACACTTAAAAACTATCATATCCAGCATAAAATTACTACTCCATATCACCCACAAGCAAACGGTCAAGTAGAAAGCAACAACAAAATAATAGAAGCAATCCTGACAAAAACCATTGCATCACATAGACGTGATTGGGCTGCAAGACTACCAGAAGCCTTGTGGGCCTACAGAACAACGTGGAGAAACACTACTGGCTATTCACCATACCAATTGGTGTTTGGAAAGCAACCCATTTTTCCCATAGAATTTGAAATCCAAACTCTGCGAACAACACAAGAAGTCGGCCTAGATCTAAATGAGGCACAGATTAATAGATTACAGCAGATCAATGAGCTAGATGAAATCAGGCTCTCTGCCCTTCAACATACTGCATTAATCCAACAGCAGCGAGCTAAATGGCATGACGCTCTCATTAAAAACAAAGTCTTCCGCGAAGGAGACTGGGCGCTCTTATATGATTCCAGGTTTCAGGATTTTCCCGAGAAACTTCAGACTCGCTGGCTAGGGCCATATGAAATCTAGAAGGTACATGATAATGGCACCCTAACTCTAGTCACTATTGACGGATCTGGACATACCTTTAAAGTAAATGGCCACCGAGTTCGATTATACTGAAAACCACTTACTCGGGAATCCTTCTGTCAGCAACTATGCGAGGACTCCGATATGAAAATTCTACAGGGGGAAGAGCAATCTTCCTCACCTGTAATTCATTAAGTAATTCACCTTTTTACACTTTGTACATAATTTCTTTGTTCTGTATATATTTTTGTATTTCCATTGTTTTTTTTCCTGCTGTTCCTTTTTCAGAAGAAACAACACTGTCATTTTTGCTGTTCCTTTTCTAAAAAGACAGCATTTTTGTTTTCTGTTCCTTTTTCGAAAGAACAACACCTTTGTTTCAGCCGTTTCTTTTTCTTTTTTCATTTTGCTATTCCTTTTCCAAAGGAATGACATTTGAGTGTTTTGATATTCCTTTTCCAAAGGAACAACACTTTTGATCTTTGTTGTTCCTTTTCCAAAAGAACGGTATTTGTGTGGTCTGCTGTTCCTTCTCCAAAGGAATGTAGAAATTTTGAATAATTTAACACATATTCAATGGAGATTATCCTGATCATGTACTATTGCGGAATACATATACAATACATAAGCTCCTCTACGTTGATCATCAATATAGCAGCATCAATAACAATAAAACATCAAGAGCATTCACACATTAACACAGTATGTAACCCGGGGAAAGCATCTCGCTAAAACCCCACACTATCTGTATATTAATGATTGAGACCATGTAACATTACAAAGTACAATGCTTATCACAAGCAATCCAGTACCAGCTCCACCTGTTACACACAATACAACTAAGATCTGATCTCCAAATCTATTCCACTGCTTGCCTGCCTCCACTGCTCAATACCTGCTCAAGAAATGAATGAGAATGGTCTACCAAACTCGTATTTCACCCCCAAAGAATCACTCACAAGGTGTAAGACGTGAGTAGAAGCTACAAACTGGGCAAATACATGAGCAAACTCATTGGCATACTCAATCCTTTGATTGTGCAAGATCTGATGCACAACTATAGTCACAATTGATAGCAATCTGATTCTCTAACACCTGTCCCTGCTGAATTGAACATGCACTGACATGCAACTGAGTTAACTGATGTATTCTATAGTTGTATTATGAGTTAATAATTATTTTAACAACTCATCATTAGTCTATTTGCAGTTAGACTAACTACAACTAGTTTAACCAAGTCAAACTGAACACAACTCCATCAACTCCACAATCAACTCCACCAAACTCAACTGATTGAGTTCTAACTGAAGTCATGCTTGCAACAACTCAACTGACTCATAAGAAAAGTGTACTTCCTTCTGACAGCTGCATGGGCCACATATGTAGCTCAAACTGAAGTGCTCCAAGAGAATAAGATCAAGTTTATAGTCCAAATATTATTATGAGACAATAATATTTGACTTTTCTATTTTTGATAGCCAGTCTAAAAATAGACTTTGATCACCCACACTTTGGTCACCCACATTGTGATCACTCACACTGTGATCACCCACACTGTGATCATCCACACTGTGATCATCCACACTGTGATCAAAAATAGAACTTGCGCCATAATTTGCCTGCGGGCCCACTTAGTGAAGGCGACTCTTTTCACTAAGCTCCATCATCTTGTTGCAATCTCAACACTCCCTCTCGACAAGATATGGATTATCAGCAACCCCTATCCTGCCTCGGTGGTACTCGAATTTGCTCCTGGTGAGAGCCTTCGTCAGAATATCAGCATCCTGATCCTCCGTTGGAATGTATGAAAGCAACATGATCCTCTGCTGCACACAATCTCTGATATGATGGTACCTGATGTCAATATGCTTAGATCTATCATGAAATACAGGATTAGCCGAGAGTTTAATGCAACTCTGGTTATCACAGTAAATCACAGTAGGATCCAAATGAAAACCGAACAAACCAACCAGGATATTCCTCATCCATATAGCCTCGCATGCAGCCAAACTTGCTGCCATATACTCGGCCTCTGCTAAACTGAGTGCCACGGATCTCTGCTTCCTGCTGTACCAAGAAACTGCTGTCGATCCAATACTGAAGACCCCTCCTGATGTGCTGTTGTGGGGAAAAATGCCTATGCAGGACGATCCTATCCACCTAAGGTGTGACAATGCCTTAGCAACAAACAGAAGCAGCTATTCTAGTATTCTTCCTTTATGAATTAAGAATGAAGAGAGATGGATGGACTAACCGGTGTCTTCCGTTTGTCCCTCGATCCGGTTTCTCTTCTCTTTGGGAGTTCCCAGCTACTTGCCTTCTCGCTCGCCCAGCTTCAACAGGTCCCTGCAAGATCACAAGAAGAGAACACTACACAAAGACATAGATTCATATTCATAACTAGTTCAGGATTAGAAATAAACTAAACATACTAATGCAATCATACATCAAAGATACATCAGTATATAGGAGAAACCAAGATAGCTTTATTGATGAATAACAAGGTTCAGGAGGAGATACAACCAAGAGGGCTCCAATCCAGCATCTCCTTCCCAGCAAATGAAATTCCTATCTTCACCTCCCTTCAAAGCATTAAGCACCCAATGATTCCAATCTCAAACCAACAACAATTCTTTGCAATAACAAAATTCCAGCCCCTAGATCTCATGGAGGAGAGATACATATATAGATGTTTGGAGAGAGGATGAGTCAACTTGAGATCTGACTAGTGTCCTCTCCCTCTGTCAGTTCTTGCTTCCACTTGGAGACTAAGAGCCTCTTACTCATCACTAGTCGAATTCCTTGAGGCAAGTGTCATTGGAGAAGATTCTGGAAGCTTCCAGGGTCTTTCCACCTCGTTGAATGAACTTGCCATTTGTCACTTCCCGCTCAGCGCACCCTGGTAGTGCTTCTACCTGCGTTGCAGTGCACCTAGCCAGTGCAATCTCTGCATTTCAGCGCAGACAGCTAGTGGAGCCTTTGAATTGATCCTGAATTGACTTGTTTTTGAGCAGTTTCTGGTGGAGAACTTCTGTGAATTGCTGTGGTTTGTTAGCCTTGTTCCTCTAGGGGTAGGAACAACATGTTTAGGGACTTTGGATCCCTTGGATTATGGACATTTCATGCTCAATGTTGTAAGGCACAAAAATGTCTATAACAGTTGCCCCCTAAAGTATGAGGCCGTTTATCGGGTGAAATGCTTTCTTAGGAGGATCCGAAGTTCTTTCAATGCTGGGAGGAGACCTGTAATAAGATACAATACAATACATTATTTTTCATACTGCTTTCATGATCTAGTTGAGGCGGGCATTCCCATGCTCAGCTTTATAAATTCATTTTTCTGTACATAGAACAGACAATCGTCTGATGGTAGACTGATAATTTTGATGAAATTATCATCCTTTGTATAGGATGATTATCCGCTGCAATGATGTACATGTCAATGTCTTTATCTTTTCTGAATATATATCACAGCCCGGATGGATGAAACTAGATTCGGGGTCTTCAAACTCGTTCGATCTTCACTCTAAGTACAAGTCGATCCATGTGAGAAATGTTCTGAAGTCGAACATGGAAAGACATCGCTTGATTACCGGTCAATGAGGTAAACCGTTAACAAGCGCGAGAGGAATCACCGATAATGATAATGACCCTCAAGGTACTGCAGTACAATTCACGTGGTGTGAATGAAGGACTTGGCGTCGAACACCACGCAAAGTCTTTCGGTCGAAGGTCATTGATGTATACCTGTCGCCGGAAGTGAGAAACTTGCCATTGAGGCATGCAAGCTTCAAAGTACTGAAGGGGTTGTTCCTAGATCAACTTCTTGGATAATGAGCTGATGTCGACAAGAAGTGATCCGTCAAAGGAGGGCCTTAATGTATCCCACATCAGTGACATGGAACGAAGCAAATGATTTTGATGGAGGTGAAAACGATCTGATGACATATGATTCAGGGTGGCGGTCATGAAAGGATGAAGGATAATGTATGGCAGTGGATGGGACACGGTTGACTTCGCTGAACGACTTCTCTTGAACATATGGCGACACTTATGCGATGGATCGGTAGCATTACCCCAAATATGGATGGTATGGCGAGACCATGGTGATGTGACCGGTGAATGAAACAACCCAACCCGACTGTGGTACGGAGGAAAAGTGTCATGTTCAAGAGCGACTTGCTACCATCAAAGTTTTCTTGAGTTTCTCCCAATTTTTCCCCAGTCATTGCTGACCAGTACCTCTTTATTTTTGTCAAGCTTGAGGAGGATAACATATGCTTGTTCTATAACTTTCCCTTCGGGCAAGCCCATCGCTATGTTTTAACGAGCCTAGCGATAGTGAAACTCGTTCTCGTCTAATGACAAGTTTGTCGTTATTTAATGCTTTTAACGAGTCTAATGACAAAGATAACTCGGTCCTTTTCATTTTTAGGGAGTCTGAAAGGTACGTAAAGTCAACTCTGAAAGTCCTTTTTCGTCATCTAATCCCTTAAGTTCGAAAAAGTATAAAACAATACAGAAGGGATGAGTTTTCGATAGTTTTAACGAGCCGAACAAAACAAGCACTCGGTCTTTTTGTGCAATAATCCCTCAGGTCCAAAAAGATTAAAATCTAGAGGAGGGATAGCTCTTCCGGTCGCTTTAACGAGCTAGAAGGCCAAAACTCGGCAATCTTTTCATATTTTACGAGTCAGATGAAAAGAGCTTAAAGAAGACTCGTCTTTTGATGAACGAGTGATAAAACGGGTTAGCAGCTGATTCCAGGTACGGGTTGGAATTTTCCAATCACGGTAGTGTCACAAGGATGGCTAGTGAAATCACTCTTCGCAGCTGTTCCTCAAAATGGGTAAACAATCATATGGAGGTGAACGATCGGCCAATGGAAAAGTGGAGGTGGTGGGAAAACATGACCAAGGCTTTAATGGCTGATGATATTACATTCACGGTGGTTATTTACTGGAATAGTTCATTTTTTAACGAGCTTAAATGCGGGTGGAAACATTTGCTCGATCTTATGTTTATTTTTTAACGAGCATGAACTATGCGCTAAAACTGCTCGGATCTTGCGTTTATTTTTTAACGAGCATGAACTGTGTGCTAAAACTGCTCGATTACCAGTCATATGATAAGAATGTCTCATTGAAGATGCTATTTTTTATGGAGCTTAGATCTTACAAAGCTTTTCTACGGATCCTTTCGTTATGCAAGTTTGGAAACGACTAATCCTACGAGTTTAAAGGGTTAGACCTACAGGTTTAAAGGGAGGACCTAAAAATTTTAAAAATAAATAGCCGCCCCTTGCTTGCACTCCAAAAGGTTTGCATGCCCCCAGGTATAAAACAGAGTTTCAAGGTTACCCCTACTTCATCTTCCGCCAAAACAAATGTTTTACCGAGAGAGGCCTACCTCTTTCAGGCTACCCAAAGATTGTTCTGTTATTCTTTCAACAAAACACTTCTTCGGCGGTGTCTACCGAGATAGACAAAGGTGAGGCGCCAATCACGTAGCTTTGACAAGAGAATCATATTCTAGAATAACCCCTCTTCCAACCATGGATGGGGTACAGACTAGTCATATTCTCCCGCGGAAACCTACCCTATACCCAAAGTTTTCCTGCCGAAGCAGACCAGGACGCATGCTCCCTGGGTTCCAGTCATATCCTTCCGAATCACTCGCGCTCATCGGGAGGACGGACCGTGGGTTGAGACATTTCTTGTGTGAAGAGACCATTTAGGGATGGTATATGACTATTTGCGATGCGTGATCCGGGAAATGAAAGATGGTCCACGAGCTTGACCACTCTTCCTTCGTGTGGAAAACACATTACTCTAAAGAGTGAGGAGACGATGGCTCCCATGCAATATATATAGTCTCGTCCAAGGAGTAGGTTATAATCCAAGGGTCCTTGAATGACCATCACGTTCATTTGAACGGTCTTCCCTTTCAATGTGATTGGCACATTGGGAAGAATCCCTAAAGGTCGACTGGTTCCTTTATCGAAGCTCGTTAGATTTCTCATTTCAGGCAAAAGCGTTGGCGAACCAAGCGCTTTCCAAGCAATAGAGGAAAGGATACTCATAGATGCCCCCTCATCAATGATGGTGCCAGCCATTACCATTCTGTATATTTGAACGATAATTTTGAATGGTATGCTTGCTGGCAACCAGGGTCTGCCTAGTTGGTTCCAGTCGAAGGATACAACTAGGTTGCTTGGTGGTGGGACCGAATAGACGGCCGGGTATGACTCTGACGAAGTTCCTTCCTGTGATAAAGGAATGGGCACATTGCCCCCTTGTTCATCGGAGTCTGTGTTGATGAAGAGAATTTGGACGGTGTCGTCTTTATTCTCCTCTGTGATGGTATCATTCGAAGATAGAGCCTCTGAAGGCAAAACCGGGTCAACTGCCGCTTCAACCTTTTGACTTTCATTAGGCATGGATTCATACAATTCTTCTTCAATGATAGGTGCTTCGGCTGACCACCTGAGCGGGCCAGCCGGGTTCTCAACTGGTGAAGGACTTGACATGAGTTTTTGATATCCAGGAGGAAGTTGCGCTCGTAAAATCGGGAGATCTTCCAAAACTCTTTTAGCCTCATCTAAGAAGGGACAACGGTGGATGGCATGGTCACCTTCACACAGTCTGCAGGGAAATCTAGCTTTCCCTCTCTGCCCTGTGGCTTCACTTTCACTAGTTGACGGTGTGCTGTCAACATGGCTATCAGAGGTTGATGCCACCGAATTGTGCAAACGGGGAGACCAGTCCCTTAGTATCTGAGGGATGCAGGGACAATCTCTGTGGAAGTGGTCTCCCTTGCATATGACACATGGCGATTTAGGCCTAGTCAGTGCAGTGTGTGGATTTTCATTAGACGCCATTTGCTTGCCCCCAGTCGCTTTTGGCTCCTTCTTCTTCTTTTCTTTCTTCTTCTTCTCCTTCTTCTCCTTAGGAGCTTGGCTTTTGGCTTGGCCAGCTCCATCATGCGAAGAGGAAGGAGGAGAGGAAGAATTATAGGAAGTGGAAGGCTGGTGGGCAGCTCTGGACTGGTCTACCTGCTGATTCGATTGTTCAGGAGTAGTGGTGTTTTGAACAACATTAGTTGAGAAGAGCCAGACAGGCAAGCCTATTGTCAGTCCTGGAAGCGACAATGTGGCCATATGGGGCGCTCCAACATCTCCCCAAGAGGAGAAGGGACTAGGATTTCCACCAAGGGGAATTCCTTGGTTGGAGGGCTCCATTTTCTCAACTGAAAGATCAACGCGGGAATAAGGGTGATTTATTATTCCGTTTAAAATAAGTTTTAATGACGCTTTAGACACAACTTGCTTTTTCAATTTTAAAGAGTCGAGAAAAAGCTAAAGATGACTCTAGTCTCCTTCGATGTTTTAACGAGCCCGAAGTGACAAATGCTCGGATGGACTTTTTCCATTATAGAGTCTGAAAAAGGCCAAAAGGAACTGCTCTGGAGATCTAGGTAGAGGGTGTGCCAAACTTTTCGCAAAACCACATAATACTTTTTAAGGTACAAGCGGTCAATCTTCCTGAATGCTGTGTTCAGTGCATTGCGATTAGTAGGGCGGCCGACACGGCTTCCTAAGGATAAAGGTTTTATGCCTATAGGGGTCTCCCAATATATACTCGACGGTACGTGGGAGCACAATCCGTACTGGCGCTATCGTCCCTCAGGAGGAATCACCCACCATCAGCGAGATCGACAGTCACCAGGCTTTACGACGCCGGAACACGTCTCTAGCCTAGACCTCTATGTTGTGCGTTATGTTACAAAGCGTTATTAAGTTCATTCAGTTTATTTTATGTTGATCTTTCTTAGAAGTTTGCCTTTTGAGGTTCACCACGAGATGTATAGACAACTTCCTAAATGCAATCTAAAAGATGATAAGCAAATTTTATCTCTTTTTCAACAATGAAAATCCTAGCTACAAAGGGAAAAGAAAGACACCATCTTTTCTCAGAGAGCAATCAGCACACTCTAATGCACTTTTCCTAAATCAATCATGCAAACTATCAAAATGCAAATGCACAATGCAAGTGTTTGTTTTCCGCTTTCTTAATATTGATGCCTAAAAAGAAAGCTTTTTGCACAACTTTGAATTTGCTTTTAAATGACTAATACAAACAAGTTCACTTTTTCGAAATCAGAAAGGGTAGAAGAGATTACAACACTTAACGATTTTCGAAATGAATACTTGTTTTGACACTCAAAAGAGACAAACTCAAACCAAAAGCAAAAATGAATGTATAACCAACTGTAAACAGCCAATGAACTCTCTCCTAAGATCACAATCAATCAGATCTGAATCAAGGGCTACAGGATGATTATTTCACTCTTGCAAAGGAAAACTGTAAATGACGCCACAAACACATAAAACACTCACAGTCTTTTGTACAAAAGGAGGCGGAATTTATGCAGAGAAAAGGGTCTATCAGATAGGTACCTGTGCTGGTTACAGGCTGCAAAAATCAGAGATCAAAATAAGGCAAAACAGAGCAGAGAACCCCAGCTGCACAAAGCCTAACTGGATCAACGCACCCTTAACACAAAGGTTTTGACATTCAGCGCAGGTAGCCTTCACGGGACCTGCGTTGAAATGTAGAACCTCTTCACAGAGTCTGCGCTGAAGGAGGAACGAGAGTTCCTCACTGGGTTCTGGGTCACAGTTTGCTGATTAATCTACGGTTTCAGGCCAAATAAAAGCAACAAGCAAGGTACAATCAAAGGGATGCTTTGAAGAAGGACTAAGATCTATCACAAAGGATCATCAAATCATTTGTGAGTCCATTGTTCAGATCATAGACAAATCCAGTGATCGGATCAAAGCAGCAGCTGTCTACCTTGCATCTGAGAATAACGGATGCAGTTCGATTGCTGCTGTTGAGTCTATGAAACAAACAATGATAGAAACACAAATAAAATGACTAAACAGATGTCCCCAGCGGAGTCGCCAATTTGTTGTGGGGAAAAATGCCTATGCAGGATGATCCTATCCACCTAAGGTGTGACAGTGCCTTAGCAACAAACAGAAGCAGCTATTCTAGTATTCTTCCTTTATGAATTAAGAATGAAGAGAGATGGATGGACTAACCGGTGTCTTTCGTTTGTCCCTCGATCTGGTTTCTCTTCTCTTTGGGAGTTCCCAGCTACTTGCCTTCTCGCTCGCCCAGCTTCAACAGGTCCCTGCAAGATCACAAGAAGAGAACACTACACAAAGACATAGATTCATATTCATAACTAGTTCAGGATTAGAAATAAACTAAACACACTAATGCAATCATACATCAAAGATACATCAGTATACAGGAGAAACCAAGATAGCTTTATTGATGAATAACAAGGTTCAGGAGGAGATACAACCAAGAGGGCTCCAATCCAGCATCTCCTTCCCAGCAAATTAAATTCCTATCTTCACCTCCCTTCAAAGCATTAAGCACCCAATGATTCCAATCTCAAACCAACAACAATTCTTTGCAATAACAAAATTCCAGCCCCTAGATCTCATGGAGGAGAGATCCATATACAGATGTTTGGAGAGAGGATGAGTCAGCTTGAGATCTGACTAGTGTCCTCTCCCTCTGTCAGTTCTTGCTTCCACTTGGAGACTAAGAGCCTCTTACTCATCACTAGTCGAATTCCTTGAGGCAAGTGTCATTGGAGAAGATTCTGGAAGCTTCCAGGGTCTTTCCACCTCGTTGAATGAACTTGCCATTTGTCACTTCCCGCTCAGCGCACCCTGGTAGTGCTTCTACCTGCGTTGCAGTGCACCTAGCCAGTGCAATCTCTGCATTTCAACGCAGACAGCTAGTGGAGCCTCTGAATTGATCCTGAATTGACTTGTTTTTGAGTAGTTTCTGGTGGAGAACTTCTGTGAATTGCTGTGGTTTGTTAGCCTTGTTCCTCTAGGGGTAGGAACAACATGTTTAGGGACTTTGGATCCCTTGGATTATGGACATTTCATGCTCAATGCTGTAAGGCACAAAAATGTCTATAACATGTGCTCTTTCTGTCCGTTGGGCTCCCTGCCCAATCTGCATCCGTGAAGCCACATAGCTTCACCTCATCCTCCTGTCTATACCACAAACCATATCCCGATGTGCCTCTCAAGTAGCGCAATACATGCTTGCCCGCCTTCCAGATTAGCTTGGTAGGCTTAACCATAGCTTGTGAAAGCTGGTTAACTGCATAGCATATATCGGGTCGTGTATTGACCAAATACATCAGCGACCCCACCAACTGTCGATAAACAGTGGCATCCACTTCTTCTCCCGAAGTGGCATCCTCCTTCCTCCAACCTCCAGGAAGAGGAGTATTAACAGGCTTGCAGCCATGCATGTTGAACTTCTCCAGTATCTCCCGAGCATACTTGCCCTGAGAAACAAACAGTCCACCACTGCGCTGCCATATTTCCAATCCTAGGAAATAGTGAAGGAGGCCCAAGTCCTTCATCTCAAACTCTGTAGCAAGATCCTTCTTGCATGACAGTATCAACAGCTCATCACCCGTTAGAATCAAATCATCAACATACAGTACAATGATAAGCAACTTACCCTCCACCACAATCTGGTATAGGTTAGGATCTGCCTCGCTCTTGGAGAATCCAAGTCCTGTGAAATAGCTGTCTATCCGTGTGTACCAAGCACGTGGTGCTTGCTTCAACCCATACAGCGCTCTCTTGAGCCTGCACACATGCGACTCGCTGCTGAAGACCTCAAAGCCTTCGGGCTGCTCAATGTACACCTCCTCCTCAATGACTCCATTGAGGAACGCAGTCTTCACATCCATCTGATGAATGTGCCATCCCATCTGCGCTGAGAGAGCAAGAATCGTCCGTATGGAAGAATACCTTGCGACAGGTGCAAAGGTCTCCTCATAATCGATCCCCTCTATCTGTGAAAAGCCTCGGGCAACAAATATTGCCTTGTACTTCTCCACACTCCCGTCAGCTGCTTGCTTGACCTTGTAGATCCATCTCGAACCCACCACTGATTTCCCTTCCGGTCTAGGAACAATCTCCCATGCACTGTTTCTGACAATAGAATCATACTCTTCCACCATGGCATCTACCCATGCGGGATCCTCCACAGCTTCCTCAAAAGAGGATGGCTCAGTCACAATACACTTGCTCATCAGAGCCATGTATCCAGTGTACCGATCAGGTGACTGTCTCTGCTTGCGTTGGGCTGTAGGTGGTCCTACAACTTTCTCTGCATCTTGAGCCAGTCGCTCAACTTCTATCAAGCGCTTTCGCCCTCTGATGTTTGGCGCTGCATGAGTGGTCTCTTCCACTCCATGAACCTCGTCCTGTGGCTGATCCACGTCCTGAAGCTCATCCTTAGGAACTAATAGCTCCTCATCTGCATGCAAGTGTAGCTCCCTCTCAAGCGAACACTTCATGGCTTTCTCCTCCTGAAATTTTATATCCCGTCGCACAACAGTTTTACCACTGTCTGGAAAATACACATGATAGTTGTGGGGCGTATCAGTGTACCCCACAAATATCCCAACCTCTGCGGTCGGCTCCAACTTCTTCCTGGCATCCTTCATCACATGTATGTAAACGTTAGCACCAAAAATCCTCAAATGAGAAAGATCAGGCTTCTTACCAGAATAAGTCTCCTCAGGTGTACTCATGCCAAGTATCCTATGAGGACAACGGTTCTGCACATAAACTGCTGTATTGCATGCTTCCTTCCACAAGTGAAGGGGTAGGCCCTGATCATGCAACATTGCCCATGCAACACCCACAATCGTTTTGTTCTTCCGCTCAACTACCCCGTTCTGCTGTGGGTTATGGGGAGCTATGATCTCTCTACGAATCGCTTCTGTCTTGCAGAAATCCTTGAACTCGTCCGAGATGTATTCACCACCATTATCGCTCCTAAGAGCCTTCACCTTCTTCCCTGACTCCTTCCCGACCAGTGCTTTGAATTCATAGAACTTTGAATATGTCTCACTCTTCTTCTGCATGAAGAAGATCCAGCACTTACAAGAGAAATCATCAACAAAAACCACATAATACCTGTGTTTTGCTGTCGAAGTAATTGAGAAAGGTCCACACACGTCTGTGTGAATTCTCTTAAGGATCGTCGTGGCATGACTATCCTTCTCGTGAAAGGTGGCTTTCACAAACTTCCCCAAAGTACACCCCTTGCACTGATCTGACTGTGCAAGTGTGCCTTTAGGAAGCCCTTTAGTGATCTGCTGCAGTATCTTCAAGGCTCCATGGTGAAGGTGACCCAATCTCCTATGCCACAACTCGCCATCATCCCGGCTCACCAATCCTTCTGCCTTGCCCGCCATTGCTACGCATCCATCTACATGCAACTGATAGAGGTTCCTCACTCGAACCCCTATCTTCCGGGTCTCACCAATTGTCTTGCTGCGCAGGAAAGCCTTTCCCTCGCTGAAAACAACATCATACCCCTTGTCTTCTAACATCGCCACTGAGATGAGATTCTTCGTCAATCCTGGAACATGCATGAATTCCTTCAATACGAAGGGTTTACCAGACTCCCTCTCAAAGGAAATGGTACCGATACCGGTCGCACTGTATCTACCATCATCACCCATCTCGATGTGCACTCCAAGATCTTTGTCCTCCAGATCAGAGAACAAATCTCTATCTCCCGTCATGTGAAAAGACACATCACTGTCCAAGAACCACACTGATCCCATCACACTTGAAACCAAGCATGGGATCAATGCAAAATCAAGCTCAAACTGTGAGGCTAGAGCCTCTCCTGCTGAAGATCCAGCAGCCTGCTTGTTCTTCTTCTTCTACAGACAATTAGTGGCATAGTGTCCGTGCTGGTGACAATGAAAACACTTCACCTTGGACATATCCTGCTTCTTGCCTTTCGCACCAGACTGAGAAGCTTTCTTGCTCTTCCCTTTCTTTGCTTTGGCAGCCAAAGCACAATTCTCTTCATCAGATACCTTTGATGAAGATCCATTCTCATCCTTATTGTTTCTGAGTTTATATTTGAGCGCCAGGTCGCTCTTGCTTTGGAATAACATTTGCAATCCGTTGAAAGACATTTTCAACAACACTGTTGCAAAATTCGAATTCCACCAGCACCAACTCAACTGCTTCCAATCTAAGATTCGTGAGAACACAATATTTCTCGTACATAGATCGACTGTATGGGCATTCACCGGATATTTCACCTTCCAAAAGAAGGATGAATCCAAAGGCTACCTGGCCCGATTACAGACTCTGCCTGAAGAAATAGAATGTAAACACTTCCTGAATAGTAGATCTGATGATCAACAGCTCTGATACCATGTAGAAACGTTTTCTACAATTATCTAGCTCGCTCCGATACCATGTAGAAATTTTGAATAATTTAACACATATTCAATGGAGATTATCCTAATCATGTACTATTACGGAATACATACACAATACATAAGCTCCTCTACGTTGATCATCAATATAGCAGCATTAATAACAATAAAACATCAAGAGCATTCACACATTAACACAGTATGTAACCCGGGGAAAGCATCTCGCTAAAAACCCCACACTATCTGTATATTAATGATTGAGACCATGTAACATTACAAAGTACAATGCTTATCACAAGCAATCCAGTACCAGCTCCACCTGTTACACACAATACAGCTAAGATCTGATCTCCAAATCTATTCCACTGCTTGCCTGCCTCCACTGCTCAATACCTGCTCAAGAAATGAATGAGAATGGTCTACCAAACTCGTATTTCACCTCCAAAGAATCACTCACAAGGTTTAAGACGTGAGAAGAAGCTACAAACGGGGCAAATACATGAGCAAACTCATTGGCATACTCAATCCTTTGATTGTGCAAGATCTGATGCACAACTATAGTCACAACTGATAGCAATCTGATTCTCTAACACTTGTCCCTGCTGAACTGAACATGCACTGACATGCAACTGAGTTAACTGATGTATTCTATAGTTGTATTATGAGTTAATAATTAGTTTAACAACTCATCATTAGTCTATTTGCAGTTAGACTAACTACAACTAGTTTAACCAAGTCAAACTGAACACAACTCCATCAACTCCACAATCAACTCCACCAAACTCAACTGATTGAGTTCTAACTGAAGTCATGCATGCAACAACTCAACTGACTCATAAGAAAAGCGTACTTCCTTCTGACAGCTGCATGGGCCACATCTGTAGCTCAAACTGAAGTGCTCCAAGAGAATAAGATCAAGTTTATAGTCCAAATATTATTATGAGACAATAATATTTGACTTTTCTATTTTTGACGGCCAGTCTAAAAATAGACTTTGATCACCCACACTTTGGTCACCCACATTGTGATCACTCACACTGTGATCACGCACACTGTGATCATCCACACTGTGATCATCCACACTATGATCAAAAATAGAACTTGCGCCATAATTTGCCTGCGGGCCCACTTAGTGAAGGCAACTCTTTTCACTAAGCTCCATCATCTTGTTGCAATCTCAACAAGGAAGATCATTTGAGTGTTTTGCTGTTCCTTTTCCAAAGAAACAACATGTTTGATATTTGCTGTTCCTTTTCTAAAGGAACAACACTTTCAATTTTTGCTGTTCCTTTTCCAAAGGAATGACATTTGACTTTTTTGCTGTTCCTTTTCCAAAGGAACAACACTTGTGATTTTTGCTGTTCCTTTTCCAAAGGAACGAATTTTGGGTTTTTGCTGTTCCTTTTTCAAAGGAACGACATTTGCGTTTTTTCTGTTCCTTTTCCAAAGGAACGACACTTTTTAGCACTTGCGTTCCTGCTGTTCCTTTTTTAAAGGAACGACACTTTTGGTTTTCTGCTGTTCCTTTTCTAAAGGAACGCCATGTTCGGTTTTTGCTGTTCCTTTTTCAAAGGAACGACACTTTCGGTTTTTTGCTGTCCCTTTTTCAAAGGAACAACACTTGTATTCCTTTTGCCCTTCCTTTTTCAAATGACAACATTCTTGTATTCCTTCTACTTATGCCTAAAGATCCCTGTTGTTCCTCTTGTTTCAGGTCTTTTGGAGCACAACTATACACTCATGCAATGGATACAAAGCTAGAGCATACTGAAATCAGGGAATTATATAAACTTGCTACTTTTACAAGAAATTGTTGTGAATTGATAACGAGGAACAAAGGAAGGACACAATTATTCATTATTTTTGCTGTCATTACCCTACTAATACCGACATGATTGGTCATCTTTATCATGCTGGTTCTTTTTAAATTCCCATAATCTTCTTTGATAGTTATTAAGGAATAAAAAAAAAGGGTTTATATTTTTATATTGAGAGGTTAAGACTTCTTCCAACATTCCTACTCTTAAGGAGGGCCGAACCACCCTTTGTGTATAAATGGGAAAGCATGTTATGAAAAGAAAAAAGAAAAAAGATGAATGCTTTGAATTGTCAAATGCAGGATAGGGGGTCTCATCAAGAGCCAGCCTACCATGATCATAAGGAAGAAAGTGAAGTAGCATTCCCACTATGGCCACCACACCAGGGATACGGTCCAAGAGGCACATCAGAAAAAATAAAGAGTCCTTGGAACAGGAGGTCTCATCACGAGTCGACCTGCCCATCTTTCACTCCTTCCTAGTGAATGGCATTATGATTTAACTGGTTACCAAGCCAGCATAATGACCTCCATTTTGACAGTGAATAAAACTTCCTACGCATACACAAAGGATCATGGTTCCATGGGTGAAACAAACAAATCTGCCAAGGTTATGGACACCTGTCGGCAGCAGAGCTCTGTTAATGGTATTGGAGTCACATTTCTTATACACCAATAGTCATCATTAACACCCTTCTCTATCTTATACCTTGGTAATCTGTCAAATAAGATTATGCATATCCCTTCCCTGAACCATTAAACGCATGAAAATCCATTATAACCAATCATGACGGAAAAAGTAGACAATGACCGCATTACACTCGTTATGCACGTCAGCTATCCTATCCTCCCAACCTTGCATCATGTAACTGAATTTTCTTATTTATTAAGCGATCCTATTATACACCTTGATTTCGGTAACCTGCTACTTTTGTAAACATGGCATCGTCGCATACACTGTTCCTTTCTGACCCTGTACCAGAACAAACCGGCCCGCCGCTCCTTCATTTGACGGCCGAGGATGGCCTATCACATGCCGGGGGGGGAGGGGGGGGCGCTGACTTCATAATTTGCTGACATACGTGTCAGGCTATTACTCGGCAAACTCTTACTCGAGAATAGCAAGCCTTAACGGTATCTCGTTTTTCAATTTGCATGCCTTGTTGTTCCTAAGATATTTCCGTATCATAGTCTGCAGCAATTAGTAAGACTTGAACAAGCATTGTGATTTTGCTATTTTCTTTGTGTCTCTAACAGTTTGAACAGCCTGTTGTTCCATTGCTGTCTTTGTGTTTTTACAGTAAGCTAAGACATGGGAGGAAGGTCAATTCGAAGAGAACCACAGGTATTGACAGTTTCCGACGCTGCATGGGAAATCCTGGCAAAGGCAGGATGGTTAGTCTATCTTAATTGCGTATAGGAATCCAATGAGACCGTGGCAATAGAATTCTTGCAGAATTTACAAGAAAATCACTCCACAGTAAGGGGAAAACATATAGCAGTCACCGATGACGTAATTGTAGAAGTCTCGGGACTGCCAGCCACTGGACCTGTATGGACCTTGAAGAAGGAGAGATTGCAAAAGATCATGGAGATCTTCCAGGATGAAGGCCAGAACCTGACAGTCAGAGGAAAGGGAGTCCTACCAGCAACATTAGGAGAGCCGTGGGCAGAATTGGCGAGGATCATTCAGAGCTACATCACCTGTGAAGGCAGGAAAGACGTGGTAAGACCACGACACCTTAAACTCTTAGCTGTATTAAAAGAAAAATTCTCTGTGAACCTACCTGCATTTTTAAATTCATTACTGCATGATGTTGCCCGAAGCATGAAAAAGTCACAACATGTGGAATCGGTGGTGAGTCACCATGGGCTAATACGGCTGATAGTCAGCCACAGTTTGGCTCAGCAACATAACAGCTGGGAATAACTAATTGCTATAATAGATGGGGCACTGACTCCGCCAGCTCCAAAACGCAAACACACTGCCAGTACACCAAATAAACCATCAAAACGGAGAAAATCAGTTAGATTGGCACGGATTAGAGGAAGGCTGGAAAATCCCCAAGGAAGTACCAGCTAGCTTGTGGAGATAGACGACTCAGGGGATGAGCAACCCCCACAATTGGAAGGAGAAGAGAATGAGAAGGAAGTAGAAGGAAATGAGGAAGGAGAGACAGAGGAAGAGACCGAGCAACCTGAGCAAGTGGAGGTGGAGGCAGAACAACGTGAAGAGAGTCCATTGCAAAATCCATTGCAAGAGGATGAATTGGCCAAAATTCTGGCCAATATGGGCGAATATGGCTAGCCTCTCAGCCCGCCAGGCCTCCAGACTGAGGAAGAACCGAAAGAGAATTCTGCTCAGGATAAAAATGCACCCGAGGAACTGCACGACGGGGAAGAAAATAAAGAGAATCATTCTACAAGTATGACAGGAGAAGAAAATGATGAAGATATGGGAGGTGAACAATCCACTCCCAGCCAAACTACACCAGAAGAATTGCATGAAGAAGAAGGGGTGGATAAGGAAGTTACCCAGGAAGTAACAGAGCCAGCTAGGGTTTCTACTCCTGAGCAGCCTGAACAAAACACCGAAGGAGCACCCCAAGAGGAAAACCAGGGAATTGGACAAGATAACAGTCCAGGCTTGAGTAAACAGACAACTGTTCCTTCTAAGGAAGCAGAAGAAATCAAATGATTACAAAAAGAACAACAAAGGTTGCTAAATGTGATAGCTCGACTTCGACAACAAATCAGGGTTTTGAGAATGAGAAAGAAAGCAAAAAGAACTTCAGGGGAAAGACATGTAGCTACTCTGGTGAGACCCCCCAAGAAAAAGATTCGAAAGACCCCTGTTCAACTTGCTTTTCAAATTGCTGTCGAAGAACATTCTGTTGTTCAAATTGCTATCAAAGAATAGTCTGTTGTTCAAATTGCTGCCGAAGAACAGTCTGCTGTTCAAATTGCTGTTGAAACACAGTCTGCCGTTCAAACCACCGTTGAAAAACAGTCTGCTGTTCAAACTCTTGTTAAAGCGCAGACTGCCGTTCAAAAGCAAAAGGAATAGCATTCCACTATTGCTCATGTTGAAGTACAAACGGACGATATATTGGCCTGTGACAAGGAAGTTCAGACAGAGGCACAGTCTTTTGAAAAGATATAGACTATAAACACAAGGCGACGTAATAGAAAGATTCAAGTAAATCTTCCACTGGCCACTACTGTGTGGGACAGCGATCCGAGGACAGTAACCCTACGAGAGGGTTTGATGCAAGCACAGCAAGCAGTTGAAAAACTCACGGAACAAACGGTTTCTCAAGAAAAGTATGAAGAATTACAACAACAGCTGAGGAATGTCAATTTATCCGAAAGCCAAGCCTTTAAAGGATGGCGAAAAGAACAAGAAAAAGTTGCAAAGGTAACTCATAGATTAGATGTAGTTATCAGACAGATGGATACCTTATGCTCTTTGTACACTGACGTCCTAGCATGTAGATCCCCTGCCAAGAATTATGCCTTGTTCTTAATGGAACGATATTTGCAATTGAAAATTAAGGCTGTCAAAGCAGGAGCCCCTATACAAATTAATACCATTGATGATTTTATAAATTGTTGTAAGCATTATGGAGTGAAGGTTCAAAGACTACTGTGTGAATTCTATCTGCATAACCTTGTGCTAGACCAGGACACAGAGTAGAACCCTGGCCCTTTCGTTGGGGATATCCAACTGCAGGCATTTATTTCGTTTGGGGTTAATCAAATAAAATGGCTTAAAGCCTATAATGCCTTCCAAAGACAAGAAAACGGATTAGACTTATGGGTAAGAGCTGAGCCTAGAGATCCATTACAGTTATGGAACAAACACAGGAGCCTTATGAGGACTCCGGGCGTGATTGACGCGTTAAAACCCATTCATATAGCAATCAATCGGCAAGGGATAGAATACTTCTTTACCATTAAGGACCTTGCCGTTGCAGCTGCTAAATTTCGATATCAGACCTCTAATTCGAACATCCAACTCAGGGAACCATTTAATTACGAGAACTTTAAGTTAGCTGCTGATCGTTTGAACCTCTATGGTGAAATTATCTTGAGGGCAGGGCCATCTTGGTTAGGATATAGGTTTCGAAGTCCGATTATTTGGCACCCTGCACCTGGATACCAAGCCCTATATGAGATGCCTGAGGGTCAAACAGGCCATCTTTTTGAACACCTAGTTAGGCATCATGGCTGTAGGCCACCACATGAGATCCCATCTCCAGCCTACTCTCTCACTGCCTTACATGTCAACTACAATGTTTTCATGAGGGCATGAAAAAGGGTAAGCAGGGGGGTGTGTGGAGTATTGAAGAAGGTATGTTTTCATTGACTATTTTGCCATCTTTTCTTTAGAACTCGTAACATCTTTGCATCATGAACTAGGTAGATAATGGGAAATCATGACAAAATCTATAAAGATTTATATACAACATGAAAACGCTAATAATTGCTATTTCTTATGCAGGAAAAGGCAAAAACTAAAGATTGCCGCTCCAAGGAAAAAGACAGGGCTAAGCTAACCGCTGTCCCTTTGGCGGGGAACCATATGCAAACAAGACGATCTAAATTAAAACATCTCAGCCAAGGAAAGGAAAAGGAGATATCGACTCGGCGCAAGAAAACGACCGGATAACTGAGGATTAACAGCTTGGCGAATCCCTCAGGATCCTTTGATCCTGAGGGATCGCTGCTTTAACTATTTTTGCATCCTTGATATCTCCACTTCAGCTGTTATAAGTAGGGGCAGCACTGCTAGCTTGGGGGACGGTTAATTTGTCATGTAACTTTTCTCTGTATCTAAAACTTTGATCATTGACTCTCGTTGAGAAGTGATCCACTGTAACTCTGTTTTAATGCTTTAATATAAATCTGGTTGCTGTTCTATCTGTGATTCTGGAATAATCTCAAGTGGTGTGTCCCTGGAGGCTAAGGGCCCGGCCCTGGTGGAACACTTGCTCCTGTATCATTATCTTTAGTTCATGTGTGGTTTGTATTATCAGCTTTAATTGGTAATCTGGTGTGTTTTTTTATCTTATATCGTAGCTCTGTTATATTTTATATATCATTCTCTGCAACAGGAAAGTTGTATCGTGCATTCTGATCTTATAACGTATTGTTGTTCCTTTAAAGTCATTAATGTAACATCGCTGTTCTTTACAGAATGCTATTGTTGTTTAATTGCAGAGTAATCAAGCTGTAACCTTCTTAAGTTGGTATTATTGTATTCGTCTATGGTTTATACTTCATACGATTGCTATTCAATTGACATTGTTGTTCCATTATGAATTGCTATCGTTCTCCTTTCTAATCGGGATCAATACTTGCGGTATCAGACTCAGATTACTGTTTTTCTTAATATCTCTGCATGCTATGTGTATTATTTCTTCGATACTGTATATTCACAATCGACTCTAAGCACTGTTATATGTTTCAATGGTAATTGGTTGCCGTTCCATTTCTATTTACTGTCCAATTTATCCTTTGAGTGAAAATTGACATTTTATTTCTGTAGGATAAGATTACTGTACTTGTTTCTGTAGATTAAAGGTGTTGTTGTTCATCATACCTGGTTGCTGTTACATTTTCTAGTTGTTGTTCCATTTCTTAATTGCTGTTCCATTTCCTGTCATTTGAGTTACTGATTGCTTTGGTGTGCAGAACGATCTGAAACTGTAGTGGGCATTGGCATTTTCTGTCTAGTCCCCAGATTGATGATCTGTTCCTTGATTACTTTTGGTTACATCAGTTTCCAAAGGGATGAGTTATTGTTATTGGACCCTTGACTAATACATTGCTTAGTTTTCCGAGTGCATGATTTAGGTTTCAAAGTATTTTGCTGTAAGTAGATTTTCTTTCAAGCATCCGTTTACTCTTGTATTTTCTTGAGCACTATACTACTAGCATTACTCTGACAAATGACAACCTCAAACTAAGTACAATCTTTGAGATAACAAATCGTTCCTGGATTGACAAGTTAATGTGAGGTAATTAGAGGTGAAAAATACCCTTTTTACGGCTCGACACACATATCAAATCATCAAAAAACATATATCAACCATCATAAAGCATATATCAATCACGATAAAGCATATACTAAACCAACATAAATCAAATACTAAACCATCATAAAGAAACTACCAAACCCCCACAAGAAACCACCAAACCACCATATCAAGCTGCTAATTCTTGGAGTTGATTTCAACTACCCAATCGGGCATGTTCATGATTCCTGTACCATGCACATAACTTCCATTAGTTTTAAAATAAATTAAAATAAATTCACATCATACCTAATTGGTAGCTCGTCAATAAGGTACATTTGCAATCATGTTCACTTCCTGTCACAACAAGTCAAACTGGCATATTTGACCAAATCAACATGTATAAAAATATCACATTAGGTTAGCTCAAAACATAACCATCAAAATCATAAATCATAAACCAGAATCATAGATCACATATAATCATCATATACCATAGTCATAAATCACATGCATAATAAAACTGAAATAAAATGATGATACTTATCCTTTCATCAATCCTTAGCTTCTACCTTTGTCTTTATTCCACATGCACTCCGGCTCGGTTTCTACACCCAAAAAACACCCAGTTCCTTCTCCTCAACCATGTGCATAGACACATAGTGTGCAACACACACATACAACCACACGGCATACCACACCATGCAATACATGCATCTACACCTGACATACACCTACACCTAGTGTATACAATATAATGCATCCATCTATACTCTGTGTGAAATACCACCCAATGCATGTACCTACACAGAGTACTACACAATGAGTACACACGTTGCAATACCATGACTACATGATGCATATACATAATACTGCATGCCCATAACACAACATCGATGACATGCACACAATACCAAACGCACACGAGTACCATATGTACAACATGTACATAGTACCACCTATACACTACACCACCTGCACGACATGTTCTCATCATCACATGTACACCGCGCCACTTGCACAACATGTACACAACGCCACATGTACACTACACCATTGTACAATGTGTACACAATACCACATGTACACAGTACCACATGTACACAGTACCACACGCACGATGTGTACGCGACACCATATGTACATAGCATCACATGCACGACATGTACACAACACCGCATGCTCATAGCACCCTATGTACAACATGTACACGGCACCACATGCTCACAACACCACTTGTACAATCATGCACACAACACCATATGTACATAGCACCATATGTACAACATGCATGCAACACCAAGTGTACATAGCACTACATATCCAACATGTACATAGCATCATCCATACACAGCACTGCATATCCAACATGCACAGAGCACCATATGCACACACGCCACATATACATCATGAAGACAGTACAATATGTATACAACACCCCATATGCAATATTCGCACAACCCTATTTGTACCATCCTGTACATAACATTGCATAAATAACATGTACACATGCTATGTATACACAACACCACAAGTGCACACATCATAGATGCAACATGTACAACATATACAATGTATGCTCAACAATAGTACCACACATCCAAAACCACACTGTCCTTACCAAGAAACCTTGCTTCCGGTATCTCATCCATGCTTATCCTAGCATGCTGCAGACCACACTGCTTTCACTTTGTTGATGTATCCTTCAACATTACCTGTTATAACATAGACATAGGCATAATACAAGTATACAATATCAAATCATATTCACATGATATTAACCTCATATATTTATCGTGACTACTTTTCCCAATTGTTTCCTCGTAAGACCAAGAACCTCTTCATGTTGTTCTCCTCCATAAGAATGATCCCTGAAAACCATGTTAGATAGTAACATAGATACATGGATACATACATAAATATATAAAGGTTAGCATAAAACAATCATGATCTTGTCAGACAACGATATACATACATACATACATGTATACATATATAAACATCAACATAATCATGATCATAACAAAATTGCCATATAACATAAGGTCAATGTTAAGAGAACTTCCTTTATTCATGCACGACATGCATGATATTGATAACAATAGTTCCCAACATAGCCAAGGTATCTGATGCCTCATATCCATTTACTCTACCTTTTCTAGTTACCTTTCTCATGTCTTTACTGCCATGGTCCATTTACCACGATGAACCCAACCAGTCCAAATGACTATCATAGTCTTCCCTTTCGTTGTGCTCACTCATACACAGAGATTCATCTACCTTTTGCATCACTTGTTGGGTACCACATAGCTCTCATGATTTCCATCAACTTTCCTCTTTCCCAACCAATTCCCAAGACTCAAAACATAAAAGGCAAGACAAGAAACAAACAAGAACTAGACCATAAAAACCAATAACAACATGACTCCACAAACAAAGTGGTATGGCCATACACTAGACATAAACAAAGCCACAAATCAAGCTCAACAATTCATAAAAGACCAAAAGCACAAGACTAAAAACAAACACCATGACTCAATCCCCATGGTTCCTAGGGAAAGCTCAACCTGAGCCTTCTTCAAGATTTCATGGCAACCTCTCTTGCCATGCAACTCCTTGCATCATGCTCACACATCTCAACCGCATGTTCCAAATATCAATACATTCATATTTATCAATTTGAAATTAACTTTTACAAACAATGATGTCATAACCCATAGTCATTAGACATAATGCTACAACTATCACCTACTATACTCAAGTACATATCAATTGTCTCAACACATATATTTTAGTACAATCATCTTAAAACAAGATCATTTGAACACATACTCATATTAAGAAATTCATTAATCATTCAACTAGTTTCAATCATACCATGTTAAATAAATCAACTAGGCACCTAAAACTCAAACACCAAATATACATCATGATCAAACAACCAAGCACCAAATATATGACATAAGAAAACTCATACCTTAATGTATATCAGGGGAGGCTATCTTGTCTACACAATAAAGCTAGGTTAGCATGATACAACTTCACAACATATCAACTCAAACATAAATCATGATATCCCTAACAATAACTAACTAATGTGTTCACGTCATAAGCTCATAAGCATTTGTCATTCACACATAACAATCACATATGTATGATAAATCTAGATTAGTATGACTCAATATCACAAATGTGTCGGTTCATACCTAAATATCGCAACCATAACCATCTGCATAGGCCAAACCAGGTTAGCACAATACATATAACATCAAGATCTCAATGAAGTAACCCTAATCATCAAGCTAATAACATATAACAATAATAATCTATATATCACGCTCATCAACAACATATAACCTAATAATCAGGTAACTGTCATATAACAATCAACAAGTTAACCCATAGCACACTTATCAACAACATATAACATAATCATGAGGTTATCTAATATAAAACAACAATAACAATGCATACAACTACAAGCTACTATCATTCTTGACTATCCGACACATGTGAATATAACCACACTCATCATCTAACATCTATCATGAATGTAACCATAACATAAAATACATGTTCATAAACCTAATTTATATAACCCTAATGCATATAATAATCCTTAACTTACATATCTACATACCAAACATACAATACCTGTATGATGATCTGCTCTTATCCCAAAGTCCAATGCTGCAACCTCATTATAATGATCTGCATCTCCTACTTTATCTCAGCCAACATATTAGCATCATAGCATCCAATGGCACTATGATGAACTAACTTGCATACCATGAATTCACAAGGCATGTTTGACCTACTATTCATGCATACTATAACCGAGACCGTACATGCATAAAAACTGCATATAGACATATAACACATGAGTACCAAACCATATACACATCATTCTAGCTAGATTCCAGTCATCAATGCATGACCATATCAAGTACAGAAATCATGACCTCATGCATGACAACAACCATTACTCCATTGTACACATTGCCACATGCAACCAACAGTATGCATAAGCAATTCCAAATCAAATACAGCTATGCATAAACGCATGTAGTCGAACATGTTAGCCTCCTGCTGCAGCAGGTTAATCATCTTTCATGATCGACAATTTTACATGCCAAATATGTCGTGCTATGCATGCTGCAATGCTCCATATTTTCTACAGATGGCCAAAAATTATCCACCAGAGTAGGCTGGTCTAAAGGCCACTGCTGTGTTCCAATTTTGATAAAGCAATCCATTTTTGGGTTGAGGCAGTTTTTGTAGTTGGAGGTACTCAGGCTGGAGTTCACTAACATATTTTTTTTCGTCACCCTTATTATGTAACTCCCTATTATTTTTCCCTCCCCCCTATTACAATCATGTATATAATTCCCCCTATGTAAATATCCCATCCCTGGCACTATAGCCATAATTATACTAAGTCAGGGAAATCTCAGTCCATCTGGGACTGTTTTTAGCCCATCCGAGTCATTGGGGAACTAGGTTGACATCTGGTCAGCTAGCAACCTCTCACTTAACCCTAAAAACCCCCAAAAAACCCACATTCCGTCCCTAACCCAAAGATCCCGCACATAAACATTAACCCGCGCCTTCATATAACCCCACAAACCCGTTTTTCCTAAGTCTATAACCCGCTGCACATATTAAATTTGGAATATTCCTGTGAATATTCTCACTCGTTAACCCCATATCACGTCGCGTCCGCCGCCAGCCGTCCGATCCACAGCCCCGCAGATCTACGGCTGGCGGGCATCCTTATCCCCGACGTGCCCGACCTTTAACATCCGGGAGTTCGGCGGTTTTTCCGCCGTACTCCCGCCACGCGTCAAGCGCCGGGCTGTGGCGGAGCCCCTCCCTCTGAAACTGCCATCCCCCATAAGCGGTGCACCACATACCGCTTACCGCCCGGTGACGTCAACAGCCCACGTCACCCCCTACACAGTCAACAGCCCACGTCACCCCCCCTTGTACAGTCACCCGATGAGTCATCCGCCTGCGTGGCCTCCTGCCACGTCGCTGCCACGTGTCCCGCCACCGTACCTGCCATGTCATCGTCCGTACGAGATGACGTCATGCTGACGTCATCCCGCCATGTCGCCTTGCTGACGTCACCCACCGTACAATGCTGATGTCATGCTGACGTCATCAGCCCTTTTTTTGACGCAGAGGTGCGAAAGTCGCACTTCGGAGCCCCGGAATCGAATTCTGAGGCAGTTTTTGATGAGTGATTTGCGCCGCGCAAATCGCTCATCGCGGGATTTTTTGGGCCAGAATGGAGAATCTTCAGGGAATCTTTAAGGAATCTTCGCCCCATGCAGCCCCAGGAAGCCCGAAAAGGCGCATAAATGATCAGTTTTCTTCACAGAGCATGCCAAAAGGATCATAAAACACTTCCAGATGATACAGAGGCCGAACATCGGCCATTTACTGGTGATTAGACACGCAGCACAATAGATCAGCAGCCCAGATTTTGTCAGAGAGTATCAGTGGAAGAAAGGACGCCAGAAAGAGTTAGTCATAATTTTTTAGGGGCTCGAGGCACCTGAACATTGATGAAGCCCCCAGAAAATCAAATCGATAAGCATCAGCCCATCCTTGCTCTCAAATCACCGTCAAGACATTTAAGGCACCAGGACAGCAAGGAAGCCTAAACCCATACCCATTTATTGCAGAAAGCACTGCAGCAAGCCACCGAGGACATCGTCATTCATTCAGTTTTGACACTTCGGCCCTGAGCACGGCCCGAGACATTCTTTGCATTTATTTCTAGATAGGATTATGTCAAGTAGTCATTTTTATGACCTAATTAGGTCAAGATGTAATAAAGGAACTCTGCAGAGAGTTTTTCCCTATATATACCACCCTCTGTATAGTTTTAAGGGTTGGTCAATTGATATTTTTCGCTAGAGACTCGCTGTGTATACCTGAATTTTTCTGTAATCAAAGATTGCTTAAAGCTTGGAGAGCGAACTGTCTGTTGTTGATGAATGTGTTGAAGAGTTGAAGATGGAATTCCTGCACTGCGGCCTGAAGCAATAAGTGCCTCTTATCTTTGTTTATGTGTTTGCCATTATCTAAATAGCAGGAAAAAAGAATAGCCTAGAATTAGTTTAAATACTCTCTATGCTCAATTCCTGCTATTTCTCTGTGTTTTTCGTCTAAAAGAATTGGTTATGAACATTGAATTCCTTCTGGCTCATGTTTACCCCAGTTCGCCTGTGCTGGCCAATTATCTAGGGATTCTTAACTGCTCCTAGGTAGCGCCCTGTTGTTTCCTCTGCTAAATCTGTTGGAGAGATTCTTAACTGCCTCTCTTTCTTTAACATTCTTGCCATCCCTTGAAACCTGAAAGTTGCTTCTGCTTCAGTTATCTTGCTCCATTTTCCCCTCACTGTTATTAAGGAAAGACAACAGAAGTTCCCCCTCCTTGACTCCACGACCAATGGTTTGAAACATTCAGACTATACTCAGCCTCTCTACCTGAAAGTGTCAGTTTTCCCACCAAAACTCAATCAAAACCCCTGTGCATCATAACTAGCCTAAAATCACCCCCTTCAACAAAGCTAAATCATAAAGAGAGAGCCCTCTCTGACTGCAGGCAGGCTAGGGCCTGCAGTCCAAAGTTGGTTTGTGGTTACCTCGGCCGTATCCCTTTAGGAGTCAAAAGGGACAACCTGAGTGATAACATAATGGCGACTCCGCTGGGGAATGAATCATGTGTTTATTAGTGTGAATCCTCAATTTTGACCAGTTCGCCTTGTTTTCTGGAGAAAGTCTTCCTTTTCTTCAGGGTTTTTCATGATCAGTTCTAATCTGTGATGGTGGACAGAGATCTGGCACTTTAAGGTTACATCATCCACCTGGCGACTCCACATCATCCTCATAATAAAGACTCCGCTGGAGAAATGAACCCGAAGGAATTATATAAGCAGACCAGGTTCTTGATTTGGTTGATCATCCAAGAGACGATGTTCTTTCTCTTGCACCAAATTTTGTTGTGCATATTGTACTTTAAAAGCGATTTTATGTCAGAGTTTTGTGTTTTTCCTTTGGAAGAGATTGTTGAAAAGCCTCCTTGCGCATCAGAGCAGCAGCTTTCAAATGCTGTTGAAGATCATCATACAGTCAAGGAGGAACCAAAAATAAAGTCCAGTCTTCTAGTTCCTGTACATACTCCCGTGCCTCGTAAAGTTCCTGAAAGATATAAGCCGCTCATTTTGCCTCCTATGCTTGGTTCCCTGCCGGCAAATCATCCTGAATATCTCCCTAGATTTGATGGAGAGAATGGCACTACTGCCCAGAAACATATCCAGGCGTTTGAAGACTATCTTAATACATTTGAAGTGGAAGATGAAGATGTCAGTCTTAGACTATTTGCCCTTTCTTTGCAAAGCGAAGCTAGGACTTGGTTTAAAGCGTTGCCTGAGGCGAGCATCTCTAAGTTTCAGCAGTGTGCTAAGCTTTTCCTTGATAGATGGATGATCAGAGGTAATCTCTTCTTGCTGATCAAAGAATATAATCATTTAGAAAGGCATCCGGATGAATCTGTTCAGCAGTTTTCAGACAGATTCAATCAAGTTTATCAAGCCATGCCTCTAAATATAAGACCTCCCCCTGATCTAGCTCTATTGCAATATCCTAGAGCATTTGACACAGAAATGGAATTCTGTCTAAGAGAAAGATGCCCGTCCACCTTGAAACAGATGCAGGACATAGCTGTGGACGTGGAAGCAAATCTAAGAAGAAGGGAGGAACAACGCAAAGCAGAGCAAGAAGAAAGATTTCATAGTGTGCTACAAAAGATAGAGGAAATGATGCAGCTGATCACAATGAAAGTAGAAAGTTCAGAGCACCAGAACAGATCTGTTTCACAACAGGAAAGTAGTGACATTCACGAACAAACCTGCCACAAAATAGATGACATATTCATCCAGCCATACATGATGGAGCAGTCTCCTGATATACTGTGTGAATATAATAGCTCCTCTTCTTTCAACTGTCTGCCCAAGGAGGATCTGTATGATGAGGATTATGAGCCTAATGACCAAATCAGCCTTGCAGAGGAATCAAATCCTATTTTGGTAAGAAGCAGTGTTCAGGTTTAGCAACCTGAACCTAATGATCAGCGTGCCCGTCTTAGCTATGAAGAAAAGGATGAAAACGCAGAGCGTGACGATTTCAGTGAAGGGACTTTACCCTTTTGTTTTGAATCTTTCCAATTTATCAAGGATAACTATCATGCTATATATGATCAAGCGTCACCACCTGTTGCTATTGACCATCTGGAGATTAATCAAGATACTGTTCCAAAGGTATCGCCTCCAGTTCTGCAGCCCCAAAGAGCCATTGAATATCAGATTGAGGAGGACCCAGAAGCATAAGCATATGACCAGATGATCCAAGTGGATCCCCTGCCTCTTTGTTCTCAGCCATTTGAATTATTCAAAGAAGAAGAAGACCAACAGCCTGCACAGATCAGTCCGGCCCTATTCAAGCCAGATTGTAATAAATTACAAGCACCCCTGCAAGTACCGAATGACCTATCTGCTGGCAGGCAAAATAATGAAAGAAATCAGTGCACGTCACCATCAATAGGCTGCAAGGCTCAGTATCGAGTTGTCAATAATCTCCCGACTTCAAGGCATGGTAGTGATCCTGAACCTTTGTACAGTTCTTTAATTCAGCCAAAAAATTGTATATATATGTTGCAGGACAGTTTTGTACAGTATTTAAACACCGCAAAGGAGGTCAGTAGCTTCCTGATCTTCTCAAAGATTGACAAAGCCATAACAAATTGCAAAATCTCAGTTGATGTCACTAGCAAGCATAAGCAGCAAAGCCCACTCATGTTATTATTACTTAAGTGGCTGCATTGGTTATTTCACTTCACCTAACAACAAAGTAAGTGCTGGTTAGGGTAGGTAGGTAGGTAGGATCAATAAGGCAGCCAGCCAAGAGAAATTTGCAGAACACAGTAACAGTTGAATACAAGGCAGTCTGACCTGTTGTTCTTGACTTTTCACAAGGAAAAGCCATCCCCAAGTGGAGCCACTGTTAGCCTCCTGCTGCAGCAGGTTAATCATCTTTCATGATCGACAGTTTTACATGCCAAATATGTCGTGCTATGCATGCTGCAATGCTCCATATTTGCTACAGATGGCCAAAAAGTATCCACCAGAGTAGGCTGGTCTAAAGGCCACTGCTGTGTTCCAATTTTGATAAAGCAATCCATTTTTGGGTTGAGGAAGTTTTTGCAGTTGGAGGTACTCAGGCTGGAGTTCACTAACATATTTTTTTTCGTCACCCTTATTATGTAACTCCCTATTATTTTTCCCTCCCCCTATTAAAATCATGTATATAATTCCCCCTATGTAAATATCCCATCCCTGGCACTATAGCCATAATTATACTAAGTCAGGGAAATCTCAGTCCATCTGGGACTGTTTTTAGCCCATCCGAGTCATTGAGGAACTAGGTTGACATCTGGTCAGCTAGCAACCTCTCCCTTAACCCTAAAAACCCCCAAAAAACCCCCAAAAAACCCACATTCCGCCCCTAACCCAAAGATCCCGCGCATAAACATTAACCCGCGCCTTCATATAACCCCGCAAACCCGTTTTTCCTAAGTCTATAACCCGCCGCGCATATTAAATTTGGAATATTCCTGTGAATATTCCCGCCCGTTAACCCCATATCACGTCGCGTCCGCCGCCAGCCGTCTGATCCACAGCCCCGCCGATCTACGGCTGGCGGGCATCCTTATCCCCGACGCGCCCGGCCTTTAACATCCGGGAGTTCAGCAGTTTTGCCGCCGTACTCCCGCCACGCGTCAAGCGCCGGGCTGTGGCGGAGCCCCTCCCTCCGAAACCGCCATCCCCCATAAGCGGTGTGCCACATACCGCTTACCGCCCGGTGACGTCAACAGCCCACGTCACCCCCTGCACAGTCAACAGCCCACGTCACCCCCCCCTTGTACAGTCACCCGATGAGTCATCCGCCTGCGTGGCCTCCTGCCACGTCGCTGCCACATGTCCCGCCACCGTACTTGCCACGTCATCTTCCGTACGAGATGATGTCATGCTGACATCATCCCGCCACGTCGCCTTGCTGACGTCACCCGCCGTACAATGCTGACGTCACCCGCCATACAATGCTGACGTCATCAGCCCTTTTTTTGACGCAGAGGCGCGAAAGTCGCACTTCGGAGCCCCGGAATCGAATTCTGAGGCAGTTTTTGATGAGCGATTTGCAGGATTTTTTGGGCCAGAATGGAGAATCTTCAGGGAATCTTTAAGGAATCTTCGCCCCATGCAGCCCCAGGAAGCCAGAAAAGGCGCATAAATGATCAGTTTTATTCACAGAGCATGCCGAAAGGATCAAAAAACAATTCCAGATGATACAGAGGCCGAACAGTGGCCATTTACTGGTGATTAGACACGCAGCACAGCAGATCAACAGCCCAGATTTTGTCAGAGAGTATCAGTGGAAGAAAGGACTCCAGAAAGAGTTAGTCATAATTTTTTAGGGGCTCGAGGCACCTGAACATTGATGAAGCCCCCAGAAAATAAAATCGATAAGCATCAGCCCATCCTTGCTCTCAAATCACCGTCAAGACATTTAAGGCACCAGGACAGCAAGGAAGCCTAAACCCATACCCATTTATTGCAGAAAGCACTGCAGCAAGCCACCGAGGACAGCATCATTCATTCAGTTTTGACACTTCAGCCCTGAGCACGGCCCGAGACATTCTTTGCATTTATTTCTAGATAGGATTAGGTCAAGTAGTCATTTTTATGACCTAATTAGGTCAAGATGTAATAAAGGAACTCTGCAGAGAGTTTTTCCCTATATATACCACCCTCTGTATAGTTTTAAGGGTTGGTCAATTGATATTTTTCGCTAGAGACTCGCTGTGTATACCTGAATTTTTCTGTAATCAAAGATTGCTTAAAGCTTGGAGAGCGAACTATCTGTTGTTGATGAATGTGTTGAAGAGTTGAAGATGGAATTCCTGCGCTGCGGCCTGAAGCAATAAGTGCCTCTTATCTTTGTTTATGTGTTTGCCATTATCTAAATAGCAGGAAAAAAGAATAGCCTAGAATTAGTTTAAATACTCTCTATGCTCAATTCCTGCTATTTCTCTGTGTTTTTCGTCTAAACGAATTGGTTATGAACATTGAATTCCTTCTGGCTCATGTTTACCCCAGTTCGCCTGTGCTGGCCAATTATCTAGGGATTCTTAACTGCTCCTAGGTAGCGCCTTGTTGTTTCCTCTGCTAATCTGTTGGAGAGATTCTTAACTGCCTCTCTTTCTTTAGCATTCTTGCCATCCCTTGAAACCTGAAAGTTGCTTCTGCTTCAGTTATCTTGCTCCATTTTCCCCTCACTGTTATTAAGGAAAGACAGCAGCAGTTCCCCCTCCTTGACTCCACACCCAATGGTTTGAAACATTCAGACTATACTCAGCCTCTCTACCTGAAAGTGTCAGTTTTCCCACCAAAACTCAATCAAAACCCCTGTGCATCATAACTAGCCTAAAATCACCCCCTTCAACAAAGCTAAATCATAAAGAGAGAGCCCTCTCTGACTGCATGTAGGCTAGGGCCTGCAGTCCAAAGTTGGTTTGTGGTTACCTTGGCCGTATCCCTTTAGGAGTCAAAAGGGACAACCTGAGTGTTAACAGAACATAAGCGATCAATTCTTGTAATCAACCTACAAGACTGATACAAGCAATCAAAATATTCATAAATGTATCCTAACATACAAGGATGTAAGTAGGTATCATGAAATCAACATATAAGCGACATATAATAGAGCATAGAAACCTCACCTTCCAACTGGGTTTTCTCCCGACAAGGATTCCTAGGTTATATCTTGTGATGATTTGTGGTTTGAGAGTTCTATTTCATTGTTATCTATTTTCTACATAATTATAATTTCCATGCATACACAATAAACAATAGTTTACATATCCAAACATCTATGTAGAAATAAACCCTCTTAATGAAGATGTCATATTTTAAGAATCAAATTTGTTGTGACAAACTGATTGAGGAGCATCCTTGGCTTTAGGCAATCCTCATCAACCAAAAACAATTTTATGTTGAATTCATAGTAAGTGTTGTTACTCTCATGTATTTTAAGTTGTTGATTCACCTATTATTTTAGTTGCTAATACACCCAACTAGTAGTTGTTGCTACTCCCGTAGCTCTATTTTATCAAAGCAGTGACTGCATTCGAGTTGCTAACACTCCTGGGATAGTGTGTTTATACTCTTTTCATGTGGAATTGTTGACAAATCCAAAATTGAAAGTGGTTTAGCTACATTGCTACGAGACAACCACTAGTAGACATGCTGCGAGAATGAGATGGAGGTTACAAATTTAGTTTGTCTGCATAATAAGAGGAAAAAATTCACCCAATTCTCGAAGGTGAAGAGGTGGGAATGTTAATAGGTCAGCAATGCGTGGATAAATTGCAGGAACGCAAAAGAAAAGGGGATTTTTTTATTTTTCTATTTGTTTTATGTTGGTTCATTAGGGCTCTTGGTTCTTAGGTTGTTGGCATTGGTTTGATTGTTGCACGATTTTCAGAGTGAAACTGGCTATTGTATGAGTTAGCGAGGATATCTGGTTGTTGTGCGTGATATTACAGTGTACCATCATAGGAATTTCAAGCACTCTGAGAACTCCACTCTCATATTTGAATTCTTATATGTAAAAACACATTGAATAAATATAAAGTGTTTGAATCCTTTCTATGTTCTCATGAGAAAAGTTGAATTACTCTTTGTTTGTGTTGTGTGTTTTAGTCCTTGCATTAATTAATATAGTATCCAAATTCCAATGGTCTGGGTTGTGTGCTTTGTAATAGTGATTTCGTTTTTGTAGGTGTTGTGAAAGTTCCAACACCTAGGTTGCATCAAGTGGTATCAGAGCAAGATTCATTTTGGGATTTGCACCTTGGATTTGATTCGAGTAACAAGATACCGAGAACCTTGCCGGTGGTTTCATAGAAAGAGTGTTGAAGGTATAAGTTGGGTCAGAGAACCTAGGTTGAGATCGGTTGATGTCTGAGAGGCATGCATAACTAGGAAGGATGCCATCAAGGAGAAGAGGAGCGGGATGAGGAGGTGCAGGAAATCATGAGCTGGAAAAGCTAAGATGAAGAATAAAAGAGTTGGAGCATAAAAGAAATGGAGACGCAAAAGTCAATTTAGAGCCCGAAGAAGAAATAGATAAAGAATAGGATGTTGAAGAGAGAGACCTAGCAGTGCAATTGATTTCTTGTTATTATGGAAATATGAGAGCAAATGTGCTCATCGTTTGGATTGGAGAACTCGAAAGATACTTTGAGTGTGAAAATGTTTAGGATCCAAATTGGGTAAAATTTGCCATGATGAAGTTGAAAGTTCATGCTACACAGTGGTGGGATATGTTATATAAGCAAGATAAAGTAGATAATCAACTAGAGAAGATTAATAATTGGAAGAAGATGGTCATAAAAATAAAGGATAAATTTATGCTTTTTGATTGCCAACAGAATTTGTATAAACAAGTCTAGAATCTAAGAAAAAATGAGACCTTTATTTGTAAGTACACTAAGGAGTTTTTCAAACTATCAATTCGATTAGGTATAAAGGAACCAAAATTTCAAAGAGTCACAAGGTATGTAAATGGACTGAAATACTTGATTTAGGATGAAATGAGTATATGCATTATTTCTAAATTGTTGATGAGTCCTACCACATTTCCTTGAAAATACAGGGAATATTGAATAGGAAAACATAGTAGAAAGGTACATGAAGAGGTTTTAGAAGCAGAGGTAAGGCAGGGATTGCTAGAGGTGGTGAAAAGGAAGAAAAATTCACCATTGGACAAGGTGGTAGAGGTGGAAATAGTGCTAGAAGAGGAAAAGGAATTCTTGGAAGAGGAAAGAGAAAGTATGTAATTACTTGTTATCATTGTGGATTTGAAGGATGTAAGAAATACAAGTGCTTGGAGGGACAAAGTTCAAGGAGAAGAGGTGAAGCCATAACACACGTTATGCAAGAATATGAAGCTTCTTTTGTTGGAGAAAATGTGATTGTACCAATGAGAACAGGGAGAAAATTTGTTGTTTCATAGAGTATTGCTCATGCCTAAGAAAAAGATAGTAGAAGAACCTGAGCAAAGAAGGATTTAAAAAAAAAATAAATGTAAGGTACAAGGAAAGTGTTGTAACTTGGTTATAGATGGTGGAAGTGTTGAAAACTTAGTGTCCATGAAAGTCATGGACAAGTTGAAACTAAAGATTTTAGTCCATCTAAATCCTTACAGAGTCTCATGGTTACAAAAGGGACAATAGGTGGTTATCACTAAGCAATTCTTCGTGAATTTTAAAATCGGAAGTCTTCAGGAGTAGGAATTTTGCGATGTCATTGATATAGACATATGCCACATACTTATGGGAAGATCGTGGTTGTTTGACAGACAAGTTCACCATGATGGCCAGGAGAATACATATGAGTTTAGGAAGGATGGACAACGGTACAATCTCGCCCCAATGCTAGAAAATACAACTGTAACAGTAGAAAGTTGGGAAATTACTAGCACGAGTAACAAAAATATCATGTTGTATTCAGCCAAGGAGTTTGTACATGAGGAAAAAAAGGAAAAATTATGTTTAGCAGTGATTCCAAGGTTGTGCTAGAGGAAATGAAATTAGAAATTGTTCCAACAGAAATTAAATCTTTGTTAGATGAATTCAAGGATATTGTTGTTGATGAATTGCTAAAAAAATACCTCTTTTGAGAAATATTTCTCATTAGATTGACTTGATTCCAAGATCGAGCTTACCAAACAAGGCACCTTACAAGATGACTCCAAAAAAGTCCAAGGAAGTAAATAAGTAGGTATAGGAGCTGCTTGATAATAGGATTCTCAAGACATTAATAGGATAACCATCAAGTACCAATTTCCCATGCCAAGGATGGAGGATATTATGGAACGTTTGAGTGGAGCTACATATTTCATAGAGATATACCTTAAGAGTGGTTATCATCAAATCCATATCAAGGAGGGTGATGAGTGGAATACTTCTTTCAAGATGAATAATGGATTATTTTAATAGTTGGTGATGCCATTTGGGATGACCAATGCCCTAAGAACATTCATGAGGCTCATGAATGAGGTCTTGAAAGCATTCTTGGGGAAAATAATTTGTAGTGTACTTGGATGACATTTTAATTTTCAACAAAAAAAGGAAGAACACTTGGAAAATGTAAGGCAAGTGTTGCAACGGTTGAAGGAAGAGAAGTTGTTGATCAACTTGAAGAAATGTACATTCATGCAGGATGAGTTAGTGTACTTGGGATTTGTGATTTCCAAGGAAGGTTTGAAGATGTATTTTGAGAAGGTGAAGGCTATCTTTGAATGGCCAACATGCCAATCTATTTTTGAGGTGAGGAACTTTGATGGATTGGAAAGCTTCTACCAAACATTTGTTAGGAATTTTAGCCAAATTTGAGAACCTCTTATTGAGTGCATGAAGAAAGGGAATTTTAAATGGACAGTAGCAGCAAGGAAAGCATTAGAAAATATGAAAAGGAAGGTGACAGAGAAGCATCTTTTGGAACATATAAGATTTGATAAAGTATTCCAGGTTGACTGTGACGCAAGTGGGACAACAATTGGAGCAGTTTTAAGTCAAGAAAGTAGACCAATAACATTCTTTAGTGAGAAGTTGAATGATGATAGGAAGAAGAATTGTATATATGATCAAGAATTTTACGCTATTGTGCAGGTTTTGAAGAAGTGGAAGCATTGTTCGTTGCCGAAGGAATTTGTCTTGTTTAATGATCACAAGGCTTTACAATATATCAACAAAAAAGGTAAGTTGAATCAAATACATTCTAAATGGGTTGAATTCTTGCAAAGTTATACATTTTTTTTTAAGCATAAGTATGGAGGGTAAAATACAATTGTAGATGCTTTGAGTAGGAGAGTGTTGTTACTCAACACTTTGTCATTATAAGTGGTGGGTTTAGAAAGAAAGAAGGAATTGCATGCAAAAGATGTCAATTTTGGAGAAGCTTGGACAACTTGTAAATCACCTTGGAGTGTGGGCAGGATCATGTTCTTGGACTACCATATCCAGGAAGGGTTTTTATTTAGGAATAAACAATTATGCATTCCTCAAGGCTCAATGAGGCTAAATATTATTAACTTAGCTACATGGTGGAGGCATAAGTGGACATTTTAGCATGGATAAGACTGCATCATCAGTAAAGGAAAGGTATTTTTGGCCTAGAATCAATAAGGATGTCAAAAAGTTTGTTGAGTGATGTATAGTTTTCAAACTAGCTAAGGGTAGAAGTAAAAATACAAGGTTGTATACTCCATTGTCAGTACCATTAAGGCCTTGGGAAGATGTGAGCATGGAATTTGTCTTGGGACTGCCAAGGACACAAAGGAAGTATTATTTCATGATGGTTATTATAGACAGGTTTTCAAAGATGGCACATTTCATAGCATGCAAGAGAACAAATGATGCTACTAAAGTGGTTGTTTTATTATTCAAAGAAGTGGTGAGACTTAATGGGTTTCCAATGAACATTACTTCAGACATAGATACAATATTCCTAAGTCACTTCTAGAGGACATTGTGGAAGAAGATCAAATCTAAACTGGTATACATTTCATCCTATCGTTCAGAGACATATTCAGAGGTTGAAGTGGTGAACATGGCTCTTGGGAATTTACTGAGAAGCTTGAGTGGTGAAAATCCCAACCAGTAGGATATGGTCTTGGCATAGGCGGAGTTTGCATAAATTGATTCGGTGAATAGATACACTAGTAAGAGTCCATTTCAGATTGTTTATGGGCATTCATCAAAAGGTGTTGAAGCCCTGATACATTTTCCAAATTTTGGGCGATGTAAGAGAGTTGATGCAAGTGATTTTGTAGACAACCTGTAGCTGATACACAAATAGGTGAAGAAGCAATTGCATAAGAGTAATAATAGGTATAAGGTGAAGGCATATTTGAAATGAAGAGAAAAGGATTTTTCTGAAGGAGAACTAGTAATGGTGCATCTACAAAAAGGGAGATTTCCTAGGGGTATCTACAACAAGTTAAAATAGAAGAAAATAGGCCCATGCAAAATCCTTTGAAAAAATTATGAAAATTCCTACAAGATGGAATTGTTGAGAGACTTGGGAATCTTTCTTATATTCAATCCATCTGCTTGAAACAATTGAGCTAAATCTTTTTGAACTGTTTATTTACATGTAAAGCCTATTGTTTCATAAAATTAATACTTGCAACTATTTATTGGATTTTCTTTAATTGCTACTACAAGGATTCAGATTCTAACTTGAAGATTGCAATAAATTTTTGTTGAGATTTCCTTATATCTTGAATTTTGTGGGCATGCAGATTGTTTGAATTGACTGATTTTATTTGCCATAGTTGTTCCATATTTGAATAACTCAAATTATGTTCTTCATATATCTGTTTAATGGTTAATGAAAAGCCTTCTCTAAGCACTACAAAATGTTTCTTCCATTGTTCTTCAGTGAAAAATATATTCTTCTCCAGTTGTGATTCGATTTCATTGATTTTGTTCAAACTTTTTACATATTCTTCATATAGATTATCAACTATATGTTGTGTGTAGTTCATAAAAGCTCCAAGGGCTCAAGTTGATTCTTTTTCTTTATATTTGTGATCACTCAAGGCTTGCCAACTTAATTTTGTAACAATTTCAATAGAATCATGCTTCCTCTTTTTGGTTCTCTTAACCACTAATTTATTTTGAGAATTAAAATAAAAATCACTTAAATATGGAATTGTTTCAATAACCGGTTTTAATTCTACTAATAGTTTAAAAATAGAGGAAATAACTCAAATGTTTGTTGAAATGGGAGATAATGAAATTCCTGGAGACCAATCTTTCGTAATTTTCATAAATGATCTTTAAGTCTATGAAACATCTTGAACTGATTTTATATGAATGCTCTAAGCTTCTTGAGTGACATTCATTGCACTTTATTGAACTTTTTTATTGATGTCTCAGAAATTTGTTTGAATAGTGTTTGGTAAATTAATTGTTCTTAATTTACTTTATTAATTGTCAACTAGGATTCGTGTACTTGTGAAATGTATGTGCACTATATATGCTAGGATTCTTCTTGTGAACTAATTGATTCTAGAAATGAAACTAGTTCTAAGTATGGACACAAATTGGAGAGTAATTATGCACATGTTCTTTCATTCTAAAGTTATATTAAATCCTAATTAACTGAATTGAAAACCTCTTCTTTGCAGAAATTGAAAATCTACCTTAAGTTGTAGAATTCAAAACTTCCTTCTATGAAAGTAAAATGTTGAAAAGCCAAAATTCATGAAAGAGACAATCTAATTCTATTTTGCAGAATTCAAAGCATTCTACACTATCTTGAAAAAAAGGAAACTCTTATGCTAGATTGCAGTAAAGAAATCCTAGATTAATTGCATGAAGGAGAAATTGCCATAAAAAGATCTACTTACAGAAAACGAAATGAAAATCTTTACAACTTTGAGAATGATTACTTGTGTGTGTATTTATCCTCTAAAGAGTGTTTCATTAACAATTAAGAAATCAATTTAAACTATGAAATGATCAAGTGCTGGAAAGAAGATGCATTCAATAACTGAAATATTTTTAATGCTTTTCTATTTATGAGTACTTTGCAACCAAATGAAAAACAATCAGAAATGTAACTATAATGGAAAAAAAATGTTAAAAGAAATGATAATGCGGGAAAAAAAACAAAAACTTATGAATAAGACCTCACAACTTGCAAGGGGCCCTTCCAGAGTAAGAGTTTGATTAGTGCTCAAAGGTTTCTTTACACACGCATTTGAAAAAAACAACAATGATTTGTATTATAAAAGATAGTATCGGTTCTCTCCACAAAAGAACTATAAACTTAGTAATAATAACCTTATGTCTCTTGTCTCTCTTACAACATTTATACAAATTATAAAATGACTTTGAAAGAGTTTTAAGTCGATATGCTATGAATCATTTCGACACCTACGAGACCAATTTATATTAGAGTTCAATCTCTTTATGACTTGCTATTGAAAAATCAAGTCATAGGAGATTTTATCTCGATCTACAATCTTGACAGCTAATCCAATATTCAGTCTCGCTCGCTTTAACATTGTTATTTCTCCGCTACATGTGTTTGATTGCTACATGCAATTCCCAAGTTTGACTTTGCCTTTGAATTCAAGATTTTTTTAACTTGCGTAGCTTTCCAAGTGATGCCAGTAGGTGGTTATCCATTTGGAAGCCATTTGTCACCTTTTGGTAGTATTTTTCCTTTTACTAGAGGGTTGCAACCTATCTAACAATTTTGTCGCAGAAACAAATATCAGCCGCAAAATGTTTGTAATTTCGTAATTGTAAGAATATTTTCATCATAATTCATTAAGAAGAAAAAATTATAATTATGGATGATGAATACCTTTTTGAGAGTTGACCTTGACCTTAAACATGTTATATTTTCTACAAAATGGTGATAAGAAGGTGAAAGAAGATGAAATAAGAGGGCAAAAAGGATAGTAAAAAAGAAACAATTCTAGACTTCAACATTCCCCCACACCAAAGGTTTTGCATGTCCTCATGCACCAAAATTTCAAAAATTGGTTCTTCCTTCCTCCTTTAGTGAATGATCCATGAGGCCTATGCAAGTACATCCAAGCTAGTACTCTCTTATTTTTAATGCCAAACATGTTCCTTGGTTTCTTCATTAGAATTCTACCTTATAATCCTCTGACCCCCCATTTAAGAAACTTATTTTGAACTTTAAGTTTCTTATTCTTTTTGTACCAATGACAGAGGTGTAGAATTATATTTTCATTTTGAGTTTTGAGTATCTCATTCTGAACCTTTGTTGCTTCCCTTTCCTGAATTAAATATTTGTTAAGAACCTCCAACTCATATATGTCTTGTTTTAGATTTTCTTCAATTTTGTGTTCCTGTTCTGCATTTTGTTTTGTTGTTGAAGTTTCTCCCATTTCATACTGAGAAAATTTTGCTTTTTTCTATGCTCTTTGCTCTAGAGATTCCACATAGTCATAGATTTCTTGCTGGACTGGATCAATTTCTGGAGTTTGTCTTATTGGGATCACTATGTGAGGTGGCGTATTATACCCTTCTTCTTCAATATCGATCATCTCCAGTGACTGAGTATTTGACATTTTTAAAATCCTTTTGCTTCTCCTTAATTTTACCTCCGAGCTTCTAATGTTTTTCCTTTTCTCTGTTTTCTTCTTTTCTTTAGGTACTTGCTAGCTTGGGTTAGCTTTCTTCCTTCTAAGGTTTTGTTTCTCATCCTTCTGTTTAAATTTTTCAAGATATTGGGACAGTGGAGTATTGTCTTCGAATGGGTCCTTTAGAGTTTCAGTCACACTCTTCTCTTGAATTTCCTCTTCGACTCTTTCTTTTTCAGGGCTAGGGTTTGATTTTATTTTATTTCTTCTAACCCTACTATTTGGTTTCTTCTCTAGAGCTTCTATAAAGTGATTTCTTACTAAGAAATCCTTCCAATTATCTCCTCGGGTTTGCAAATGTGCCTCTATCAGAATATTAATGAGTCCATGATGGTATAGAGAGTTATCGATGGACCTAGACTCTCTCTGTATGTTGAATGACATTTTCTTTAAATTTTGAAGTAGGAAGTAAGGATGATTGATTTCAAATCCATCAACATCATAAGTTTGACATTGTAGAAAATGATTGTCCCAAATCTCCCTTCACATGTTACAAATTTATGAATGACTAAGAAGAGATTTCACCATTTTCCTTTTAATGTTGTGATTGGAATATCTTTCTTAAAAATAGAGAAGTCCATACCTGGTTCTTTCAAGAAGTGAATCCAATCATTCTCTTTTATTCTCCTATTTTTGAACCAACTTTCTCCATTCCTTGGTAGTCCTGTTGCTTCTGCTACAATTGATTATGTTAGGATGAGTTTAATGTCTCCAATTTCTACTTCCACTCCATCAAATGCTTGGGAAAAGGCTTTGGTAACTTCTGCTTCATAACCATCGAACTTTTCGAAGAACTGGAGCCATCCCACCTGTTGCAATTTCTCTCTAACCCTTGAATATGCCTAGAGGAATTTTACCCCATTCGGCTCAGAATAAACAAGCGTCCCCATGGTGCAGAGAAGTCTCAACCTTAACTATTTCTTTCGACTCGAAAGATAAAATTTTCGATAGAAAATGAAATGAAATGTAAAGTGGGAATGAGAGAAATGGATATGGCACAAGATTAAATGATTGTGAAGCAAGGCACTGATGAAAGAAGTAGTGTTTCGTCCAGATTTGTACTTCACAACTTCCTAGATCCAATTTCAAAGGACCGATGTCATGTTTTAATTCTAATCAGACTTGATGTGACCAACGATGTAATGATGATGAGATATGGTATAATGGTTATGAGTGTAATGGAAAACATATAAGGTCGTATAAGGTATTCAACTATTAATATAGTCATCCATGAATTAAAACTTAAGCTCTTACATGAAATATAATTCCAACATTCTTACATACCTTTATTTTTCTGCTCCTTGAATTTTTGTAGAAATTGGATGTAGTTACAGAATTGAGGATTGGTTGTAGAATGATAGAAATTATGTTTCTGATTTTTATTCTCAGACTTCCTTTATTTGATTAGAAGAAGGCTTCTTTATGGTTTTTGTTTCTTATTATGATGATGATCAATAAAATTACTGATCATGAATGTAGTTTGGCACCTGAAAAGAAAGAGAAGGACAAAAAGAAATAGGGACAAGAAAAAGGGGTTTTGAAAATCTAAACTGCCAAGAGATCTTGGTTTTTCAGTTAATATTTTCTGCATAAACATGCCAACATAGTTGGTTTTCATATTTATAATTTATTATTATTAATATTATTATTATTATTATTATTATTTTACAAAGATTACAACGAAGTTGGAGAGTGAGGAGAAGAATCCCCTTCCTTAACCAACTTGAATTCATAATTCTTTTGCAAATATTTGACAAATTCTTCCATTTTTAGTGGTTTATGATACTATATTAATCTATGACCATTAACAAGGAATGTAATTTGTTCATCATCAATAGTTTTGATTTTGATTGATCCATTATAAAAAATAGTGTCAATCTCATAAGGACCAAGCCAATGAGTTTGAAAATTTCCTTGAAAATATTTGAAATTGGAATCAAAGAGAAGATCTCAATCAGTTTTCTTGAACTTTTTATCTTTGATAAAAATTTCATGCCACTTATATTTTGTTGCTAAACTATGTTGGTTCTTTGAATAAAATCTTGTCAGATCTCATCTAACTCATTCAATTGTGCCAACCTTTGTTTCTAAGCTTCTGAGAGATCAAGGCCCAATTTCACTGTTGTTCTCAAGGTTTCCACTTGGAATTCAATTGGAAGAAATACTTGCTTTCCATAGACAAGATCATAAGGAGTATGTCTAGTTGTGTTCCCCCATGTAGTTCGGTATACCCATAATGCTTCTGGAAGCCTTTCTTCCTAATCCTTTATATGTAAATGCACTGTTTTAGTAAGAATTTCTTCAGGAAATTTGTTGGTAGATTCCACTTTCCCATGGGCTTGTGGATGATATGGAGTAGACTTTTGATGCTTGATTTTTTATTGATCCATGATATTTTGCACCAAATTTGATGTGAATTGAGTATCTTGATCTGTTACAATTTCTATTGGAACACCAAAATGAGTAAGGATATCCTCAAAAATAAATGTAACTACAACATTTTTAGTTGCAAATAAAAGAGGTTTAGCTTCTACCCATTTTGTAACATAATTCATGCAAACAAGTATATACCTTTTCTGTTTAAATGGAGGATTTATTGGTCCAACAAAATATAGAGCCCATTTTTTGAAGGGTTCTACAAGTACCTATGGTAGTAGAGGCATCTCATATGATGGAATGGGTTTTCCCATTATTTAACAAATATCACATCTTTTAACATATTCTTTGGCATCCTTAAAAATGGATGGCCAATAATATCCCAAAAGAAGGATTTTGTAAGCAGTTATTTTACCGGAAAAAATGTTCTCCATAGGTTCATCATGACAAGCTTTCCAGATTTCGGGTACTTCATCTTCTCGAACACATCTTCGGATAATAAAATTAGGTCCATTTTTGTACAATTCTCCATCTATCCAAGAATACGGTGCACTGGTTTTGATCACTTTTTATTTTTTATTTTTTTATTTTTTATAGCCGATAGTTGTGGAGGTAACTTTCTTGTAGCCAAATAATTAGCAATGTATGCCAACTAGTGTGTTTTAGTTGATACAAAAAGATATTCATCAGGAAAGTTATTTTTTACAGGAACATCCTCATTATTATTCTGCATTCTAGAAAGAAAATCAACAACTATATTTTCTTTTCCCAGTCTATCAAGAATAGTAATGTTGAATTCTTGTAGTAATAACAACCATCTTGTAATTCTACCATTAGTGATTGGTTTGTTCATTAGATATCTAATGGCAGAATGATCTATATGAATAAAATTTTCATAACTAGTAATGTAATGGAAAAATTTATTAATGGCATGAACAACAACTAAAAACTCCTTTTCTGTTATAGTGTAATTTAACTCTGTGGGAGTCAAATTTTTACTTGTATAGTAGATGGCATAAGGATTTAAATCTTTTTTTCCCAATACAACTCCTAGGGATGTATCTGCATCAGTAGAAATATGGAAAGGAAGAGTCCAATTAGGTCCTCTTAACATTGGTGCTTCAGTAATATTTTGTTTCAATGTCTCAAATTGTTTCTAACAGTGAGAATTCCAAGCAAATCCACAATATTTGTAAGGAGTTTGAAAAGTGGAGAGGCTATTTTTGTGAAATTTTCTATGAATCTCCTATAATATCCAGTAAGTCCAAGAAAATGTCTTACATCCCTTTGGAAAACATGAATTTAAATTTTAGAAATTATTTCTACCTTAGATGTATCCACTTTAATTCCATCACTCGAAATATGGTGGCCTAAAACAATCCCTTCGTTAAACATCATAAAACATTTCTCATGGCTTAATGAAAGGTCTGCATCTTTACATCTAACACTAAAGTTTTCAATATTTTCCATAGCTTCTTCAAAATTATAACCACACGCAGTAAAATCATCCATGTACACTTCCACACAATCATGAATTATATAAGAAAAAATACCTAAAACTACTCTCTGAAATGTGGCAGATGCATTACATAATCCAAAGGGAACAACCCTATATGCATATGTTCCCCATGGACATGTAAAAGTGGTTTTATCTTGATCTTCTGGTGCTAGTTGGATTTGATTATATCCACTAAAACCATCTAAAAATGAAAAACACTTCTTTCTTTCCAAGGTATCTAATACTTTATCTATAAAAGGTAGTGAAATGATATTTTAAAGTATCTTTGTAATTAATGCACACACCATTTTCCATTTTTCTTAGGAACAATCACTAAAGGTGACACCCATTGACTATCTGATATTGGATAGATGAAATTCACATTAAGTAATTTTTGTAATTCCTCCTTAACAATTTCTCTCAGATTAGGATTCATCCTTCTCTAAGGTTGTCTAACTGGTTTGGCATTTTCTTGAATATAAATATGATGCATACAAGTTTTAGGATCAATCCCTTTCATGTCAGTGTACTCCCATGCATAAGCAGAAGAGTGTCTTTGTAGCATCTGTATCAATTTTCTCTTTTGAAATTCTTCCAAATTATTGTTAATATTCAATGTTTTATCTGGAAAAATTTCTACTTGAGAATTGCCAAATTTTTCCATAGAATGTAAAGCCATTTGGTGAGATGATAAATATTCAATATTGCATTGTTCCTGAAAACTCTGATCTTTCTCACAGTATGAAGAAGAATCATTATTATTCATTAAATTTATCAATTGATCTTCTTCATCTAATTGTGAAAAAGTATAAATTGGTTGCAAATTATTAAAGTCTTCACTATCATTTATCCAAATCTCACTTTCTACTTCAGTTATTGTTTTTGCATGAGGATACATGGTAAAATTCTTAGTGCAATTTCCATAAGAGATATCACCAAATCTATAAACTTATGAATGCATCAGCTATAGCTAGCCAAGGTCTACCAAGGATCAATGGATGGCCTCGTAAATTATTCTTAGGAGTCAAAATCATGAAATATATAGGATATTCCCAAGAATATAGAGAAACAAACACATCTTCTAATACTCCATATGGTTTGATAATAGATCGATCTTCTGATTGTAATAATGTAGGAGTATATTGAAGATTAGGAAGCTTAAGTTGCTCCATTGTTTGTTTACTCATGATATTAATGGTTTCTCCTAGATAAATTAAAGTGTTTGGAATCTCAACACCATTGATATGAAATTTTACAATAGGACTACCAAGATCTAGATATTTTTGAACAATAGGTTTTCCCATCACGATATCATCAATTTTTCCAACCAATTGGATCTTTGTGATATCTTTTCTTTTTCTTTGTGGTTTTTTAACGCATATCTCCTTGATAGTTTTTTCAAATATTGGTATTTCATTTATAGCTTGTAATAAAGGAATTTTAATGCAAATATTATTAAGTTCATCTAGCATATCATAATCTGGTAAAATAATTTTCCTTTCTATTCCTTTATCAATTTTAAACATTTCAAGAAGAGGTTGATCTTACAAAGAAACATAACGTTGTTCTACTAGAGGAACTGTATGAGACTGCTTTATTTGTTCATCCTTTGATAGTATAGGAACATCTTCCTTTAGGGGAATGTTTTCTTGATCAAGATTTACATATTTCTTAGGAACTTCATTCTCTTTAGATTTTTGGATGGCAGTTGTTGGTGACTTCTTTGGTAAAACCCTACCAGATCTAAGTTGAACATCATTTAGACCTAATGGGGTAATCATACAAGCTTGAAATTTTTTTCCTTCGACATTATAAATAGCTTGTTGATTTTTATTGTTTGGATTTGGAAGTGGTTAGGAAGGTAGTTGATTGGGTTTTTGAGGGAATGGTAATGAAAGTTGTTGATTTGGATTTTGAAATTGAGGAAGTTGAGTTGGTTGAGGAGGATAATATTGTGGTGGAAAAGAAGGATATGGTTGTTGGAATTGAGGATATTGAGGATATTTTCCATAAAGATTTTTCCAACCTTGAGCCCAAGATGGATTTTGAGATTGTGAGCCCAAGATTGCATGGGTGCAGTCCAATTGTTTTGTGGTTGTGCATATGATTGAGTATTGAAACCTTGAGTCATATTTGATTGTTGATTTTTCCATGGTATTTTAGCAATAAAACAAAGAGATTCAACTTGGCTTGTCCCAACTTCATCTTGAAAAACAACTTTAAGACCAAGTATTGAAGGGCATTCCTTTGTATTATGATTTTCAGCACATATGACACAAATTTCTATATTATCAAGGGGACATTATCTTAAGGCATGTTTCTTTCTACACTTGGGACAGAAAATAGATAATGCAACATTCTCAACTTTTTTCTTATTTTGTATCTTAAGGGTATCTAGTTGTTCACTAAGACTCCCTAAGATATATGTTTTGAAATTATCAAGAAAATTGCCTATTTCAGCTCTACTTACTGTTCTAGTTGCAGATTTATTAATTCTGGACATCACATGATCTCTTGGATTTTTTCCAATCCTAGCCTTACCCCTAGAGATATGTTTACATAAATCACATATTTCTCCAAATGAAAGTTGTGACACGTCTCCCTTTCCCATTAAACTAAGAAGATCGTGTTGGCTGTTGTACTTGATGGCAACCCACTTGTAGCAAAACAACTCACTTTTATATGGTAACTAGATGAATCTATGTAACTAGATGAATCTACAAGAGAGATAACAAATGTGACAAAATGCAGGGTAGTTCAAAAGAATTAGTTCAGAAGTAATGTACAATGGTAAATCACATTATAACATGTCTATTCAGAGGAAACAAAATAATGGTACAAAAGAATAGGATGAAGGAACAAAGGACTATAGATCAGAATCAAGAAGTTGAAGAAACATGACATTTTCAGGTATGTTAAGTTGTATACGCGGGTTCACTGTACATAAAGAGCGTGTACATGTGGGTTCACTGTACAAAAAAAGCGTATACGTATGCACGCACTTTCATAGAAGAAAAAGCGTGTATGGGATGAAAAATTAAGGAAATTAAGGTGAAAGGATACCAAGGGTTAGTACCATGGTATTAGCCCACAATATTGAGCAGAGTAACAATTATTTGATCCCATCTAAGAATACCACAGGCTCTAAGTTTTTTTTTGATCCGAGGTATTAAGAAAGGCTAAAACTATACAAGGAGGAGAAGATCAAAGGGCTAAGTGCAGAAGTAATGAATATCTTATGAAGTGTTAGATGAAAAGCAAATATGCATGTTATGGGTTTCTAATGCTTTGCTTGATCTAGACTAAGTATGCACCTGAGTGTTTGATAATGGATGAAATCTAATGATTGATCAGGATAATAATGACTTATCTTATGTGATCTGATAATGGACAGGCTAGATATGAATGCTAACAAATGTTTTATCCTTTATATGTCATGATCTAGGTATGGTTGAAGTCTGGAATGGTTGCGAAGTTATAGGTAAGTATTTGCAGATCTATACGCTGGTTCGCTTTGGTGAAGTTGCGTATACACGATAGTCCGGCTATTCCAAATAGCGTATGCGAAAGAAAAGTTTGTTGTTCAGGGATGATTGATCTATTTGATCAGTACTATTGTTTTACTGTTGTTTTTCAATGATGTCTTCATTAGATCTGAAAGTAAAATTGATTGTATAAGGAGATTGAGTCTGGTTGATTGATTGATTGAGAAAGAAGGGTGATCCTTGTTGCTATCTATTTAGAACTCTGTAATATGACAGAATATCTTCAGAATGTCACTGATTGATACAGTTTGTGGTTCATAGGTTTTATGATTCAATATCTTTAGAGGTATATGCAGGTTGGGCTAAAGGAAGTAGCGTATACACGCAGGTTGGCTTCATTGAAGGAGCATATACATTTTGACACATGACTTTTGAGGTTACAGTTGGTTCTGGTTGTTGATGCAGTGTTCTGGGTTCAGATCTGTGTATTGGTTACAGTGATCTGTCTGTTCTAGTTGTTTGGTTGAATTTGATTAAGTTTGAAGTTATGGTTGATTCAGTTGTGTTAAAGGTTCAGTGATTGTTTGATTCAGTATGACAAATGTTTCAGCGATTGATTAATTTAGTTATGGTTGATTCATAGATTGATGATTGAGTTTCAACAATTGGTTGATGCAAATGTTTTTTTTTTTTTTTAAACTGGAACGGTTATGTTTTATTGATAAAAGGATAGGTTGGGCAAAGCCTAATCAACCATTACATTCTTCAGATTGACTTAAGCATAATATCCCACTTAAGGGATAAATGCCTTGGTTAGTGTATATGCATTTATACTGATCATTCCATTTTGTAGCGTGCATCCTATATTTGCCAATCTGTCCGCTTCCTTGTTTAATCCTTTGAGAATGTGGATAATTTGAGCCGAGGGAAAATCCTTCAGGATTCTGTTCACTCTTGTTAGCTGTTTGTTTAGCACCGGATCCTTAAGCCCTTTCTTTCTTACTATTGCTTTTATCAACATTTCTGAGTCTCCAAAAACTAAGATTTCGCTTGGATTTTCTTTTCTGGCCATTTGGCAAGCTTTCAATAGACTAAGAATTTCTGCTTGGTTGTTGGTTTTCAGTCCAAGATCCCAGCTGAAGTCTTCTTTGTTCCCATTCGGAAAGAATATCGCCCCTCCCACTCCTGACCTCCTTGGGTTACCTTTTGAGGCTCCATCAAAAAAGATTGTGCACTTGCCCTGGGATTTCCACCACTGTTGGAATCTGTCCTCTAGATCTCAGATCTGCCATCTTTCCTTATGGATTGGTCGTGTGTTTGCTGGGTGTCTGGCCTTACAAGTGTAAGCATCCAACCACATCCTTTCTTCAATTCGGAGATAGTTGTCATCTTTGACTGAAGAGTGATTCAAGGTTTCCAAGAGGAGGTTCTTTACCCGCTCAACCACTTTTGTTGTTGGCAATTTAGTGTTATTGAAGATGATTTCATTCCGGGCTAGCCAAAGCTTCCAGCAGACATACTTAGGGGCAGCTATCCACACCCGGTTCCATATAGATTTGCTAACTATGTTTTGAGGGTAGCTAGCTTTCCAAGAGGAAAACATGATGTCAATCGAGCATTGAGATGGAAGACGAAAATTTAGTCCATTTAGGAATATGGACCAGACCTCCTTCGCAAACTCGCATTCTATAAATAAATGATCTAAAGTTTCCAATGTGCATTTGCAGAGGATGCATCGATGTGGGCCTGCTATGTTTCTTTTGCACAAGTTTTCCCCAGTCAGAATTTTTTTGTGGAACAAAGTCCAGAAGAAGAAGTTAATTTTGGGGATGCTGAAGCTATCCCAGATCTGTTTCCACATGGAATCTGGATGAGACGATTCCTTTTTACTTTGCATCTGAAGATACCCTTGACTTTCCGTATACACCCCCGTCTTACCCCATCCCCAGGAGTCTTCTTCTTCTGTGTGCACTGGAGCAAAATCAGAAATAACGTCTTTAAGGGCATCTAATTGAGGTTTTAAATGCTCTGGGATTCTAGGGAAAGTCCAGCGCTGCCAGTTCCCGTTGCTATCCCAGCCTGATATGTCCTCTATTTTCCAGATTCCTTTCGCATGTAACCAGGCTCTTAACTCGGATATTTCGTTAACTTCTGCTAGAGGGGGATGACCCATGACACTGTCTCTCCATAGCATTGTGTTTTTACCATTTCCAGGAATTCGATACAGGTAGGATCTGAAGAATTCTATGCCTCTGCTGCACAACTTCCAGGCCTGCGTTCCTTTGGGGTTTTTCTCCACTGTAAAGAGTTTTATTGACTGATTTTTGAGGTATTTGAGCTTGAAAATCTGGCTGACTGGGTGATTTGGCTCAGCGTAAAGCTGCCATAATAATTTGCAGCCCATAGCTAAGTTTGCATGCAAGGGATCTCGGATTTGCAATCCTCCTTCTACGAGTGGTCATTTCACTGTATCCCAACTTATCAAGTGGAATCTGTTATTGTTTCCACATCCTCCATTCCACAGAAAGTTGCACATAAGTCTGGAGATTTGATCGAAGATTTGTTCCAACTATACACAACGCTTTTCCTCTCGCTTATAAGAGCTCTTGAGATGCTACAAAATTTCTGGAGGATGTTTTTGAAGGAATTTGCTATTCTTGGAGATGCTCCCCCAAGCAAAAGTGAATCATCTGCAAATAGTGCATGGTTCAATGTGTCAATTCCTTTCTCAATTCTAATCCCAGGTATGCTGCCATGTTGTTTTTCCAAGGTCAATTTTCTACTCAGGGAATCTGCCATCAGTATGTAGAGGAATGGGGATAGAGGACAGCCTTGCCTCAATCCCTTGGTGGCTATAAAGAAATTAGTAGGTCTTCCATTTACCACTGGAGCAATCCATATCTTCTCTAAACAAGCTTTGATGAGGTTGATGAAGTCCTGGCTAAACCCAAAGGAAGAAAGAACCCTGTACAAGAAAGAGCGATTAACTCTATCAAAAGCATTGCACATATCCAGTTTGATAAGCATACCTTGTTCTTTGCGAGAGTGGCTGGAATGCAGAGCTTCCTGAACTTGGATGACATTGTCCAGTATATGTCTTCCTGTCACAAACCCCCCTTGTGCTGGAGAAATTAATTTTTGCAGAAGAGGTTTGATTCTATTCACCAGAAGTTTAGCCACAATCTTGTAGGAAGCATTGCAAAGTGAAATCGGCTTGTATCTTTCAAAAGATCCTGGGTTTGCTTCCTTGGGGATTAAGGCGAGAAAGGTGGAATTTATTCCGCCTCCAACCTTTGCCTTCCTCATGAATCCATGTATCATTCTAAGAAGATTTGGTTTGATTAGCTCCCAGCATATTCTGTAGAAATGGATTGAGAATCCATTAGGCCCAGGGGCTTTGTCTTGCTCCATGGACCAAACAATTTTTGATATTTCTTCTTCCGTAATTGGGCTCAAGAGTATGTCATTGTCATCTGGGCTGACTAGGTTTGAAATATTTGAGATGAAATCTGATATATTCTCCTCGCTCCCATCCCTTTCATCACTAAGAAGGTTTTGGAAATGCTTCTCAGCAGCTTCCTTTATTTGATCAAATCCTTTGCACACCTGTCCACTGGATGTAGTGATTTCTGCAATATAATTTTGCGAAAGGCGGGCCCTATACTGTCTGTGGAAGTATGTAGTGTTTTTGTCCCCAGCTTTGAGCCACAAGCTGCGAGACTTTAAACGCCAATATTCTTCTTCACTTCTAAAGGAGCTATATGTTTTCCTTTGAGCAGATTTTTCTTTATCTAATTCCATGGGGGAGATTTCTTTCTTTTCTAGTTCGAATTGAAATTCTACCAGCTGATGGACTGCTTCTTTCCTCTGGCTGGTGGGGGATTTTAAAGCCTTCTTTATCCATTCTTTTAGGGCCTTCTTTGCATTTTTCATTTTTTGTTCCCACACAAAGCTTGGGGAGCCTATTACATCTTTTTCCTAGTCTGATTGAACTGTTTCGAAAAACCCTTCTCTTTTAGCCCAGAGAGGGCTAAAGCGGAAAGGGAGAGGACCTAAGTCTTCTTCTTCCTTTAAGCAAAAAAGGATAGGTTTGTGGTCCGAGGTAAGTTTTGGAAGAATCTTGGTGAAAATAATTCTTTTGTCCATCATGATGGAGCTGCTGGTGAGAAATCTGTCCAGCCTTGCTGAAATATGATTTTCCCCTGTTCTATTGTTGGTCCAAGTGTATTCTCCTTTCACTGGCTTGAAATCTACTAAATCCCATTGGAGAATGAGATTTTCCACTGTGAAGAGGAGAGGATCCCTTGTGAAGGTCCCACCTCTCTTCTCTTTGTGATCCATAATAATGTTCAGATCTCCTCCTATGACTATATTCTTAGGATTGAGGAGTTCTAAATAGTCCGAGAGTGTCTTCCAACACTCTTTCTTTTCAACATAATGCACGGGAACATACATATTGAAAAGAGCTAAGATGAAGTTGCTTGTTTTATGGCGCAGTTCAGTATAGATCCAGTGTTGAGTCTCATAGGATCTTTCAAGAGAAAAGGTGGTTTTAGACCAGAATGTGCCTATTCCTCCAGCCGAACCTCTAGCACTAACTACCTTTCCTGAATCAAATTTCCATTTTGTGTTGCTTGTGTTTAGAAGGATCTCCCCTTCTATTTTTGTCTCTTGAAGCATGAGTATGTCTGTGGATTCCATTTTCAATAGATCTTTAATAGCCTCTGCCTTAGTGGGATTCCCCAAACCCCTGCAGTTCCAAGAGACCAGCTGCATCATTTACAACTTGTTGGGGTGGGTCCACCTCCCTTAGGAACCCTTGGTCTGGTATTCCTCCCGAGGGTCATCTCAATGGTGGCTTGACTTCCAAGGGTTTTTTGTCTTTCTGATTCTTCTTCCCTGGTTTCCTTATTTGATTTCCTTCCAGCTCTCTTTGATGGCCTCTCGAAGGTCTCGTCATCCGAAGAGCCCGCATTTTCTACATCCTTTTTCTTTTTTTTTAATTATTTCTGCATATGAAGGGGAAGAAGTACTGCCTAGAATCAGGCTTGTAGTATTACCTGGATCTTGAGAGTCAACGTTGTTCAGCTGGGGGAGACCATCCCGTTCTGCCTCTAGAGAATCTGAAGGCGTTTTGAGAGATTCAAAAGGATTTTTGTCCTCCTTGATGCTGATGGTTTCCTTGCTTCCCGTGTTCTGAATGTTTGCACTTTCTTGCCTTGATTTGTTCCCTGTCTCTTTGCCTTTTTTATTTTTTATTTTTCTGTCTGTTGTTTTCTGTTTTCTTTACTTGCTTCCATTGTTCTCCTTTTTCTTTCTCTGTTGCCTCCTCATTTTTCTTCTTACAGTATCTTGCGAAGTTCCCGTGTTCGTGACAGTGTCGACATTTGAAGGGGAGTTGTTCGTAGTCAAGCTTTTGGATATGTGTCCAATCTGTAACTGAAAGTTTGATGGCTTCAGGTAATCTGACTTCTAGATCGATCTCTACACATATTCGAGCACAGGAGAATTGATCCTTCCTCGGCGCTTGGTCTATGTATCTGCCTAGAGCATTACCAATGGATTGCAGCGATCTCTGGCTCCAGCAGTGAAGGGGGAGATGTGGAAGACGCACCCATACAGGCACTGCCGTGGGCACGTCCTGTGCCGGATCAAAATCTGGTGACCATTTATTCAGATAAAGCCCTTGAGGGCCCATAAAATATGGCCCGTTTCTGAAGATCAGGCTTCTATCTTCCGCATTATCAAACACAAATACAAAAAACCCTTTGCCAACGAAATGGCTTTTTATTCCTTCCGAAACCAGAGGTATCCAGTTCTGTTTAACCCATTCTTCAACTACTTTCGGGGATGGCCATAGCCCTGTGAACTGGCCGATGAGGCCTCTTTCGGCTAGGTTCAGCGCTGTTCTGCAAGTTTCCTCCACAGGCAAGGTCACCGTGGGGATGTTTTCCAACTTTTTGATGAACTTTTGCTGTGAACTAGAGATCGGACGTTTCCCAACAGCTGCGATGAGGGATCTGAAAGCTTCGAGCTCCGGAGACGGGGGAGGAGGGGCCTCAGGGCCACCTCTGAGATCCATAGTGGAGAAGAACGTGCGAAGGAGGGAGTAACCAGCTGGGCGCGGCTAGGGTTCCAGCAAAGCGCAAAAGAAATTCGTTGATGCAAATGTATTTGATGGATGTAATGGAGTGGTGATTTATTTTGAGCTTCAATGTTACTAATGGGTCCAGTATGAAAATTCGATGAAACAAGGCCATCGTGTGTACCAGGAGCATCTAGTCTGAAAATTTATGAAACGTGGTCCCTGGAGGAAGAGAGAAGGTCGTAGCCTTCTGTAGGTCGGAGCCTGCGTACTAGTAAACATATCGACTAGTACAAGAACTAGGGGGTTGTAGCTCCCTTCCAGAAGAAGCTGGAGAACGAGAGAAGGTTGTAGCCTTCTGCAGGTGGGTGCCTGTGTACTGGTATGAGTCTACACCAGTACAAGATTGTAAACAAATTTTCTTATTATTAAAAGAAGACAGAGACGACAACAGCAGGTGGTTTTCACCCACATTGGGTTTCCACCTTAAATCTTGGTGTTCATGTGTGTTGCTTATGTGTGATGGTTTATTCTGTTATTACTGCACATGGTTACTATTTAATGTTTAATAAAGTACTGATGCATTGATTAAAGATCAACATATGATGAATTAACTGAATCATAAGTTCATTGGATATACGTTGGTTTCCTTAAGAACAGTGGTGTGCACACGCGATTTCCCTGCATTGAAGTAGCGTATATAAATCTGATTATGGAAATGAAAAAGTTATTGATTTGTGAACACTGATTCACCCCCCCTCTCAGTGTTATTTCCAATAGATTGATCCATTCATCTTTGATGGATTTTAACAAAATAGCTTTTACTGTTTCATCATCAAAATTATACATCTGATCTCTTTTGATGTTGTAAGCAAATATTTCAACCATATCTTCAAGGCTCTTGTCCTCTTTTTGCATCATCTTAAAGAATTCATCCTTGAGGTTATGGAGTATACATTAATACTTGTATTTTTCTAAGAAAACATTTTTCATTTCATCCCATGTTGTAATTGTATGTGTTCCTAATCCCATAAACCATTTAAGTGTTCCATGTTTAAGAGTTGCTAGAAATAATTTAAACTTTTTAGGATCAAGTAAGTAATCATAAGTCCTACATAAAACTTCAAACTCAAAAATAAATGTTTCGGGATTCTCATGTCTTAAACCATATAAATTAGGGAGAATGGGGGGTATCTTCATTGTAGCTATAGTATCTTCATCAAAGATGGGAAATCCATAAGGATCTTATTCTCCCCTACCACCTCTACCACCACCTCCACCTCCACCTCCTTCTCTATTTCCTCCTTTGCCTCTTCCACCTCCAATCCTAAGTTCACCACCATATACATAATGCACTTCTCATTCTCCTTCCCCTACCATTGTAGATTCTTCAGAGCTAATATAATGTTCTATAATAGGATTATCTAGCTCTTCTTCTGGTTCCTCTACTAATGGTATGTTAAAATAAGTTTCTTCTTCTTCTTCTTCACTAGGAACTTGTTAGGGTCATATAATTTAGGGTTGAAGTGTCTCCTTCCTACTATTCATTTTAATAATTTGATGGTCAATTTAGCCTATGTATCATTAATATGTCATAGCCTAAAGGTTTACTAGTCAAAGGAGCCATTTAGTTCTTGAATTCCTGTGGTCAAGACAAGTCTGAAAGTTTGGGAGGTTTTTTTGCATGCAAATTTTGGTTCATATCATGTTTTAGTTGTTTTCATTAGAAAGTGCTTAGAAACGAATTTCCAACAGTACATCTAGTTCTTTAAATTGAATTTCGGATCAAAAGATAGAGCAATTTGAAGTTTTTCTCGTCAAAACCAGAAAACAAAGGAAAAACATAAAAAATCTAAGTTTTGGGTATTTTCTTTCTACCATGTGTCAACTTGGTGTGACATCAAAGAATTTATGATATTTTCATATCGGAGGATCAGCGAGGCAGTCTAAAATCGCATATCGGTGAACCATAGCTATCGATGATCGTATATTGACATATCAGAAGGTCCTGCATATCATAGGTGCGGTCAGAGAACAAACATATCATCGAATCAACAGTCGGTGGGTCCAGGTCATATCACATATCGGCAATCAACATTTTCAAAGTGACAACATTAAGAAAGTTGCAATTCATGAAAGCTGATAGTGTTAAATGTCCAAGAAGGTGCCTTCAGTGTTAAAGCGTTGGGGAGGGCCAAATACATATTAATAAAGGATTTTATTAAAAAAACCAGAGTGGCACTGAGCCTTTTCTCTCTCCTCTAGTGGGAAACGTGGTGGGAAGTGATTCGTTCCAATAAATCTACGTGGCATCTGACGTCATCATGGCGTGGCGGTATGCAAGGACATGTGGCAGGAAATTTTAGCGTTTTGAGGGGTTCTAAGGGGGAAAATTAGGATGACATGTGTCACCACTCACAATGTGCCATGTGGTAGTAATGACATCATGATCAGAGTTAGCAAGTCGGATGTTGAAGGATATCATTGTTTTGTAACATGCGACACTTCAAAAATTCTGGTAGAGGGAGCTCCGATAAAGGGGCTAGCACACGGTTATGAAGACTTAAAGAGCTCAGGCGCTAATCAATTTGTAAAGGAAAATCGCCCCCAACAGGAGCATAAATTCCTTAGCACCGCAAGGACTAAGCTAATGGTCACAACCCTCGGTCCTATGTAAAGAAATGCAGGAAGGGGTTAAAGCCAAAGGGGGCCAAGGGAATATTGGAATTCGTTGTTGTTGTAACGTTACTTAAGTCAAAAGTTTTGATGAGGCTGTTAGCGCTTGAAATTTCACCTCAGGCTGAGAAAGGTAAACCTCAAGGCAACATCAAACCATTCAGCCTCGTAGCTAGCCCTACGGGGCAGGAGAAGGCTCTCTCCGGTCAATCTCGATAAATCTTCAATGGGATGAGATGACCAACACGGTAACACTGATATTAGGCTAGTAAACTGATTTGAAGGTTGATTTGGGGGTTTTTGGGGTTTTGGTGGCAAATTGAGGAACTGCAATTTAGGGTGCGGGGATTGGACACAGTTTCTGCAGGGGGGTCTTTGGGGCAAGGTAGGAACCTGTATTGATGTCTTTAGCTGAAAGGGATGATTAAGAAGAAAGATGAGAGGGCTAAAGAGAGCAAACAATGGATTTGAATTCTCTTTAGACAGCAGAAAACATAGAAATTAAACAAATTTAAAAGCAGAGCATGGCCAGCATGAATTCTAACTTTATCACTTCATTTGTTTAATATGCAGCAGTATAGAAAGGAAATGAATCACATAACAAAGCTTACAATAACATGTAGAAACACACCATCAACACATGAGTCCACAAGAATCCCAAAGATGACTGCAAAACCCTGGTCTTCCTTAGCCAAAAATTGCAGAGATACAAGTGAAATATACAATGATAGCTCCTCCCTCAAGAGTCCAACCATGAAAATGAGCAAGAAAGTACATAATATAGATGATCTAACCTCTTTCCCTGCCTCCATGGGTCGAGCTCACTATCCTAGGAGCTGTTTGAACCACTTCTAAACTAAGCACTACAAAATAGGCAGTCAAAACAACTTGCCTCTATAAACTTGGAAACCAGTTAATACATTCAATTTTTACCCTTTACATGCAAGAATCTTCTAGAGGAGTTAAACAAGAGTAAAAATATCCAAAAAGTGCCACAAGTACAGTCAAGAGGATCACCATCCACCTCAGAAAGTCAAACTGGAGCTAAACTGCGTTTTCTGGGCTGAACTGGTCAAATCTGGCAAAGTTCCCTCAACGGGTTGCACACTTTGGAGCCCCGTTTGGAGGCCTTCCCGGTGTCAGAATGAGGTGAAGGATAGCTCGTTGGAAAGGTCTCTAAGTCTAATTTCCAACCCAACCGGAATTTTTGGATTTGGAGGTCATTTGCCCAGTCAAAAGTCAATTCTCCCAAGACTACTTCTGCAGCTCAAAAAAGGGGCAGAAAGTCAAAATTTGGCTGTATTTTGACCTTTTGGAGGCCCAAAACTCCATAAAAACTCAAGTCCATCCATAGGCATGTGTAACTTTGCATGAAAAATCCAAAAATGTTGAGTTTTTGCAAAACGGAGCTACGATGACAAAGGGTCTCACCGGGGGTGAGACCCGTTGAGAAGCCAAAACCTGTAAATTTCCCAAAAATACCAAAATTACCCAAAATTCTCCAAAATTTTTGGGATTTGTGCTGTAGATGATGCTAGTGAGTGCCATGATCCTTGAGGGATGCCTCAGCCAAGATACGGAGTGGATTCGGCCTTTTTCTCCGTTTTAGTGCCTCGGTCAACCTCCTTTGAAAAACTTTCATTTTAGCTTTGCAAACATGCATCCTTGCCCAATAGTGATTTTTCATGTTTCTCAGCAGCTTTTTCTCTTGGTTGGCCTTAGCCAAAAGCCTCTCCAAGTGGGCATTGACCTAGATGAGCATAGACTCACGATCAGCAGGCAAAGGATCACCGGGCCTCCTTCGGTTTAGGACTCGGTCACTACGAATCCTCCATAGCTCATCAAGAACTTTCTCCTCCTCTAGCTGTTTGTTCCGCTGCTCTAGGTAGGTGATGGTCCATTGGGCACCCTCAAGTCTCCTCTGCAAAACATCATTCTCGGCCCTGAGATGCTGAATGATCTCCTTTGCCTCTTGGCTAGGAGAGCTGGCCTCAAGATCAATCACCAGATCCTCATGAATCATGGGCTCTTTGCCCCTCTGCTGTACCTGTGCTGGTGAAGAAAGTGAGGCCCCTTCCACCTGATGTGGAGATAACACTCGCTGATATGAAGATGAAAGCGAGACCCCTTCCACCTGCTGTGGAGATAGTACTCGCCTAGCTGCTGCAAATAAGGCCCTTGGGCCTTTCTGATAGGTGACCAAAGGAGTGGAGCTGACATGTCGGGTGACGGGAGCATCAGGCTGCTGAGATGGTCCACCCTCCTCATGAATGGTCTCCTGATGTGGCTGAGGTGGCACTGTGAAAAACTCACGGGAGATGAACTCCTCCCATGAGATGCCCTGCTGTGTCAACTGATGCAATACTACTAGCTGAATCAAACCATAATGGCAAAGGCTCCTGTACTGCTGGGCCGGGGTCTTCCTCTGCAACATGGGCACCATCCTCTGAATGTTATGGGAAAGGGATAGGGTTTACATTTTTAGTCATTAGGGATGGGGAAAGATTTGCATTTCATTTATAAAATAATATGGGAAGAGAGATGAACATATGAGTGTAAGTGATAGGGAAAGGAAGGGAAGCCAACCAAAGGGAAAAGTAACTTGAAACAACACAAACCCTAGCACAGTTTGGTCATGAACATAGCAGCCATATAAAGAGTTCCACTTGCAAAATTTTGATCATAAACGCATGCCCATGACATCCACCATTCATAACAACAATGAATCCATGTTTAGAGCACCTACCTCGAGCAAATTTGGTGATTTGGAAGAAGATTAGGGAAATTTTTTGAAGTTTGCAGTAGACTGGCTCAACGGGTCGCGCACTTCCCAACAGGTCACGCACGTTGAAAAAATACACTGTAGGCAGCCTCTTGACGGGTCGCGCCCCTCTCAACGGGTCGGGTTTTTGCAGGAGGATTTTGGAGGCCTTCCCGGCATTGGAATTAGGCACAGGATGGCTCGTTGGAAAGTTATTTGAGTCTAATTTCCAACCCAAGTCGAATTTTTCAATTTGGAGTTGATTTGACCTATAAAAAATCAAATCTCCCAAGACTGGTCAAAAAGTGCCAAATGAGGCTGCCTGAAAGAAGAGTGCTGTTGCAGTCAACTTTTGAATGCCTTCCTCAACCCCAAATTGAGCTCATGATAGCTCATTGGAAAGCGCTTTGTGTCTAGTTATCATTTTACCCATCAAGAAAATCATTTGGCCAACCAAGCTAGGAGAAAACTTGATTTTCCCAAGGTCACTTTCAGAGGTGTCTTTGATTCTCCTAAGGCAACGGTATTCTTGACATTTTTCTCAAATCATGACACTTGTGAAAAAAGTGAATGAGGTTTTTCGTCCTTGGAATGTTGTGGACAAAAACCTCTCTCAGTTTCTCAAAATTCATCTTTTATTGCTCTGAAACATCATTTGAGTGCGACTTGTCCCGATGTGTGAAACAAGGAATTCTGTTGAAATGAAGCGAAATGAAGGGGATAGGGGGCTTCTAAATTCTTGAGGAAATTTTTGGGAGTGGGGAGGGATGTTAGGAAGCAGGAGAAAGTGGAATCTCAGAGATTGAGCAAGGGGAATGGGTCCAAAAGGGCAAAACACAGGCCAAACCTAGAAAATTGCCAAGTTGTAGCTAGAAACTAGGGTTTGTGCAAAAATGAGGAATTTGGCGGATCTAAGGGATGGGAAGTGTTTGATAAGGTACTTTAAGGATAGGGGAAGGTGTATGAACATCAGGAAACAAGTTTTGTCGGTGATTTAACCATCCAAGAGAAATTGCCTTCAAAACCCTAGGAGAGGGAAATGAGCTTGCCTAGGCACAACTGAAGCATGAATAAGGTGTAAAATGACTCATTCGACACTGACATGATAATGAAAACCCTCTGAATGATGATAGGCTCAGCTGAATGATGACATGGACTGACATTTGGGCAAACCCTAGGCTTAATGCCTAGTGACCAAATTTTGCTTGAAGACTCACTGAAATGACAAAATTTGACCTTGACACTCTGAGACCATTGTGTAAGAGCATATTTGATCACTGTAGGAAGGCTGGAAAGACTGACACTAACATTGGCTCCAATGGGGATGGTAGCTCCTTGGAGGTGCCAAGAACCTTAGACCTCTGGGAGAGCAGACCAGTGCCTTACAATCATTGGGCAATGGAGTCATAAACTCAAGCTGAAATGCATGACTGAAAATCGACTCAAACTAACTTAACAACAAGACTGAAAATGGACTAACAAAGGACTCATGACTCAACTAAAAACTGACTCAATACTTAAACACAATCGACCAACTGAAAATGATGCTCAAAGGGGAGCTTATTCATCACAACCTACTCTAACAGTTTCATACATCACCTGGTCAAATGAAATGAAACAACCAATGTAACCAAGAAAGTATCCGATCTGCTGTTCGAATTCTCCACAAGTTCTCGCTTATGAATAACAAGAGAGAACTACTGAAAGGCAACTCCCATGACAACTTAGAAACAGATCCGTTGAAAGATATGAATTCTCTATCCACCTCCAAAAACACTGCATAAGGATCTTGAAATTCAAGCACGCTGGAACCTAGCTCATCCAATGGATTACTTCTCTTCTTCTCATACCATGAATGCAAACTTTGATCTGAGCCTTGTGACGAGACCTCTGCTGAAAATGACAAAGAAACCGGCTGTCGAATCAAATTCATATCAGCACATGTTTCAAGCTCACATGTAGTTAATGGAGAAAGACTTTGACTGCAAACCTCATCCAAAACATCAGCTATTGGATCATGAAAAACTTGAAAAGACTGCTGCAATCCCATTTCTATTGGTTCCATTGTCATTACATGATTGCCTACATGCTGCTCATCTTGTTCTTGGGAGATTTTATGAGAATTCTGCCTTATAAACTGAAATGCTTCGAAACAAAAGGGTATAGAATCTTCCTGCATCATCAAATCAGGTATTTCGGTTGCCACACCTTCATCTATAATCTTCCCTTCAATTTCATTTGGTGGCTGCAAATCTGATGCTACAAGCTGCTCAAGAATTTTGTTATCTGTCTCATCCTCAATATTAAATGATTTACTAAGCAATCTACCCTTCAAAAACTGAATTGATTCAAAACAAAATGGTACAGAGTCACCTTGAATCATTAAATCATGTGTGTCCACTTCCAAGTCTTCAGCTGCAACTTGACAATCAATGGCTTTTGGGGGTTGCAAATCGGAATATGAGAAGTCTTGAACAAGATGGTCTAGATCAAGACTTATTGACAGCTGATTTCTGATTACATGGAAGTTGTCTCTGATGAACTGACATGAATCAAAACAAAAAGGCAAAGATCCTTCACTTACTTCAAACTTTGCTGCACTTTCCTCGTCACTGTCATAGCTGATATGTGATGACTGAACATTGTATTCAAGCTGCTGAAAATGAACTTTTTCCTTCCACAAACTAGCTGCTTGTTTGATTGCAAAATTAGCCTCTGTTTGGAGAACATAATCATCATCATACTGATCAAAACGAGGCAAATCATCACTATAAAACACATCATCAAGCATGCATGTCATATCAATAGATCTCTCTTCTCCAAGGTGATCTACAAAACAATCATTATGAGATCTATGACAACTAGGGTAAGAAACAAAATGTTTTGGATCAGCAACTTGTTCTTCTTCAATCAGCGAGCCATGATCTTGAACATCATAAGCATTTCTTGTGTTGATCTTGTCCATCATCTTTTCCATGGCACTTACCAAAATGTTAAGCTTCACCTCTAAAGATGCCGATTTTTCCGGATCTATGTTTTTCATTTCTTCTTCCTTCAACCTTGCCCTTCGGATCAGCAGATGTTGTTGGGAAAAGTATCCAATACGGAATGACCCTATCCCACTCTAAGGGTGATAGTACCTTAGCAACAACCGAATGCAAATCTATTCAAGATTACTTCTTTATGAGATGTAAGAGAGAGGAAGAAGAGATCCACTAACCGTTATCTTCCGCTAATGATTGATCCAATCTTCCCTCTTTGCTGCTTGCTCCCAGCTCCTTGCTCTTTCACTGGCCCAACTACACAAAGAACCTGCAAAAGCACAAGAAAGGGAAACTACAAGAAGCATACATCCATAACTGATTCAAGGATTAGAATAAATCAAATATACAAGCATCAATACGCCACAAAGACACATGCATATAGAAGAACCTCAAATGCTTTATTAATGGAAGAAGTAAAGTTCTGAGAGTGTTACAACCATAAGAGGCCCAATCCAGCAACACCTCCCAGCAGAAAGAAATCTCCTCTTCACCTCCTTCAAGCAAATCACCCAATAGTTCTATACTCAAACCAACAACACTTCCTTACATTCACAAGATTCCAGCCTCCTTAGACCTCATGAGAGAGCTCTATATATAGGAGTTTTGGAGAAAGGATGAGTCAGCTTGAGGCTGGCATGAAGCTGACTAGTGTCCTCTCCCACTTCAGTTATTCTTCAGTTCTTGAGTCCACTTGGAGTTTCTTGCTTCCACTTGGAGATCTAGATCCTCTTACTCATCATAAGGCGAATTCCCTGATCCAAGTGTCATTCTAGAAGCTTCCTGGGCATTTGACACCTTGTAGAATGACTGTGCCACTTGGCCAGTCTCGCCCAGCGCAGGTAGCCTTCATTAGAGTTGACATTCAACATAGGTACAGAGTGGAGCAGTTGACATTCAGCGCAGATGCTCAGTGGAGCAGTTGACATGATCCAGAATTAGCTTGTTTTTGAGTGTTTTCAGGTGGAGAACTGATATTTAGTGCTGTGGTTTGCTGACCTTGTTCCTCTAGGGGTAGGAACAACATGTTTAGGGACTTTGGATCCCTTAGATTATTGACATTTCATGCTTCATGCTGTAAGGCACAAAAATGTCTATAACATTTGCCCCCTAAAGTATGAGGTCGTTTATCGGGTGAAATGCTTTGTCAGGAGGATCTGAAGTTCATTCAATCGCTGAGAGGTGACCTGTAATAAAATACAATACAATACATTATTTTTCATTCTGCTTTCATGATCTAGCTGAGGCGGGCATTTTATAAATTCATTTTGGTACATAGAACAGACGATCGTCTGATAGTAGACTGATAATTCTCTGCTGAAATTATCATCCTTTGAGTAGGATGATCATCTGCTGCAATGATGTACATGTCAAATGTCTTTATATTTCCTGAATATATATCGCAGCCCTGATGGATGAAACTAGATCCGGGGTCTTCAAACTCGTTCGATCTTCACTCTAAGTACAAGTCGATCCATGTGAGAATTGCGCTGAAGTCGAACATGGAAAGACATCGCTTGATTACCGGTCAATAATGTAAACCGTTAACAAGCGCGAGAGGAATCACCGATAATGATAATGACCCTCAAGGTACTGCAGTACAATTCACGTGGTGTGAATAAAGGACTTGGCGTCGAACACCACGCAAAATCTTCTGGTCGAAGGTCATTGATGTATACCTGTCGCCGGAAGTGAGAAACTTGCCATTGAGGCATGCAAGCTTCAAAGTACTGGGGGGTTTGTCCCTAGATCAACTTCTTGGATAATGAGCTGAAGTCGACAAGAAGCGATCCGTCAAAGGAGGGCCTTAATGAATCCCACATCAGTGACACGGAACGGAGCTAATGATTTTAGTGGAGGTGAAAACAATCTGTGAGATATGATTCAGGGTGGCGATCATGGGTGGATGAAGGATAATGTATGGCAGTGGATGGGACACGGTTGACTCTTTCTGAACAACATCTCTTGAACATATAACGACACTGATGTGATGGATCGGTAGCATTACCCCAAATGTGGATGGTTTGGCGAGGACCATGGTGATGAGACCGGTGAATGAAACAACCCAACCCGATGTGATACGGAGGACAAAGTGTCATGTTCAAGAGCGACTTGCTACCATTAAAGCTTTGAGGTTCTCCCAATTTTTCCCCAGTCATTTCTGACCAGTACCTCTTTATTTTTGTCAAGCTTGAGGAGGATAACATATGCTTGTTCTATAACCTGCCCTTCGGGCAAGCCCATCGCTATGTTTTAACGAGCCTAGCGATAGGGAAACTCGTTCTCGTCTAAAGACAAGTTTGTCGCTATTTAATCATTTTAACAAGTCTAACGACAAGGAAAACTCGGTCCTTTTCATTTTTAGAGAGTCTGAAAAGGTACAGAAAGTTAACTCCAAAATTCCTTTTTCGTCATCTAATCCCTTAAGTTCGAAAAAGTATAAAACAATACAGAAGGGATGAGTTTTCGATAATTTTAACGAGCCGAATAAAACAAGCGCTCGACCTTTTTGTGCAATAATCCCTCAGGTCCAAAAAGATTAAAATCTAGAGGAGGGATAGCTCTTCCGGTCAATTTAACGAGCTGGAAGGCCAAAACTCGGCAAACTTTTCATATTTTACGAGTCAGGAGAAAAGAGCTCAAAGAAGACTCGTCTTTTGAGGAACGAGTGATAAACAGGGATAGCAGCAGATTCCAGGTACAGGTTGGAATTTTCCAATCACGGCAGTGTCACAAGGATGGCTAGGTGAAATCACTCTTCGCAGCTGTTCCTCAAAATGGGTAAACAATCATATGGAGGTGAACGATTGGCCAAATGGAATGGAGGTGGCGGGTGCAAAACACGACCAAGGCTTTTTATGGCTAATAAATTTACGATCACAATGGTTATTTACCGGTACTGGGTTCATTTTTTAAAGAGCTTGAATGCGCCAAAACACTGCTCATTCTTATGTTTATTTTTTAACGAGCATGAACTATGTGATAAAACTGCTCGGATCTCGCTTTTCTATTTTTTAACGAGCATAAATTCCGCGGTAAAACTGCTCGATATACCAGTCATAAGATAAGAATGTCTCCTGTGAGATAGCTATTTTTTATGGAGCTTTATCTCACGAAGCTATGCTCCTCATTTGGCAAATTTTGACCTTTGCCCCACATCCTTTCTTTATGCAAGTTCGGAAACGACTAATCCAAAAAACAGATAAATAACCGCTCTTTGCTTGCACTCCAAAAGGTTCGCATGCCCCCAGGTATAAAATACAATTTCAAGGCTGCCCCTCCTCTCCCCCACCTTTGTTTTTCTTTGGGTGTTCACAGCTACTTGTCATCTTGCTAGTCTAATGTTAACGATACTTGTCTTCTCGTTATTTTTAACGGGTCTTACGCGGTACTTGTCTTCCCGTCGGCCCAACTTTTAACAGATCTTTGGCAAGATCGCAAGAGAACAGCTACTTGCGACAAGAGAGCAGCTACTTGCGACAAGAGAAGAACACTACTCAAAGACAAAACATCAATGTTATTGAGGGAGGCTTGCCTCTTTCTGGTTACCCAAAGATTGTTTTGTTAACACCATCAAACGAAAACATCTCCTCGGCACCGTCTACCGAAGTAGACAATGGTGAATGACCTTTGTCAAACAAGTAACCTTGACAAAAGAATCCTGTTCTAGAACAACCCCTCTTCCTTCTTTCGGACGGGGTACGGACTAGTCATATTCTTTCGCGGAAATTCTACCTTATACCCAGGGTTTCCTCTGCCTGAAGCAGACCAGGATGCATGCCCCCTGGGTTCCAGTCCCATCTTTCCGAATCACTCGCATTCATTGGGAAGGAGGACTGGGGGTGGAGACATTTCTTGGGTGAATAGACCATTCAGGGTTGGTATTTGACTATTTGCGATGCGTGATCCCGGAAATGAAAGTTGGTCTACGAGCTTGACCATTCTTCCTTCGTGTGGAAAACACATTACTCTAAAGAGTGAGGAGACTATAGCTCCCATGCAATATATATAGTCTCGTCCAAGGAGTAGGTTATAATCCAAGGGTCCTTGAACGACCATCACGTTCATTTGAACGGTCTTCCCTTTCAATGTAACAGGCACATTGGGGAGGATCCCTAATGGTCGACTGGTTCCTTTATCAAAACCCGAGAGATTTCTTATCTCAGGCAAAAGCTCCGGGGAACCCAGTGCTTTCCAAGCAATAGAGGAAAGGATACTCACAGATGCCCCTTCATCAATGATAGTTCCAGCCATTACCATTCTGTAGATTTGGACTATGATTCTGAATGGTATACTGGCTGGTAACCGGGGTCTGCCTAGTTGGTTCCAATCAAAGGACACAACCAGGTTGCTTGGTGGTGGGACGAATACACGGCCGGATATGACCCTGACGATGTTCCTTCTTGCGATAAAGGAATGGGCGCATTGCCCTGATGCTCATCAGAATCTGTGTTGATGAAAAGAATCTGGATGGTGTCATCCTTATTCTCTTCAGTGAGGTTGTCATTTGAAGATGAATCTTCAGTGACGGTGTCATTTGAAGATGAAACCTCTGAAGGCGGAACCGGGTCAACTGCCGTATCGACCTTTAGACTTTCGTCTGGTCTGGATTCAGTAGGTTCATTTTCAATGACTGACGCTTCAGCTGACCACTTGAGTGGGCCAGCTGTATTTTCAACCAACGAAGGACTTGGCACGAGTTTTTTGTATCCAGGAGGAAGTCTCAACGGTGAAACCGGGCGATCTTCCAAAACTCTCTTCGCTTCGTCTAAGAAGGGACAACGGTGGATGGCGTGATCGCCTTCACACAGTCTGCAGGGGGATCTTGCTCCCCCTCTTTGTCTTGAACCTTCACTTTCGCTGGTTGACGGTAAGCAATCAACATGGCTATCAGAGGTTGATGCTCCCGAATTGTGCAACCGAGGGGACCAGTCCCTTAGTATTCGGGGAATACAGGGACAATCTCTATGGAAGTGGTCTCCTCTACATATGACACATGGCGATTTAGGCTCGGTCTGTGCTGTGTGTGGATTTTTGTCAGATGTCTTTTGCTTGCCCCCAGTTTCCTTTGGCTCCTTCTTCTTCTTCTTCTCCTTCTTCTTCTTCTCCTTCTTCTCCATGGGAGCTTGGCTTTTGCCGGCTCTACCTTGCGAAGATGAAGGATTGGAGGAAGAGTTATAGGAAGTAGAAGGCTGGTGGGCAGCTCTAGACTCATCTAACTGTTGACTCGACTGTTCAGGAACCATGGTGTTCTGAACTACATTGGTTGAGAATAGCCAAATTGGCAGGCCAATTGTCAGTCCTGGAAGCGACAATGTGGCCATGTGGGGCGCACCAACTTCTCCCCAAGAGGAGAAAGGACTAGGATTTCCATCATGTGGAATTCCTTGGTTGGGGCGTTCCATGTTCTCAACCTAAAGATCAACGCAGGAATAGGAGGTGATTATGTTCCGTTTAAAATAAATTTTATAACGACGCTTTAGACACAACTTGCTTTTTCACTTTTTAAGAGTCGAGAAAAAGCTAAAGATGACTCTAGTCTCCTTCGATGTTTTAACGAGCCCGAAGTGACAAATGCTCGGATGGACTTTTTCAGTTATAGAGTTTGAAAAAGGCCAAAAGAAACTGCTCTGGAGATCTAGGCAGAGGGTGTGCCAAACTTTTCGCAAAACCACAGAATACGTTTTACGGTACGAGTGGTCGATCTTCGTGAATGCTGTGTTCACTGCATTGCGATCAGTAGGGCGGCCGACACGGTTTCCTATGGATAAAGGCTTTGTTCCTATAGGGGTCTCCCAATATATACGCGACGGTACGTGGGAGCACAAGTCCGTATTGATACTTATCGCTTCACCGTGGAGGAATCACCCAACCACTCAACGCTAAGATATCACGTTTAACGACGCCGGAACACGTCTCTAGCTTAGACCTCTATGTGTTTGCGTTATGTTTCAATGCGTTGTTATGTAAATTCAATTTATTTTAAGGTTGATCTTGTTTAGCAGTTTGCCTTTATGGATCACCACGAGATGTATAGTAACACTCCTAAATGCAGTCTAAGATGATAAGCAAGCTTTTCAATCTTTCAACTTTGAAAATCTTAACTACTGAGGGAAAAGAAAGACAACATCTTTTCACACAGATCATAGAGCACACACTAATGCACTTTTCCCTAAATCAACATGCAAACTGTCATAATGCACATGCACAATGCAAGTATTTCTTTTCTCTTTCTTAATGTTTGTGCGACACAAAAAGAAAGCTGTTGTATAACTTTGAATTCAATTTCAAGTGAAAGCAAACAAGCTTGTCCAAAATCAAAAGACACCTTAAGATTTACTTGTTTCGACACTAGAAATATATAAATTCAAACCATATGACGAAAGCAAATGCTCAATCAGCTATGAACAACAAATAAACTAACTCTTAAGATCAAAACGACACTTTATCACAGGTCTAGATCTAAGAGGCCACAGCAAGACTAGTTCACTTTCGTTATGGGAAACTGTAAATGATACAAGAAATACAAAAAGAACAAACACAGTTTCTTTATACAACCGAGGCAGAATAGTGGCAAGGAAAGTTGGTTTCAGATAGGTACATTGACTGGTAAAAGGCTGCAAAAACAAGAGTGAAAACAGGGCAAGAAACAGCAGGAAACCCCAGTAGCACAAGGCAAGACTGGTCCAGCGCAGGTGGTACACAGGCAGTTTGACCTTCAGCGCAGGTAGCCCCTTCGGGAACTGCGCTGAAATGCAGACAGCCTTCACACAGCCTGCACTGAAGAACGAAACTTTCGTTTCTCTTCGTTTCCGGGTCACAGATTGCTCAAAAATTCACAGTTTTTGGCCAAATCAGAAGCTATCAGTCAAGTACACACTAAGGGATGACAAGGAGGATGAAAAGCTATCACTAAGAGCTTATTAGAGTCCTTGTGTATCAGCTCTTCAAATCATAAACTTGCCCAGAAACTGAGCTAGAGTAGCTGCCCTCTACTTTGCATTTGAAAGATCCAAATGCAGTTCGATTCGGTACTCCCTTTGTTTATGAAATGAATAGCAAAAAACACAAACAACCAACAAGATACGATTCCCCAGCGGAGTCGCCAATTTGTTGTTGGGAAAAGTATCCAATACGGAATGACCCTATCCCACTCTAAGGGTGATAGTACCTCAGCAACAACCGAATGCAAAGCTATTCAAGATTACTTCTTTATGAGATGTAAGAGAGAGGAGGAAGAGATCCACTAACCGTTATCTTCCGCTAATGATTGATCCAATCTTCCCTCTTTGCTGCTTGCTCCCAGCTCCTTGCTCTTTCACTGGCCCAGCTACACAAAGATCCTGCAAAAGCACAAGAAAGGGAAACTACAAGAAGCATACATCCATAACTGATTCAAGGATTAGAATAAATCAAATATACAAGCATCAATACGCCACAAAGACACATGCATATAGAAGAACCTCAAATTCTTTATTAATGGAAGAAGTAAAGTTCTGAGAGTGTTACAACCATAAGAGGCCCAATCCAGCAACACCTCCCAGCAGAAAGAAATCTCCTCTTCACCTCCTTCAAGCAAATCACCCAATAGTTCTATACTCAAACCAACAGCACTTCCTTACATTCACAAGATTCCAGCCTCCTTAGACCTCATGAGAGAGCTCTATATATAGGAGTTTTGGAGAAAGGATGAGTCAGCTTGAGGCTGGCATGAAGCTGACTAGTGTCCTCTCCCACTTCAGTTATTCTTCAGTTCTTGAGTCCACTTGGAGTTTCTTGCTTCCACTTGGAGATCTAGATCCTCTTACTCATCATAAGGCGAATTCTCTGATCCAAGTGTCATTTTAGAAGCTTCCTGGGCATTCGACACCTTGCAGAATGACTGTGCCACTTGGCCAGTCTCGCCCAGCGCAGGTAGCCTTCATTAGAGTTGACATTCAGCGCAGGTACAGAGTGGAGCAGTTGACATTCAGCGCAGATGCTCAGTGGAGCAGTTGACATGATCCAGAATTAGCTTGTTTTTGAGTGTTTTCAGGTGGAGAACTGATATTTAGTGCTGTGGTTTGCTGACCTTGTTCCTCTAGGGGTAGGAACAACATGTTTAGGGACTTTGGATCCCTTAGATTATTGACATTTCATGCTTCATGCTGTAAGGCACAAAAATGTCTATAACAGCAGATGAGCCTCTACACTTACTGCACTGTTTTGCATCTCGTGAAGTGTTGCAATATTCTTTTCTCTCAGCTGAAACTCCATCTCCGGATCAAAGGCGCCCGGATAGTGTAAGAGAGCAGATCTAGGAGTAGGCCTTATATCAACTGGCATCGAATAATAAACTTGATTAAATCTGGCCGAAAACTGTTGTACTGTCTCACCTGGCAATCTTTTCAGCTGGTTATACTCTTCTACAATCAAGAAAAGGTTCTGCCCGATCATCCACCTATCGAGAAAAACTTTGACGAACTGCTGGAAATCTGAGATGCTTGCATCAGGCAGGGTTTTGAACCAACTCTTCACTTTGGCTTGCAAAGAAAGAGCAAAAAGCCTTATACTAACATCTTCTTCATCAACTTCAAAAAGATCTAGAAAATTCTCAAAATTCTGGACATGTTGCTCAGCGTTGACATTCTTACATTCACCATCAAACATCGGCAAGTATAGATCATAGTTTTTGGGAAAAGCATGAAGAACAGAAGGTAAAACAAGAGGTTTATACCGATCTGGAATTTTACAAGGTACAGGGGTATGTACAGCAGGTATAGGTTCATCACAAAATTCGGAAAAAGGATCTTGATCAAGCTCAAAAGCATGCAAATCTTTGGTATTCACAATCTTCAAAGGGAAAGAATCAACGGGAGGCCGAGGATCTTTTCTCAAGCATAATATACTTTGGGGAAAAGAGAAGAAATAATTTATGACAAAGAACAAAATGTCTTGGATAAAATTCCAACTTGAATACCTGATATGTCCATGTTGTCCTTTCATGTTTTTGCTGGTCGGGATCATCCTCCAGTGGAGTCTTTGGATTTGATCTCGAAAATGATTTAGAGTCGCCAAGTGAATGATTTCAGCCTGTCAAGTGTCTGATCGTTGTTCACCATCAACAATCAGATCTGAACTTGATACATGTACTAGGGTAAAGTGTCAATGAATCACTACGTTCACAAGCTCACGAAGATTGACTGAAGCAGCGTTTATCTACTAATGCTGATGTAAAACAAGAGCGTTTTCGAAGGCTACCTGGCGTAACTTCAGGCTCCATCTAAGACTTATGAAATAACACGTCAATGAGCAAACGATCAGTTGTTCTCCCCAGTATGGTCGCCAGTATGTTAGCGCTTGAAATTTCACCTCAGGCTGAGAAAGGTAAACCTCAAGGCAACATCAAACCATTCAGCCTCGTAGCTAGCCCTACGGGGCAGGAGAAGGCTCTCTCCGGTCAATCTCGATAAATCTTCAATGGGATGAGATGACCAACACGGTAACACTGATATTAGGCTAGTAAACTGATTTGAAGGTTGATTTGGGGGTTTTTGGGGTTTTGGTGGCAAATTGAGGAACTGCAATTTAGGGTGCGGGGATTGGACACAGTTTCTGCAGGGGGGTCTTTGGGGCAAGGTAGGAACCTGTATTGATGTCTTTAGCTGAAAGGGATGATTAAGAAGAAAGATGAGAGGGCTAAAGAGAGCAAACAATGGATTTGAATTCTCTTTAGACAACAGAAAACATAGAAATTAAACAAATTTAAAAGCAGAGCATGGCCAGCATGAATTCTAACTTTATCACTTCATTTGTTTAATATGCAGCAATATAGAAAGGAAATGAATCACATAACAAAGCTTACAATAACATGTAGAAACACACCATCAACACATGAGTCCACAAGAATCCCAAAGATGACTGCAAAACCCTGGTCTTCCTTAGCCAAAAATTGCAGAGATACAAGTGAAATATACAATGATAGCTCCTCCCTCAAGAGTCCAACCATGAAAATGAGCAAGAAAGTACATAATATAGATGATCTAACCTCTTTCCCTACCTCCATGGGTCGAGTTCACTATCCTAGGAGCTGTTTGAACCACTTCTAAACTAAGCACTACAAAATAGGCAGTCAAAACAACTTGCCTCTATAAACTTGGAAACCAGTTAATACATTCAATTTTTACCCTTTACATGCAAGAATCTTCTAGAGGAGTTAAACAAGAGTAAAAATATCCAAAAAGTGCCACAAGTACAGTCAAGAGGATCACCATCCACCTCAGAAAGTCAAACTGGAGCTAAACTGCGTTTTCTGGGCTGAACTGGTCAAATCTGGCAAAGTTCCCTCAACGGGTCGCGCACATCTTCCTCAACGGGTCGCGCACTTTGGAGCCCTGTTTGGAGGCCTTCCTGGTGTCAGAATGAGGTGCAGGATAGCTCGTTGGAAAGGTCTCTGAGTCTACTTTCCAACCCAACCGGAATTTTTGGATTTGGAGGTCATTTGCCCAGTCAAAAGTCAATTCTCCCAAGACTATTTCTGCAGCTCAAAAAGGGGGCAGAAAGTCAAAATTTGGCTGTATTTTGACCTTTTGGAGGCCCAAAACTCCATAAAAACTCAAGTCCATCCATAGGCATGTGTAACTTTGCATGAAAAATCCAAAAATGTTGAGTTTTTGCAAAACGGAGCTACGATGACAAAGGGTCTCACCGGGGGTGAAACCCGTTGAGAAGCCAAAACCTGTAAATTTCCCAAAAACGCCAAAATTACCCAAAATTCTCCAAAATTTTTGGGATTTGTGCTGTAGATGATGCTAGTGAGTGCCATGATCCTTGAGGGATGCCTTAGCCAAGATACGGAGTGGATTCGGCCTTTTTCTCCGTTTTAGTGCCTCGGTCAACCTCCTTTGAAAAACTTTCATTTTAGCTTTGCAAACATGCATCCTTGCCCAATAGTGATTTTTCATGTTTCTCAGCAGCTTTTTCTCTTGGTTGGCCTTAGCCAACAACCTCTCCAAGTGGGCATTGACCTGGATGAGCATAGACTCACGATCAGCAGGCAAAGGATCACAGGGCCTCCTTCGGTTTAGGACTCGGTCACTACGAATCCTCCATAATTCATCAAGAACTTTCTCCTCCTCTAGCTGTTTGTTCCGCTGCTCCAGGTAGGTGATGGTCCATTGGGCACCCTCAAGTCTCCTCTGCAAAACATCATTCTCGGCCCTGAGATGCTGAATGATCTCCTTTGCCTCTTGGCTAGGAGAGCTGGCCTCAAGATCAATCACCGGATCCTCATGAATCATGGGCTCTTTGCCCCTCTGCTGTACCTGTGCTGGTGAAGAAAGCGAGGCCCCTTCCACCTGATGTGGAGATAACACTCGCTGATCTGAAGATGAAAGCGAGACCCCTTCCACCTGCTGTGGAGATAGTACTCGCATAGCTGCTGCAAATAAGGCCCTTGGGCCTTTCTGATAGGTGACCAAAGGAGTGGAGCTGACATGTCGGGTGATGGGAGCATCAGGCTGCTAAGATGGTCCACTCTCCTCATGAATGGTCTCCTGATGTGGCTGAGGTGGCACTGTGAAAAACTCACGGGAGATGAACTCCTCCCATGAGATGCCCTGCTGTGTCAACTGATGCAATACTACTAGCTGAATCAAACCATAATGGCAAAGGCTCCTGTACTGCTGGGCCGGGGTCTTCCTCTGCAACATGGGCACCATCCTCTGAATGTTATGGGAAAGGGGTAGGGTTTACATTTTTAGTCATTAGGGATGGGGAAAGATTTGCATTTCATTTATAAAATAATATGGGAAGAGAGATGAACATATGAGTGTAAGTGATAGGGAAAGGAAGGGAAGCCAACCAAAGGGAAAAGTAACTTGAAACAACACAAACCCTAGCACAGTTTGGTCATGAACATAGCAGCCATATAAAGAGTTCCACTTGCAAAATTTTGATCATAAACGCATGCCCATGACATCCACCATTCATAACAACAATGAATCCATGTTTAGAGCACCTACCTCGAGCAAATTTGGTGATTTGGAAGAAGATTAGGGAAATTTTTTGAAGTTTGCAGCAGACTGGCTCAACGGGTCGCGCACTTCCCAACAGGTTGCGCACGTTGAAAAAATACACTGCAGGCAGCCTCTTGACGGGTCGCGCCCCTCTCAACGGGTCGCGCTTTTGCAGGAGGCTTTTGGAGGCCTTCTGGGTATCAGAATTAGGTGCAGGATGGCTCGTTGGAAAGGTATTTGAGTCTACTTTCCAACCCAAGTGGAATTTTTCAATTTGGAGTTGATTTGACCTGTAAAAAATCAAATCGCCCAAGACTGGTCAAAAAGTGCCAAATGAGGCTGCCTGAAAGAAGAGTGCTGTTTCAGTCAACTTTTGAATGCCTTCCTCAACCCCAAATTGATCTCATGATAGCTAATTGGAAAGATCTTTGTGTCTAGTTATCATTTTACCCATCAAGCAAATCATTTGGCCAACCAAGCTAGGCGAAAACTTGATTTTCACAAGGTCACTTTCAGAGGTGTCTTTGATTCTCCTGAGGCAACGGTATTCTTGACATTTTTCTCAAATCATGACACCTGTGCAAAACTTGAATGAGTTTTTCCTTCCTTGGCATGTTTTGGACAAAAACCTCTCTTAGTTTCCCAAAATTCATCTTTGATTGCTCTGAAACATCATTTGAGTGCGACTTGTCCCGATGTGTGAAACAAGGAATTCTGTCAAAATGAAGCGAAATGAAGGGGATAGGGGGCTTCTAAATTATTGAGGAAATTTTTGGGAGTGGGGAGGGATGTTAGGAAGCAGGAGAAAGTGGAATCTCAGAGATTGAGCAAGGGGAAGGGGTCCAAAAGGGCAAAACACAGGCCAAACCTAGAAAATTGCCAAGTTGTAGCTAGAAACTAGGGTTTGTGCAAAAATGAGGAATTTGGCGGATCTAAGGGATGGGAAGTGTTTGATAAGGTACTTTAAGGATAGGGGAAGGTGTATGAACATCAGGAAACAAGTTTCGTCGGTGATTTAACCATCCAAGAGAAATTGCCTTCAAAACCCTAGGAGAGGGAAATGAGCTTGCCTAGGCACAACTGAAGCATGAATAAGGTGTAAAATGACTCATTCGACACTGACATGATAATGAAAACCCTCCGAATGATGATAGGCTCAGCTGAATGATGACATGGACTGACATTTGGGCAAACCCTAGGCTTAATGCCTAGTGACCAAATTTTGCTTGAAGACTCACTGAAATGACAAAATTTGACCTTGACACTCTGAGACCACTGTGTAAGAGCATATTTGATCACTGTAGGAAGGCTGGAAAGACTGACACTAATAGAGGCAAAGGCTTCGAAAAGGCGGTATGGCTATATTGCAGGGCACATGCAACCTTGATAGTACAACGCGCAAAAGTTTTAGAAGATGAATGGGTTGGCAGTTGTTGAAATCGCAGGAGAGAGAGGAATGCTTATATTGAAATGGACAATTGAAATTTGTGCAAAAAACAACTATGACCACTCCAGATTTAAAGGCCGAGGATTGAAAATATTGAACCAATTTCTAGATTTAGAGGCTAAGGATTTTCCAGTAGAATTGAGAAGAGCGAAGGAGAAGTTTTGATGAATTATTGCAGAGGGACCTATTATGATAACATAAATGCTAAAACTTTAGTTAGGGACCTATTCTACTTTCAAGGGAAGCAGTTGACTAGATATTTCTTTTGCCTAAATGCAAGCATATTTTCCTATATTTGTTCTAGGACATACAAAATATATTTTAAGTTTATCTTTGCATACATGAACTTGAGAGATACTTAAAATATATTTGTTTCTGTAATTAAGTAATGACTATTATTTTTTAAAATTGTTATGTAAAGCACTATATAAACAGTTTCTGAAGATGTAAAGGGGGTTGGAACTTGTATGAAGAAAAGGACTATACATTGATGTAAGCCGTGGATTGTACTCAAAGTGATCAATTTATAGAAATATAGAGAGTTTTTTTCCAGGATTCCCGTGTCAAACAATTGGTGATGTGTTTTCTTATGTAAAATTGTTTCTTTTTCTCATTTTCCATATGTTTTTCCCTCTTTATTGTTGCAAGAAGATTAAGGGCCGAATTTTCTTAAGTGTACTCTTCTCTGGCTTTTTAAAAATATAAATGTTTTCTTTTGAGATTTATGTATAGAATTCATCTACGTATGCTCTATATTTAAATTGATCTTAAATCATATTCATCATATTCATCCCACAAATACTTTATAAGATCCAAAAGTTTTCCTATCCTGCCATGTTACCATGTTACCGAATGGTTCATGACTCCATGCCCAGTGGAATTTTCTTGCATATTTCAACAATTTTTTTGAAAAACCCATATCAAACTCAAATAGCTAGCCTAAAATCTGAAGTAGAAATCTAAATCATATAGAGAGATCCCTCTCTAAAGCTAGAAGGGCTAGATCCAAATTTTAAAAGTGGTTTTGTGGCTACCTTTGTAGTTTTCGTCCCCAACCTAGGAAAATTACGGAGTGATAACATTATGGAAACCATTTTGGGGACTCAAAGGGTTCTACATTCCCCAGAAAGATCATCAAAGTTTAGGTTTGATTGCTGATGGTGGACAATGATCAAAGACAAGAAAGATGAAACATTCACCTGGTGATTCCAATCATTATTACATTCAGATTCAAAGACTCCACTAGAGGACGAGATTTGATGACAGAAGAATGGAAGGATATTTCAGAAAGACCAGGTATCAAAGTTTCAATTTTTTACAAGAAACTTTATTCTTTTACATAAGATAACTCGTGTATTTATTTGAGCCTATAAAAAGGAGTTTCTGTCATCTACTGTATCCGAAAGAATAATACGGATCTGTACCTTATTCCCTTTTTGAAATTGTATATCATTCCTTTGAAGTTGCAAATGCATATACTTATTGTATTAGTGATCCTGAACAAGACCCAAATGATAATTATTGTCAAAGAATTACAATTCCATCTCAAAAAACCACAGTCATGGTTGCCGCCCGATATGCTCCATTAGATCTGCAATCTCCTTTACTTGATTTACCACAAAACTCTTAACCAAGGTTGCCTCAATTCGATGGCACTAGACCCACTACAACACAACAAGACATAGACAAAATGAATGACTTTGTAGATATTGAAGAAGTTGATTTTGATGATGTTAAGATGAGGATATTTTCCCAAATCCTAGCTGGAGAGGTCAAAAAATGGTATAGAGGACTAGTAGTAGGCAATATTGTTAATCCTCAACAATTTGAGCACACTTTCCTTGATAGATGGGAGGTCAAAAAGAACCCTTTCCAAATTATGGTTGAGTATATGAATCTAGAGAGGCAATCGAGAGAATCAGTCCAAGATTTCTCAACTAGATTCAATAAGGTTTACAATTCCATCCTAGTAGACATAAATCCTCCCCCAAGATTGGCTTTACTTCACTATCTAGATGGATTTGATGCAAAGATATCTTAAGGGAAATAAACCTAACAACTTTGGAAGAAATGCAAAAAAATGTTGTTGATATAGAAGTGAATCTATTGATCAAAAGGGCCAAAATGGAAGCTGAAAGAAGGGGAGTGGTTGAGGAAGAGTTTCCTCCATCATTAGAAAATAAGTTGGATGCATTAGTGAAAATCATGCAAAGGTTGATGGAAAAATTCACTTCGCAAAACAAACCTACTGTTAGGGAGCAACAAAGAAGACCTCCTTTCCAAGAAGATTTTGCAGAAGGAGAGATTGTTGATTCATGTCAACATGAGATACATACTGATTATTTTATATATTCACTTGAAGACAACAATGAAGAACATGAAGAAGATATTGAATCAGGTGAAGAAACTTTGCCCTTGTGTTTTGCTTCATTTCAATTACTGAAAGAGAACTTTCATAGTGTTATAAGTCAACAATCTCATAGTCTTGACATCAAACATGAGGAAAACAATGAGTTAGCTGATGGAAACCCTCTACCCTTATCTTTTTCTTCATTTGAACTGTTGAAAGAAAATTATAAGATTACTAATGAAGCAGGGAGGCAAGTTGACAATAGCATAGATTGGCAACAACCTTTTCATGTATTTGATGACCCTGTTATTTGTTATATGGAAGACTCTTTCAGTTCAAAATCACAACCATTGAGTAACCATGAGATTGAAGATGCAGTTGGAGGGTTGAAACATGAAGAACATTGTGAATTAATTCAAGGTGGTTCTATGCCATTAAGTTTTTGTTCATTTGAGTTCTTGAAGAAAATGTTAAAAATATCACTGGAGCAATGGATCTTGAGCTTATACAGGGGCCTATAGTCTCTTTGGAACTAATACACAATAAATTTCATTAGCCCTTTTCAGTTTTCAATGATCCAATAACTGATCTTTTGGATGGTTTATGCAATCAAATTTCTCCTCATTTAGTTAGTTGTGAACTTGAAAATAGGGGTGATGAAGACTTAGTTTGGAAGCCAACATCAGTGTTTTGTCTGGTAGTGGTTTCATTACAAAGGTCATGTGAAAATTTGCAACCCTATTACGATAGTTATAAGTTGAAATTGCATGAAAGAAAGAATGCATATAAAGTTTTGTATTCCGTGTATGTAGACCACCAGGAGAAAAATTGTAATCTGTTAGATGAGACGAATTTCAGTGATTATTCATTTCAAGATCCTTTTACAAGCCTGTTGGAATCATCAAACAAGGTAGATATTATTTAGTTCACCAGTGAAAAGATTGGATTTAGTTTGATATTTGATTTGTTTCCGCCATTTAATGTTCCAAATTTTATCTTGTTAAAGTGTAGTCAAGCAACCAAATTACATGAGAAACTACTTGATTGGCTTTAATATAAATTTAAGATAACTTCATTCAACCCTTGTGCTCAATAAAGTAGGATAAGTAGATAGGAATGTGAATAAACTCAACATTCTGAGCATCTTTTTCAGCCGTATTTTTTGAACTTCAGTTTGCAGTAGAGTTTTCAATTTTCAACGTACAAATCAGATTCCAATCTAAAGAATGGATTTGTTTTAGTTTTGAGTCTTGAAATAGATTACCAATTGGGTTTTAGTTCAGCGGTTCCAGGGAATAACATGCTGCATGTTCTAGATCATCCCAATGGAGAAGGCTATTGATCTACGGTGTTCTTTGGTGGCTCATAGGGAGAATGCCATCCCCAATTGGAGCCAATGTTAGCATCATATAATTTCAGGTTGAAATGTCTCCTTCCTATTACTCATTTCAAGTATTTGATGGTCAATGTAGCCTATGTATCACTAAGGTGTCATAACCTAAAGGTTTACTGGTCAAAGGAGCCATTTATTTCTTGAAGTCATATGGTCAAGACAAGTCAAATCTGAAAGTTTGGGAGGCTTTTTTTCATATAAAGTCTACTTTAGATCATGTTATAGGTGTTTTCATTGGAAATTTTCAGAAGAATATTTCCAACGGTATATTCGGTTCTTCAAACTAACATCCAGATCAAAAGATAGATAAAATTGAAGTTTTTCTCCTCAAAACCAGAAAATAAAGTAAAAACACAAAAAAATCTAACTTTTGGGTATTTTCTTTCTGCCACATGTCAGCTCGGTGTGATATCAGAGGATCAATAGGGAAATCAGAAATTTCATATTGGCAAAACAAAGCGATCAATGATCTCATATCGACATATTAGAAGATCCTGCATATTGAATGTGCGGTCGATGAACAAACATATTGGTGAATCGACAGTTGGTGGGTCCAGGTCATATTGCATATTGGTGATCAGTGTTTTCCAAGTGACAGCATTAAGAAAGTTGTGATCAGTGAACATTGATAGTGTTAAGTTGCCGGGAAAGTGCCTTCAGTGTTAAAGTGCCAGGGAGGGCCGAATACATATTAACAAAGGATTTTATTAAAAAAACTAGAGCAAGACTGGGCCTTTTCTCTCTCCTCTAGCAAGACACATGGTGGGCAGTGATTGGTTCTGATAAAGCTACATGGAATCTAATGTCAGCATGACGTGGCAGTATGCAAGGACACGTGGCAGGCAGTTTGAGCCTTTTGAGGGGTCCTAAGGGGGAAAATTAGGATGACACATGTCACCACTCACAATGTGCCACGTGGAAGTGATGACATCATTATCATAGTTCGCAAGTCGGAGGTTGAAGGATATCAACGTTTTGTAACATGTGACACTTCAAAAGTTCTGATAGAGGGAGCTCAGATAGAGGGGCTAGCACGCAGTTATGAAGACTTAAATAGCTTAGGCGCTAATAATTTTATAAAGGAAAATTGCCCCCGGCAAGAGCCTAAATGCCTTAGCACCTCAAGAGCTAAGCCGATCATCACAACCTCGATCCTATGTAAATAAATACGGGAAGGGACTAAAGCCAAAGGGACCAAGGGAATATCGGAATTCGTTGTTGTTGTAACGTTACTTAATTCAAAAGTTCTGATGAGGCAAAGGCTCTGAAAAGGCAGTATGGCTATATTAAATGGCATATAGAACCCCTATAGTACAATGTGCGGAAGTGTTAGAAGATGAATGGGTCAAAAGTTGTTGAAATCACAGGAAAGAGGGGAATGGTTATTTGAAATGGACAGTTGAAATTTGTGTGGAAAACAACTACGACCACTCCAGATTTAAAGGCAGAGGATCGAAAATATTGAACCAATTTCCAGATTTAGAGGCTAAGGATTTTCCAGCAGAATTGAGAAGAGAGAAGGAGCAATTTTGATGAATTATTGTAGAGGGACCTGTTATGATAGCATAAATGCTAAAAATTCAGTTAGGGACTTGTTCTACTTTCAAGGGAAGCAGTTGACCAGATATTTCTTTTTCCTGAATGTAAGCATATTTTCCTATATTTGTTCTAGGACATACAAAATATATTTTAAGTTTATCTTTGCATACATGAACTTGAGATATACTTAAAATATATTTATTTCTGTAATTAAGTAATGACTATTATTTTGTAAAACTCTTATGTAAAGAATTATATATATAAAATTGAATATGTAAAGGGGGTTGGAACTTGCATGAAGAAAAGAGTTGTACATTGATGTAAGCCATCGATTGTACTCAAAGTGATCAATTTACAAAAATACAGAGAGTTTTGTTCTAGGATTCCTGTGTCAAACAATTGGTTATGTGTTTTCTTATGCAAAATTGTTTCTTTTTCTCATTTTCCATATGTTTTTCCCTCATTATTGTTGCAAGAAGATCAAGGGCCGAATTTTCTTAAGTGTATTATGCTCTGGCTTGTTAACAATATAAATGTTTTCTTCTAATATTTAAGTATAGAACTCATCTGTGTATGCTCTATATTTAAATTTATCTTAAATCATATTCATCCTATTCACCCCATAGATACTCCATAATATCTAAAAGCTTTCCTATCCTACCCTATTGCAACTACTCTGTCATTTTGTGATTGATTACCCAAAGGTTCATGAATCCATGCCCAATGGAATTTTCCGAAATCTTTCACCAAACTTTTGAAAAACCCATCTCAAGCGCAAATAGATATACTAAAATCTGAAGCCGAAATCTAAATCATATGGAGAAATCCCTCTCTGAAGCTGGAAGGGATAGATCCCAACTCTAAAAGTGGTTTTGTGGTTACCTTTGTAGTTTTCTTCCTCAACCTAGGAAAGTTACAGAGTGATAACATAACCTCTAGTTCTTGTCCTAGAAGTTGTTCTCCTGTTGAAGAGAGGAAAATTACTCCTTCTGTTGGGGATGTGGGTTCGTCAACTACAACTTCGGTAGAAGAAGTTGGTGAATCTCTAGGTTGGATTTCAGATCTATGCACCTCAGGAAGTCTATGTCTACCTGCCAATGATGGGATGTGAGTATGGTTGGATGGTGTGGCACTATGAGGTCTAGGTGGAGTGAGTGGTGATGTTGGAATTGAAATTCTACCTCTACTTATAAATCTACCCCTAGAATCCCTTTCTCTATGCATAAATGTTTTTATCATTTTTCAATTTATTTAATTTAAGAACTTTTAAAATGATATGCAAGAATGGAAACCTATATACACATCCCCAAAAACAACGCCAAAATGTTGGTAAATTAATTGTTCCTAATTTACTTTATTAATTTTCAACCAGGATTCGTGTACTTGTGAAATGTATTTGCACTATACATGCTAGGATTCTTTCCGTTGAACCAATTGATTCTAGAAATGAAACTAGTTCTAAGTATGGACACAAATTGGAGAGTAATTACACACATGTTATTTCATTCTAAATTTATATTAAATCCTAATTAACTGAATTGAAAACCTCTTCTTTGCAGAAATTGAAAATCTACCTTAAGTTGCAGAATTCAAAACTTCCTTCTATGAAAGTAAAATGTTGAAAAGCCAAAGTTCATGAAAGAAACAATCTAATTCTATTTTGCATAATTCAAAGCATTCTACACTATATTTAAAAAAATGAAACTCTTATGCTAGATTGTAGTAAAGAAATCCTAGATTAATTGCATGAAGGAGAAATTGCCATAAAAATATCTACTTACATAAAACGAAATGAAAATCTTTACAAATTTGAGAATGATTACTTGTGTGCATATTTATCCTCTAAAGAGTGTTTCATTAACAATTAAGAAATCAATTTAAACTATGAAATGATCAAGTGCTAGAAAGAAGATGCATTCAATAATTGAAATCTTTTTAATGCTTTTATGTTTATGAGTACTCTGCAACCAATTGAAAAACAATAAAAAAAGTAACTATAATGGAAAAAAAATTCTTAAAAGAAATTATAATGTGGGAAACAAAACAAAAAATTATGAATAAGACCTCACAACTTAGAGGGGGCCCTCTCGGAGTGCAGGTTTTATTAGTGCTCAAAGGCTTCTTTACACACGCATTTGACAAAAACACAAGTGATTTGTATTATAACACAAAGTATCAATTTTCTCCACAAAATAACTATAAACTTAGTAGTAACAACCTTATGTCTCTTGTCCTGCTTACAACATTTATACAAATTATAAAACAAATTTGAAAGACTTGTAAGCCGATATGATATGAATCATTTCAACATCTAAGAGACTGATTTATCTTAGAGGTCAATCTCTTTATGACTTGTTATTGAAAAGGTAATTCATAGGAGATTTATCTCGATCTACAACCTTGACAGCTAATCGAATCTTTAGTCTTGCTCCCTTGATGTTTTTTATTTCTTTGCTACCCGTGTTTAATTGCTACACACAGTTCCCAAGTTTGACTTTGCCTTTGACTTCAAGATTTCTTTAACCCACGTAGCTTGCCAAGTGATGCCAGTAGGTGGTTATCCATCTGGAACCCATTTTCACCTTTTTGGTAGTCTTTTTCCTTTTACTGGAGTGTTGCAACCGGTCTAACACTGGATTTTGTTGCGGAAACAAATATCAGTTACAAAATGTTTTTAATTTCGTAATTGTAAGAATATTTTCATCATAATTCATTAAGAGGCATAAATTATAATTATGGATGTTGAATAACTTTTTGAGAGTTGACCTTGACATTAAACATGTTGTGTTTTCTTCAAAATGGTGATAAGGAGGTGAAAGAAGATGAATTAAGAGAGAAAAAGGGATAGTAAAAAAGAAACAATTCCAGACTTCAACAAATAGTTTGTTGGGTTTTAATTGATTTTTGAACTATTTCTTCCTGTAAATATTCCATGCCTATGTGACTTTCCAGCTAATCTGGTTGATCAAGTGACTCACATCAATTATCATTTTTTCTTTCATAGAAATACTATGTTCCTAAGCCGCTTCCTTGTCTTTTTCAATCAAATAAGATGTAACATCGTATTGCAATAAAGAGGTAAAATCAAGTGAAACCAGATATTTTGATGCTCCAACATTTTTCTCTTGCATAGATGGAGAATTAGGCTCTACAGGAATATTAATAAATCAAAAGGTCAAAATTTCAGGCAATTTTTGTTGGTTGTGGAACCTGATTATCTTCTTTATTTAGAGGTATCACCACATTGGACCCCAGTTTGTAAGTAAAATGTACGTTGCAAGGGGGATCCCGGGGGGGGGGGGAGACTGCGATGTCTGGGAGCCGCCCCTGGCGGCGGATTGGGGGAAGCGCCCCCGAAGCTAAAAATAGATGTAAAATTGCCTTGTAAAATGTTGTAATTTCGTAGTCAATTTGGGCCGTTCATTAGGCAGAGATTTGACGGTAGAAGTTATGTTTAATTTAGGTTTTTTTGCCCTAGAAGGCAACCCTTCGCTATATTTGAGGGAATTGTATTGCGTCTATGTAGATCTATATTCTTAGTGAGAAAGATAGAGGAGATTGTGTGAGATAGAAGAGGGAATTATAACGGATTTGATGTAGGTTGTACCTCTTTAGTTTGCTGGATAATATAAAAGGAAGGACTGGCTATTTCTCCATGGACATACCCCAAATTGGGTGAACCATGTATATCTGCATCTCTCTTGTTTTATGTGTTTTCTGTGTTTATATTTCTGCAATATATTTTATGTGTTCCATTGCTCTGTAATATATAATTTCCGAACAACTGGTATCAGAGCCAAAGGTCTATTTGGCTGATAAACTCGTAGGAGAGAAGGGTTCTTGGTTTGAGTGGGAGCAATGACGGAAGATGGTAGGTTTGGGGTCGAAAAATTTAACGGCCAAAACTACCACCTATGGAAGATGCAGATGGAAGATTATCTGTATCAGAGAGATCTGTACCTACCATTGAGCAGAAAGACAAAGAAGCTGACAAGTATGACAGACACAGAATGGGATATTCTCGACAGAAAGGCACTTGGAACAATACGATTGTGTCTAGCGGCGTCGATAGCCTTTAATATTTCAAAGGAAATGACAACGGAGGGTTTAATTTTGACATTGGCCAAACTATATGAAAAACCCTCGCCCTCAAATAAGGTATTTCTTATAAAGCGTTTATTTAATATGAAGATGTCAGAAGGTGGATCTGTTGTTGATCATTCAAATGAATTTAATACAGTTACCAGTTAGTTAAGTTCTGTAGGGGTAACTTTTGATAATGAATTTAGGGCTCCGTTATTTCTGTGCTCATTGCTAGAAAGTTGGAATGGTTTAGTTATGGCAATTAGTAACTCTATCTCTGGATCTAGTACTTTAAAGTTTGATGATGTTGTCGGTGCAATCCTTATCGAGGAAATGCAACGTAAAAGCTCCGGTGAGACAGCACGTAATTCTTTTACTACAGAGACTAGGGGAAGAAAAATGGAAAGAGGAAAGAGCCCAGGATATCACATTAAGTCAAGGAAAGGCAGATCCAAGTCTAGATCGTGGATAGTGTGCTAGAAATGCAGGAAGAAAGGACACCTGAAGAAAGACTACAAGTCTCGGAAGGGAAAATAAGGAGACACACAACAAGAAAACAACCATGAAGCGAATGTGACAGGTGATGTGTTGCAAGACGCTTTGATTATTTCATTAGAAAATTTTATTGATGCCTGGGTGGTAGATTCAGGGGCCTCATTCCATGCCACACCTGATAGGAAACATTTTCATGATTATGTTCAAGGAGATTTTGGACATGTTTGATTGGGTGATGATAAACCTTGTAAAATCATTGGAATGGGTATAATTTTCATAAAACAGCAGAATAGAAATCAATGGCTATTGAAGGAGATAAGGCATGTTCTAGATCTGAAGAAAAATATAATTTCAACAGGGCAGTTGGGAGGTGAAGGTTGTGTAACTACTTTTATAGATAAAACCGGGAAGGTTGATAAAGGAGCACTGGTAATAGAAAAAGGAGAAAGGGTTGGTACATTGTATTTATGCAATGTCATTTCTAATTTTGTTAATGATTTAACCTCTATAGGAGAAGATACGACATTGTGGCATCATAGGCTCGGGCACGAGTGAGAAGAGGATGCATATTCTTCAGTCAAGAAATTTGTTTCCAGGTATGAAGCATGTTGATTTAAAATTCTGTGAGAATTGTGTTTATGGAAAACAGAAGAGAGTTAGATTCCTCAGAGTTGGAAAAGAAAATAAGAGCAAAAAATTAGAGCTTGTGCATAAAGATATATGGGGACCTGCTCAGGTATCATCTCTCGGTGGCTCTCATTATTATGTTACTTTTATTAATGATGCATCCAGAAAAACCTGGATTTGTTATTCGAAATAAATCTGATGTATTTGATACTTTCAAGAAATGGAAAGCTTTGGTTGAAAATGAGACAGGAAAAAGTTGAAGTGTCTCAGATCAGACAATGGAGGTGAATATTGCAGGAAAGAGTTTGATAGGTATTGTTCAGAGAATGGAATTCACAGAGAGAAGACAGTTCCAGGAACACCACAAGAAAATGGTGTGTCAGAAATGATGAACAGGACAATCATGGAGCGTGCAAGGTGCATAAGATTGCATGCAGGATTGCCTTTACAATTTTGGGCAGATGCTATAGATACTGTTTTTTATCTAATAAATAGAGGGCCTTCAAGTTCCTTGGATGGTGGTATTCCAGGGGAGGCATGGATAGGTAAAAAGGTAAACTAGTCATTTTTAAAGATTTTTGGTTGTGAAGCCTTTGTCCACATTAATAAACAAAATAGAACAAAGCTTGAGGCAAAATAAAATAAATGTACCTTTATTGGATATGGTGTTAATGATTTTGGTTATCACTTTTATGATTATGAAAAAAACAAAATCATTAGGAGTAGAGATGTCATATTCAATGAAAAGGTTTTATATAAGGATCAAATGCAGGAAAAAGAAAACAGAGAATACACGGTGCTTGATGAGATCACAAAAAAAGTGAAAGTGCCTGGAAATCATAATGATCAACAACCAGAACACCAACAACAACCACAATAGCAACAAGCACCTTAAACACCTGAAAGTGGTGTTAAAAGATCTACCAGGGTAAGTAGACCCCCTCACCGATACTCTCCTTCATTATATTATGTATTGTTGACTAATTCTGGAGAACCAGAATTTTATGAAGAAGCAGTGTAGGTAGAAACCAGGAAGAAGTGGGAGCAAGCCATGAAAGAAGAGATGGACTCCTTAGCACATAACCAGGCTTGGGACTTAGTTAGGTTGCCTGCAGGTAAAATAACATTGCAAAATAAATGGGTTTACAAGTTGAAGGAAGAAGATGGAGGTAGAAAAAGTTATAAAGCTAGACTTGTGGTGAAGGGGTTTGCACAGAAAAAGGGTATAGACTTTGATGGGATATTTTCTCCTGTTGTTAAAATGACTTCAAATAGAACTATTTTATGTCTAGTAGCAGCTGAAGATTTTCATCTTGAGCAGTTAGATGTAAAGACAACTTTTCTCCATGGGGATTTGGAGGAAGAGATATATATGCAACAACCACAAGGATATGAGGTAAAAGGGAAGGAGAAACTAGTGTGCAGGTTGAATAAGAGCTTGTATGGCTTAAAACAGGATCAAAGGCAGTGGTATCTAAAATTTAATAGGTTTATGTCTGAAGAAGGTTATACTAGATGTCACTCTGATCATTGTGTTTATCTCAAAAGGAAAAATGCAGCTATATTATATTTTTATTATATGTAGATGACATGCTTGTTGCAGGTTCTAACATGAAGGAAATAAATGTTCTCAAAAGAAAATTGGCGAACTCATTTGCAATGAAGGATTTGGGTGCTGCAAAACAAATCCTTGGTATGAGAATAACTAGAGACAGGAAGAATCACAAATTAGCATTTCCTTAGAGTGAGTACATACAAAAGGTTTTGATAATTTTTAATATGCAGAATGCAAAATTAGTTAGTATACCTTTGGCTAGCCATTTCAAACTAAGTAATGAAATGTGTCCCAAGGCTCAGGAAGAAACAGATTATATGTCTAAAGTTCCATATGCATAAGAAGTTGGAAGCTTAATGTATGCAATTGTCTGCACAAGGCCTGATATTGCACATGTAGTGGGAGTTGTAAGCAGGTACATGAACAATCCAGGAAAAGAAAATTGGATGGCAGTTAAGTGGATTCTGAAGTATTTGAGAGGCACCACAAATCAAGCATTATGCTTTGGTGATTCAAACATTTCTCTACAGGGTTATGTTGATGCAGATATGGCAGGTGATAGAGATAACAAGAGGAGATGTGTTTACTGTAGGTGGAATAACTGTTAATTGTGTCTCAAAACTGCAAAGTGTTGTTGCACTCTCAACAACAGAAGGAGAGTATGTTGCTGCTACAAAGGCTAGTAAATAAATGATTTGGTTACAAAGGTTTCTGGATGAATTGGGTAAGAAGAAGAAGTTGGGTAGGTTATACAGTGGTAGCCAGAATGTCATACATATTGCAAAGAAATATGCATTTCATTCAAAGAATAAACATATACAACTCAAGTATCATTTCATATGATCATCATTGGAAGATGGACAGTTGAAGCTGAAAAAGATACACACTAGCTAGAATCCTACGAATATGTTAACAAAAGTTGTAACCAGGGAGAAACTGAGATTCTTCTTAGCTTCAATTGGTCTTCAAGTATGATGAAGAAGATGAGAAACATCCAGGTCCAAAGTGGAGTCATTGTCCAGCAAATGAAGTAGCAGTGGAGTTGCTATAATCAGTATCAAAGTGGGAGATTGTTGGGTGTGGAGCTTGATTATCTTTTTTATTTATGTAGAAATTTTGAATAATATGACACTTATTCATAGAGATTATCCTGATTATACACTATTTGTGAAATGCATGCATAATACATAACCTCGTCTACGTTGATCATCAATTTGCAGAATCAAAACATTCGCATGCGCACATTGAAACACATCAATAACACATATCAACACAGTATGTAACCGGGAAAAGCATACAGCCGAAAACCCCCAACTATATGTATATTATAATGATAGAGAACATGTAACAATACATAGTACAATACTCCTCACAAGTACTCAGTACTATCTCCACCTGCTACACACAAACTAGCTCAGATCTGAATCAAGTCACAGGTTCAAATCTCCTCTGCTGTCTGCCTGCCTCTACTGTGCAATCCAATGTGAGAATAGGAATGATCCAAGCTCATTTTCCTTGGCTTGTACTGCACAATCCTCATTGGCAATCTCAATCACTGATTGTGCAAATCTCATGCACAGCTATAGTCACAACTGATAGTAGTCTCCACCTCTAACACCTGTCTCCACTGAACTGTCCATGCATTGAGTTAACTGATGTATTCTTTAGTTGCTTTATGAGTTAATAATTAGTGAATTAATTAATAATTAATTCACATCACTCATCACTAGTGTATTCTGCAATTAGACTAAATACAACTAGTTCAACCAAGTCAAATTGAACACAACTCCATCAACTCCTCAATCAACTCCACCAAACTCAATCACTTGAGTTCTAACTGAAGTCAATCATGCAATAGCTCAACTGACCCATAAGAAAAGCGCATTTCCTTCTGGCAGCTGCATGTGCCACATCTGTAGCTCGAACTGAAGTGCTCCAAGAGGATAAGATAATGTTTATAGTCCAAATATTATTAAGAGCTAATAATATTCGACTGTTCTATTTTTAGCCTGGCAGTCTAAAAATAGACTCCGCCCATATGTCTAAAAATAGAAGTCCATCTATTTTTACCAACATGACCAATCATCCACAAATAACATCCTGCAACTCATAGACCATGATCCATATGTGTAAAAATAGACTTTGCGCCAAAAATAGCCTGCGGGCCCACTTAGTGAAGGTGACTCCTTTTCACTAAGCTCCATCATCTTGTTGCATTTTCAACACTCCCTATCAACAAGATATGGATTATCTGCAACCCCTATCCTGCAACTCTGGAATGTTCTGCATGCAACACATTTGCCCGGTCCACTTGCTCCATCAACACTTGGAAAAAAAACACTCCCAACTGACCACTCTGTTGGGCTAGGAACATACTCTGATGCTGAAGCTCTACCTGCTGCTGACAAGTGCTCCCTCTCTGACATCTGCGCTACTGCAACATCTCCATGCATCTCACACCATTGCACACCTCTCTGTGCCACCTAGCACTGTGCAAAACACTTGCGCCTCTCACATTGCTGCAGCCTGCTAGCTATGCGCTGTCCTGGGATTCCCTACACTGTCGCTCTCTCTGCCGCTCCATCCGCATCTGTCTCTACCCAATCAGTCAGTTCCTGCTACTCCACATCAGGGCTCTCGTAGCAAGGTCTCATCCAAGAGGTTGGGTACCTCAAGTATCCTGCCCCTCCTCCTTGGGACGATCACTCTATATCGCCCCACCTCCTACTTGGAGGTATGGCTGCATGTGATCCCTCAGCCCACCTGGCTTGAAGTTTCCCCCTATTGGAGGTCTCTGCATGAGTATATGTCTCTACTCGATCTCCTCTCAGCTTCCCTTGTTGTGGCTACTCCACAACCTCCTGAAGCTGCTGCACCAATTGTGGCTCCTCCATAGTCGTCTGAGACTTCTTCTGGCTCTGCATGTTGAGAGGTAATATATGCTCCCTCTCAACCACCAAGTCTCCATCAGTTGCCTTGCTGCTCAAGGCTTTGCATGCATCTTGAACCTCAAGAGCATACAGGTTCTTGACCCGTGAACCAATCTGCTTCACCTGTCTAGTGATGATGTGTCCAAGGAAAACCTTTCCCTTACTGAAGACTACATCATAGCCTCTGTCTTCCAGCATCGCGATCAACACCAAGTTTCTCTTCAGTCCTGGTACATACTTGACATCGGTCAAGGTAAGGCGAGCTCCATGCTCCCTTTGAAAAATAACCATGCCTACACTTGAGACACTATACTTCTCATCATTACCCATCGCTATGAGTATCTGGAGATCTTTCTCCTCCAAAGTACTGAACAAACTCTTATCACCGGTCATGTGGAAAGAAGCTCCACTATCAAGAAACCAACCACTTCCCACCATGGATGAAACCATGCATGCGAAGAGTGTGAAATCCAACTCAAACTGTGAAGCAAGTGCCTCACCTTCAGATCCTTCCTCGGATCCCTTCTTGGATTTCCTCCGTGGACAATTTGCAGCATAATGGCCCACCTCATGACAACGAAAGCATCGCACTTTCGATGTTTCAACCTTCTTCCCATCATTAGAAGAACTAGATTCAGAAAGAGAACCCTTCTCCTTCCCCTTCTTTGCTTTGGCAACCAAAGCGCGATTTTCTTCATCAGATGCCTTTGATGAAGATCCATCCCTGGTATTCCGCCTGATCTCCTCTTGCACAAGATCTGACCAAAGTCTCTCCCATCCTGGCAATTTCTCCCAACCATTGACAGAGTCCTGATAGGAATGCCAACTCTTCGGAAGACCAAGGAGAGCCAAGCTCACCAAGTCCTCATCGTCGACAGTCACCCCCACACTTCCCAGCTCATCCCGGCATTGGGTGAACTTCGTGAGATACTTGGGCATACTGTCTTCATTCTCACACTTAATGTTTCTGAGTTTATCCTTGAGCGCCAACTTCCTCTGGTCACTCTTGCTTTGGAATAGATTTGTCAATGCTTTCCACATCAAGTAAGGAGAAGCCTTTCCATGCAGGCTGGATAAAATGTGATCCTTCACTCCCTCCAACAGAATCCTTCGACACTTTGCTGTCTTCTTTTGCCAAACCTCAATGTGAGAAGCATCAGCAGGCTTTGGGACCTCAGCCTCTATGAACTCCTTCAGCCCATTGTCATCTAACACCGCCTCCATCCTGTCTTTCCATGCAATATAATTCGAGTTGCTTTCAAGAGCATACTCCAATTGCAATCCGTTGAAAGACATTTCAACTTCGACACCAAGAAAACACTGCTGCAAATTTGAATTCCACCAGCTCAAAACTCAACCGCTTCTGATCTAAAATTCGTGAGAACAAAGTATTTCTCGTACAGAGATTGACTGTATGGGATTTTACCAGATATCTCACCTTCCAAAAGAAGGATGAATCCAGAGGCTACCTGGCCCGATTACAGACTTTGCCTGAAGAAATAAAATGTAATCACTTTCTGAATAATAGATCTGATGATCAACTCTGCTATGATACCATGTAGAAATTTTGAATAATATGACACTTATTCACAGATATTATCCTGATTATACACTATTTGCGAAATGCATGCATAATACATAACCTCCTCTACGTTGATCATCAATTTGCAGAATCAAAACATTCACATGCGCACATTGAAACACATCAATAACACATATCAACACAGTATGTAACCGGGGAAAGCATACAGCTGAAAACCCCCAACTATCTGTATATTATAATGATAGAGAACATGTAACAATACATAGTACAATACTCCTCACAAGTACTCAGTACTATCTCCACCTGCTACACACAAACTAGCTCAGATCTGAATCAAGTCACAGGTTCAAATCTCCTTCGCTGTCTGCCGGCCTCTACTGCGCAATCCAATGTGAGAATAGGAATGATACAAGTTCGTTTTCCTTGGCTTGTACTGCGCAATCCTCATTGGCAATCTCAATCACTGATTGTGCAAATCTCATGCACAACTATAGTCACAACTGATAGTAGTCTCCACCTCTAACACTTGTCTCCACTGAACTGTCCATGCACTGAGTTAACTGATGTATTCTTTAGTTGCTTTATGAGTTAATAATTAGTGAATTAATTAATAATTAATTCACAACACTCATCACTAGTGTATTCTGCAGTTAGACTAAATACAACTAGTTCAACCAAGTCAAACTGAACACAACTCCATCAACTCCTCAATCAACTCTACCAAACTCAATCACTTGAGTTCTAACTGAAGTCCATCATGCAATAGCTCAACTGACCCATAAGAAAAGTGTATTTCCTTCTGGCAGCTGCATGTGCCACATTTGTAGCTCGAACTGAAGTGATCCAAGAGGATAAGATAATGTTTATAGTCCAAAGATTATTAAGAGCTAATAATATTCGACTGTTCTATTTTTAGCCTGGCAGTCTAAAAATAGACTCTGCCCATATGTCTAAAAATAGAAGTCCATCTATTTTTACCAACATGACCAATCATCCACAAATAGCATCCTGCAACTCATAGACCATGATCCATATGTGTAAAAATAGACTTTGCGCCAAAAATAGCCTGCGGGCCCACTTAGTGAAGGCGACTCCTTTTCACTAAGATCCATCATCTTGTTGCATTTTCAACAATTTAGAGGTATCGCCACATTGGACCCCAGTTTGTAATGTGGCGGCAACGTCGCCCGTAAAATGTACGCTGCAAGGGGGGTCTAAGGGATAGGTGGTTGTGATCTTTGGGACCCCCCACCCTTGGCGGGGTATCGGGGGAAGCGCCCTCGAAGCTAAAAATAGATGTAAAATTGCCTTATAAAATGTTGTAATTTCATAGACAATCTGGGCCGTTCATTAGGTAGAGATATGATAGTAGAATTTATGTTTAATTTAGGGTTTTTTTTCCCTAGAAGGTAACCCCTCGCTATATATGAGGGAATTGTATTGCGTCTATGTAGATCTATATTCTGAGTGAGAAAGAGAAAGGAGATTGTGTGAGAGAGAAGAGGGAATTACAACAGATCTGTTGTAGGTTGTATCTCTTCAGTTTGCTAGATGATATAAAAGGAAGGACTGGCTTTTTCTCCGTGGATGTAGCCCAAATTGGGCGAACCATGTGTATCTTTGTCTCTCTTGTTTTTATGTGTTTTCTATGTTTATATTTCTGCAATATATTTTATGTGTTCCATTGCTTTGCAATATATAATTTCCTAACAACTGGTATTAGAGCTGAAGGTCTATTTGGCTGATAAACTCGCAGGTGAGAAGGGTTCTTGGTTCGAGTGGTAGCAATGGCGGAAGATGGTAGGTTTAGGGTCGAAAAATTTAACGGCCAAAACTACCAGCTATGGAAGATGCAGATGGAAGATTATCTGTATTAGAGAGATCTGTACCTACCATTGAGCAGAAAGACAAAGAAGTCGACAAGTATGACAGGCATAGAAAGGAATATTCTCGACAGAAAGGCACTTGGAACAATACGACTATGTCTATTGGCTTCAGTAGCCTTTAATATTTCAAAGGAAATGACAACGAAGGGTTTAATGTCGGCATTGGACAAACTATATGAAAAAACCTCAGCCTCAAATAAGGTATTTCTTATGAAGCGTTTAATATGAAGATGTCAGAAGGTGGATCTGTTGTTGATCATTTAAATGAATTTAATACAGCTACTAGTTAGTTAAGTTTTGTAGGGGTGACTTTTGATGATGAAGTTAGGGTTCTGTTATTTCTGTGGTCATTGCTAGAAAGTTGGAATGGTTTAGTTATGGCCATTAGTAACTCTGTCTCTGGATCCAGTACTTTAAAGTTTGATGATGTTGTCGGTGCAATCCTTATCGAGGAAATGCGACGGAAAAGCTCCGGTGAGACATCAGGTAATGCTTTGACTACAAAGACTAGGGGAAGAGAAATGGAAAGAGAAAAGAGCCCAAGATATCCCAGTAAGTCAAGGAAAGACAAATCCAAGTCCAGATCGGGGATAGTGTGCTAGAAATGCGGGAAGAAAGAACACCTGAAGAAAGACTACAAGTCTCGGAAGGGAAAAGAAAAAGATGCACAACAAGAAAACAATCTTGAAGCGAATGTGACATTCCTGGCTCTTTATAGTCTCTTCCTATTGTAAGCCAAGTTAATTATTATTATTGTAACAATAAATTAATTAATTGTTACTATTAGTGGTTCAATTAATTGCAATAAATTAATTAATTGTTACTATTAGTGGTTCAATTAATTGCAATAAGTTAATTAATTGTTTTATTAGTGGTTCAATTAACTACTAGTGCTTTTCAACCTTTAGAGTTGGAAAATAATAATTTTTAGTGATCTTTGATATTTAGAATTAGAAAATTAGAAATGATTAATTAAAATAATAAATAATTTATTATTTTATTATGTTTATTTATTGAGTATTAGGGTTAAAGAAAATCAATGTGTATGAGTTTTAACTTAGTGATACGTTTTCATTTAAAAAAAAAAAATCTTGTATGGTTATTAAACACTCTTGTTGATAACATAAATATTTTATATTGTATTGCGATTATTTGGTTACTCAACAATAGGTTGAGCTATGTTGATAACATAAAGATTTTATATTGTATTGCAACGATTTAGTTACTCAATAATATATTGAGCATGTTTTAGAGAGCTGGCCTCTCTTTTCATGATAATTTTCTTGAGGAAATCACTGTGGAATGGTTTGTTAGTTATTTTACTTGATTTTTTTTTGCTTCTCCTTTATTAAGAAGTATATTTTTCACTTATATTTTCTTTTGTTTGGTATTAGAGTTTGATCACAATTCAAGGTGTTATGAATATTTTATATTTTATATAATCTTAATTTTAGTAGGTTATTACATAAAGGAAATATAGATTAGAAATGGAGAAGTTTAATAGTACTAATTTTGAGTTGTTGAACCTCAAGATTGGGGATCTTCTCATAGATTGATATTTATGGCTTGTAGTATTTAGAACCAAATTTGTATGAAATATGAAGAGTAGGTGGTGTTGAGGAGAAACATGAAAAACCCTATTATGATTTGTTTTATCAATTTGATATACTAAATGTTTTAGAACAAAAATTCACAGCAACTCTTCACAAGAAGCTAGGATATTTGAGTTTAATATTTTATTATTCTTTTTCTTTTGGAAAAAGTTGTATTTCTTGACAATGGGTGATGGTGATTCTATAACCAAGCACCCAAATGATTTTAATATTGTTATGGCCAGTTTTGATCTTAGTTAAAATGATGATGGTCTGTAAACCAACATGAATATTCCATTGGAAAGATCATCATAAAAGATCTACTAAAATATATTCAAAAATTCAAAATCTACATTATAAGGGTTTATTTCTCATTAGATTTATAGATTTGTAAATTATTGTTTATTGTGTATGTAAGAAAATTATAATTATGCACAAAATAGAGAATAGTGAAATAAAACTCACAAATCACAAATCAACACAAGATATAACCTGGAAAACCCTTTTGGAGAAAACCCAACTAGAAGGTCACGTTGCTTTGTTCTCTTTCTCTGAATCGAAAATGGATATAAGTAAAAATAAGTGAGGGTTGTGGCCCTTGGGTTGCTACAATTCACAAATCCTCTCTATTTTCTCTTTCTCCATCCAATCTTTGACTACTCTGCTCATCTATAGAACAAAATGAACTCGAATAATGTTGTTGTTAGGCCTAAAACAACCCCATTTTTATGTTTTAAAAATAAGGACTCCATTTTTTTAGTTTCATTTCATAAAATTGCCAAAAAAACATATTAATTTTTGCAGTTGTCTATAATGAGACTTTTTGGAAGCCTTTCCGGTGGGTTTTTCCGGTCAAAATCCGGCAGCAATTTATTGGAATCGCAAGTTTGATAGCTAGTCTCTGCACAATGAAAGCGTCCCAGGGGTTTTTCAGTGCTGAATCCAAATATAAAGTTAAAAAACCATTTTAACTGCAACAAATCAAGATTTAACCTCAATTTCTTCCGCCGGATTCCGTGACCGGAATCTCCAAAAAGTCGCATTATAGACAACTCCTTAATTTTTTCATAATTAAAAAATAATAAATAATTATGGTTAAAGTTCGGAGTTCTAAATATTGTTAAAAATATTTATGGCTCTTGACTCCCAACCTCCCAAATATCCAATATTTCAATTTCGTGTAACCACAACTCCCGACTATCATGACTACCCGGATCTTCCCACCAATCTACTGACCATTTTTTTTTCACGTGATTTTATTTATTCAATTTTTTTTCTTTTCTTTGAATAAAACCTCAAATCGGGTAGTCAATAGTTTGATGTTCATTAGTGTTAGAACAAAATAATACCTCTAACCTTACAACCACCCGGCCATATCCTCGTTTCACAAGTTGATAAATGGTTTGCTTTCATATAAAATTTAATGAGGATTAATGAACTTGTACGTGCAGTAAAGGATTTTTAATTTCCTGATATTTTCGATAGATACACCATTATTTCTTTCGAGAAGTTGTTAAATGCAACAGTATTTTCCGCATAAAATTTCCTTGAGTTGTGTGTAAGTAAAACTGTTAATTTTTTGCAAAAATATTATTAAATTTTTATCAAGTCTGCATTCTGTTGGTTAGTATTCAACTTGTTTTAAACTTGTTAATTTAAAATTGTTCGGTTATTTTTATTAATTCCTTTTATTATTACACTTTTTTCTCTGTACATCTTATTTGAAAATGGTTAAGAAAGGAAAAACACAAGCCTCTAGACCAACAATTCAAGAAATCAAAATGAAAATGAAAGTGTTAGAATCCCCACAATCATGAGATTTCAATTTAAACTCGTCTCTCATCTTCATACGACCTTTAAAACTCATGAGGCAAGTAAGATTTCATGGGAATAATTTTTTTATTTCTTTGAAGAAAAAGAATAGGTAAGGTTAAATTACTTAGATAATGAATTCTCTTCAGACAATGAAGCAACTAGGAAAACCAAATTTCATCAAATTACATCTAAGCATAACATTTGTTCTTATTACAATATGATAAGTTGGATTTTGACTCATGCTCATGTTCCAACTTGCTCTATTTATGATCATAATCAAAATGTTATTGCCTCCTAGAAACTTGAATTCCTTAGTACCATCTACAAGCTAAATCCTCCTGAAATATTTCTAAACAAAGATTTTTTTTATGAATCCCATGACATTGTCCTAAAAAATAAGAACAAGGATTTTAATTTAGTCACTAAGAACTGACTCCATGACATTGAGGGATGCAATCCAAAATAAGAAAAGATTATTGGTTAGAAACATTCAAAATCCCTTTCAAATATATAGTCAAGATGCTTTCTATATTATATGGAGAAGCAAATGTTGAAAATTGTAAAATAGAATGGGTTCCTCTTATATATGGAATTCATAAGCAATTGAAAGGATTCAACTAGGAAAATATTCTTTCTCAAAATTTATTAGAATCCATTAAGGTGTCTTTAGCGTCTCATCCTAGTTTGAACAAGGATTTTTTATGTCTTCTTATCTCATGGATGTTTTTATAGCCTCAGTTCCATTTCCATTAATGGAATGGAATTATTCTCTCAATCATCAACCTGCTATTCATGATTACAGTTTTATCTTATGGGAAATTAAATACAAATAACACTTTTATGATATATGCAACAATATCATGATTCCACTTCATGAAGTTTTTTTAGGAAAACCCCCTCGAGATTTAGTAATGATTTTTAAGAAGCCCTGTCTCAAATTGGTGATTGGTTTGTAGAAGAAAAAACTTCTTTTATCAGAATCTATGGAAGTCAAGTATGACCTCATATATTATCAGGATACACACCTAATAGGTTAGCCATAAAAAAGATAGTCAACTAGGTTGCACTTCATGGCTAAGCCAGATTGCCTTCGACCTCAGAATAGTGTTAGCTTCGACTTTCCCATTTTTCAGTTTGGTTAATAATTTCTCTTACAACCAATATTTGTATTTATAATTTATTTGATGTAATATTTGTTATTTGTCAATAAAATTGTGTCTTATCATTCTTTGAGTTGTCTAAATTATTTGAGTAAGAATTTTGAGCCATATTAACTATCAGTATAGCAAGTGAGATGTGGTTAATAGTGTGGAAACGTGATATGAAAGCTTGTTGCTATACAAAATGTCGGCGGACCATGTTTCCAGAGAATTGTGGCCAAGGGAAGGCGTTGTAACTCTGAGGAAATCCCATTCCTTAGGTGCTTTGTATTTTACCTTCATATATTTCTTTTCCTTACCTACTTGCGCAATATTGAGTAGTGAATTGTTGTAAAAATGGCCTCAAATAGTTTTGATTTCTCCGTTGTTATGGAAACTTCAAAGTAAACAAATTGGATAGGAAAAATATTGAACAAATCACAGTCTAAACTCTTGTATGATACTAGGGTGGTAGTTCAATAATTTACTCCTAATCCTAATTGGTAGCTTCCTCAGATATCTCCCAATAAAATTTATGACCTTCAAATGTTTAAATTTCGTGCATCCAATCTTATTAGATATGCCTCTATAAATGTGCCTATCAATATTACCCAACCCATTTACCAAATCCCTCTCATAAAATAAGAAGATGTTCAATGGGGACTTGAGCAAGGATATAAGTATGTGCATCTTGGGCTAATACAATTTGGCATTAACCCTCTATTTAGACTTAGATTAAAGGTGTCTTGCTTGGCCTGTGTAATCAATTCGCGTCATAATCAATTTACTGATGCTCTATTAGGAGATTTTGAAGCCCCTTTGCTCAAGATCTTGGTTTGGTCGTCCATTATCCTGAGGTATCAAGTTTCATTAATTAATCCCCATATCAATAAACTACTTCAAGCTTACATCCATTTCTCTAGTTTTAATATGATGGAGCAGTCTAATATTGCCTAGTTACATTCCATTATTTGTTCACAATTTGTTTCTACAACTCTTACAAAACTTAATCCTCAACTTACACAAATAGCCATTACAGAAGGTGTGGTGGTAGTACCTGGAAATGTCACTCCTGTTACAATAGGATTTTCCCAATTGATAATTCCCGATGAATGGAATGTAGAGTACTATCCATTATCTCAAAAATAATTTCAGACTCCATAACCTAAAAGATTGTCTATCTATGAGTCAAGTAGAGGACGAATCATTAAATTAAAAAATGAAACTACAACATCCAAATTCCTTGTTATAAGTCACTCCCTCAGAATCCATGATGCTTCAGATATTAAGATACATCTGGAAAAACAAAAGTATGAATCATCCTCTCAATGCAAGTTTTGCATTGCTTCTACAAGTCCAAGTCCTAACATAAAATTTCATGTCTTCCATGGACCCCTATCTATCTTGAAAGATGAACATTTACGCAAGCATGCAAAGTGTTAAGAATTCTTATAGATTTTCTATCCAAGGGATATTAAGTTCATGAGATACACATTTCCTAGAGAAAGGCTAGGAGATGATCTGGAAAATCATCTACTCCTTGAAAGAAGACTTGCTCCTGGAAATTTTGTGAATTTTTGTAAAGATGGGAATGTTGTAGCTGCTATAGATTTCCTACAGTGTAGAAAATTGACCGGTGAGAAACCCCAAGACATTGTAAGGATTCAAAACTATAATAGGCTGAAAGCATGAAGATGGGTTACACTTTTGGGCCAAATGTGGCAATGAAATTTCAATTTTTTCCTCTTTTCTCAAATTGAAGCCCTCAAAATTCATATAAGCACTATGGATTTTGATTCAGAGTAAAAAGACAATTTGTGTAGAATTACGCTGTGGTCATAATGATATTTTTTGCCAAAAATACTTAATGTCATATAATATGTTAATTTTCCATTTAATGAAATGTTTGTCCTTGCAAATTTTCACACATATTAAGAGGTATGTGTGTGTTCATGTAGCATAACTTAGTCTAAAATGCGTAATTTTAAAAAAATGTATATATTAGCATGATCCACACAAAGAAAGCTAAGTTTTTCATATTAAAAATTTGATTTTTTTATGCAAAAATATATTTTTATTATTTTTCGAAGTTGGCGAAGTAACATTTCAATTTCATTTTGTAGACACATCTGTTGTTGACGTAAGGTTTTTTTTCAACTATTTAAATAAATTGAAAAACCAAAAGTATCATTTTTTAGAGGACTCGTAAATGAAGATAGTGATATTTAAAAAAAAAATCATTGTGTATATTTTATAATATTGATTTTTTATTCAACCTCTTTAAAGCAATTCAAAAAAGAAATTCAAGCATTATGTTTAAAATAAATTAGATGAAAAATATCATACGAGTTCGAAAATGTCAAACTCATATGCCATTGGATAGAATATTCCTTCATTAATCCAACGTGATCAACTCCGCCACCTAAGAATAAATTTATCCCTAAGTCTGCTAGGGTACAAAATGGTGTTGTGGGAAATTTTGTAGAAGGGAAGCTGAAATTATGGATTTTAGGACTTAAGAGTCTGGATCGAGCGCTTAAAACACTCGATCGAGGGTTTAAGAAACCCTTGATCGAACCCTTGCCATGGATAAATAAGGGCTCGATCTAGCTTTAAATATCGATCTAGCCTATATCTCGATCTAGCTTTAAGGCTGGATCTAGCTTTAAAGATCGATCTAGCCTAGCTTTAACGCTGGATCTAGATTTAAGGCTAGATCTAGCCTATAGCTTGATCTATCTCTAAGGCTAGATCTAGCTTTAAGGCTCGATCATGCCACTTTTTTTACTTCCATGCCTAGGTTGTATTGGCGGTAAATTTCAAAAACATGGCTCGATTGGGCTCATGGATAACCTCAGGTTACATTGTTTAAGCCATCAAACAACTCGATTAAGCACTTAAAAAAGGCTTGGTTGAGCACTTAAATAGCTCGGTCAAGCCATTGTGTTTTGCACTCAAACGCACCCTCTCTCACCAAAATGTGTAACCCAACTCCATGCTTTCACCCAACAGCTATTAGCTAACATGTGCGGCGGAAAATCTAGATGACTTATCACAAGAAATGCTAAAACTTCAATCCCATGTGTTAGGGTTTCATTCTAGTTTAGATGATTTGAATCACAAAGCATTTGAACATTTTGATAGTCTAAAAGATGTAAATATGAAATTATAAAATATTATGGAAGTGGTAGTAGATCTAAAGCTAAGTGTGGAAAAAGAAAATCTCGAGCTAGAAGAAGCACTTAGTTTATCAAAAGTTTACAACTATACATTCCAACTAGGAGAAAAAGACCCTGAGAAGAAAAAAATGCACTTTTTCTTAAATAGTTTATCGTACACAATCATAGAATTTTGCAGTTCGAAAAGGTTATTTCATTTGCTAGAGAAAAATTAGCTCTAGCTCAATCACAAATCCAAGTCTTTGACCCACCACAACAAATCAAGGCAGAGATAAAAGTGGTAAAAGAAGAAGGAGAAGGATCTAGAAAAAGACACAGAAGTGCAAATGGTGATAAACCAAACCAACCCTTTGAATCCGCATGGGAAAAGTGGTGCAATTCCAAGTCTAGTTCTTGTGGAAAATCTCCATATGATCCTTCAAACTTTGATGAGTTCCCTACCCTTAGTCGAGCTAACATAGATCAAGCTCCGATGACGAACTTGAATTGCAAATATAAGAATGAGATTCTCATGGAAATTCATACCTAGAGTGCATGGGTAAGCACACAAAAGTCAATTCACAAAAACATAGTCTAATGGTAAGAATTAGTTTTAAGGATAACTTGGGGTTTCCAAGGTAACTTGGAATTATGGTGGTCTTGAATGCAAGAATCTAACAAGCTCAATATCATGAACATTGATAGGATAGTCATTGAACTCATCAAGGAAGTTCTCCATGAGTTTTATGGAGAAATCCAAGTTGATGATCATCATTATGCATACATGTTCATCAGACAAAGGCTCTGTGATATAAAATAACTTCCTGATTTTTTCTGCACAATGCAGGATCTTTTTTGTAAGGCAAGGGATCCAAAAAATACATCTTATTTGAGAAAATACTTGTTTGTTATGTCTGGTAGAATCCCATATCTTGTCAGAGCTAGATTTGAAACTGAAAATATAGATATTGAAAATATTTCTCTTATTGGACTCCCTGAGCAAATTGTATTTACTCTACAAAATATGCCTTCGAAAGGAGACAGCTAAATTAGTGAAGAAACGACTTGTTTTCAATGCAACTGTTTGTGATATCTATCCAAAAACCTATCGTTTTGGATGCAAAAATAAAAATAAGAATAGCAACATAAGACAATGTCGAAGCAATTTCCAGTGTTGAAAATGTACGAAGAAAATCTAGCCGAGGATATTTTAACCTAGGAAACAAAGATTTCAAATACCACAAAAATGATAATTTAGAAGAAGGAAAGAAGGCACCCAAAGAGAAAAATCAGGAACCTATTTTATCTGCAAGAAGCCATGCCATTGGGAAAGAAAATGTCTTTTGAAGGTTAAAACTCATTTTAAAAATAAATTGTTTGATATTTTTTCTAATATTTATGATCCTACTGAATGGGAGCAACTTGATCATCCCCAAAAAAGTGAAGAATATTTTTTAGTTGCTGACTCATCCCCCAAAAAATGAAGAATATTTTTCAGTTGCTGACTCAAATGAATCTAACTTGCCATCTTCACATTTTGAAGATTCATCCTATTTTGATTCCACCTCAAATATTGACTTCATCTAAGATGTCAAGATGTTTCATTTATAAAATCCCTTAGACCTCCTCTCTGAAATCGCATCTTTATAATCTTGCATTTCTACACTCACCCCAAGGGATGTTTCCATCAGACACCACCTCACAGACTGACTCTCATCTCTCCACCGTCAACTTTCCCAAATCACGCAACCAAGCATGGTGAATCTTGTTGCCTACTACCCAAATGACACAACTACCACCTCTACACAGATTCCCAATATGCCCTCATCTAACATTCCACCAAGAAAGCAGTTTCCCCATAGATCTACCATAAGTAGAGAAGAAGTAAGCTTTCTTCATCAAAGAAAATTATATGGAATTAAGAAAGATAATCCCATTATTGAGAGTCTCTCATACAAAGAAGATGATGAAGAATTTGACCAAGCTAACAAGCTACAAGGAGAAATATTGCACTTAGAACCACTGTTGATGAGAAAAGAAGTCTAGTTAAAGAAATTCTAGCCAACATGACAGTTGACCAAAAGGAACTGACTAAATAATAGAAACAACTTTTAGGGCTAAAAGATTCAATGATTCTAGAAGAATTTGAACATGTGCTCAAAGAAGAATAAGAACACGATAAGGAGAAACAAGAATTACAATGCATACCAGAAGATCACTAGCCAAAACTAGGTACTTCTATTCTTCATATGAAAGTATTTGAAGATAGGATTGTTATTAAAATAGATGTCAAAGTTAGTGGTTATAAACAATATTCTCTGGATGCAAAACTAGACACAAAAGCCATGAATTCTTGTGCAAAACATAATTCCATTCCCAAATATTATTGGAAACCCAAAAGTCTATAGTTCAGAGCTATAAATAAGACATTAATGACTATTAGAGTTATGGCACTTGACTTTCCATTCTCTTTAATGGAATTCCTACTTATGTAAAATTGTATATTTTTGACACAGATAGTGATATTTTATTATTCCAATATTTTGTAAGAAGACATATTTCCCTTGTGGTAGACACAAACCTTATTTGTCTTAACATTCAAGGAAGAACTGTAAAAATTCCAAGAAAGTCCAATTGTGTAAATAGAATTGTAGATTCTCTCCCAGACATAGTCGATTGTTCTCTTGACAAACTAGAAAAAATTAACAAGGTAATAAAAACTGTTGAAATTCAAGGACCATAATACATCAAAGAAATAAAGGAGAAGATTGAAGAAAATTGTATAACAGATGCACCCAATGCATTTTTGCAGGGGGAGAAATACTTTGTGGATCTTCCCTATAAATAAAATTACTCTAGGACACCTCAAAAGTCATAAAAAAATCAGATGTCTCCACCAGAGCTTGAAATATGTAAAAAAATATTGTTTAATTACTAGAAAGAAATTTGATTGAACCAAGCTAAAGCCATTGGGATTGCCCATCATTTTATGTCAACAAGCATTCTAAACAGAAGATGGGTAAACCTCAAATGGTGATCAACTACAAAGCATTAAATGATGCCTTGTTGCCTATCAGGAATCCTCTGCCATCTAAAGAATCTTTATTTCATAAAATAGGTAATAATAACGTGTTCAAAAAATTTGACCTTAAGAGTGGATTCTAGTATATAGGAATCAAACCATCCAACAGATACAAGATTGGTTTTGTGGTGCCACATGGGTAGTTCCAATGGCGAGTAATTCCATTTGGATTGAAGAATGCACCTTCTAAATTCCATAAAATAATGGAAGATATATTTGGAGATTTGAAATTTGTTATTATGTATATTGATGACTTGTTAATTTTTTATTTTGATTTAAAGGTGTAGAAATTTTGAATAATTTAACACATATTCACAGAGATTATCCTGATTATACACTTATAAGTGGAACATGTATAATACATAATCTCCTCTACGTTGATCATCAATTTACAGAAGCAGAAACATTCACAGGCGCACATAGAAGCATCAATCAAACTCATTAACACAGTATGTATCCCGGGGAAAGCATCTCTCTAAAAACCCCAACTATCTGTATATTATATTGATTGAATCATGTAACATTACAAAGTACAATGCTTATCACAAGCAATCCAGTACCAGCTCCACCTGCTACACACAATACAGCTCAGATTTGATCTCCAAATCTATTCCACTGCTTTCCTGCCTCCACTGCTCAATACCTGCTCAAGAAATGGTGAGAATGGTTTACCAAACTCGTATTTGACCTGCAAAGAATCACTCACACTGTGTTGGACGTGAGCACAGGCTACAGTTCTTGGTATTGGCCAATTCATTGGCATACTCAATCCCTATGATTGTGCAAATCATCATGCACAGCTATAGTCACAACTGATAGCAATCTGATCCTCTAACACCTGTCCCTGCTGAACTGAACATGCACTGACATGCAACTGAGTTAACTGATGTATTCTATAGTTGCATTATGAGTTAATAACTTGTGAATTAATTAATAACTAATTCACCCAACTCATCTCTAGTCTATTGATTAGTTAGACTAAATACAACTAGTTTAACAAAGTTAAACTGAACACAACTCCATCAACTGCACCTCCAGTCCACTAAACTCAACTCACTTGAGTTCTAACTGAAGTCCTGCATGCAAATATTAGTCTTCCCATAGGTAACCACGTATTTCCTTCTGGGATCTGCATGTACCACATCCGTAGCTCATCCTGAAGTGCTCCAAGAGAATAAGATCAAGTTTATAGTCCAAATATTATTATGAGACAATAATATTTGACTTTTCTATTTTTGACATCCAGTCTAAAAATAAACTTTGATCACTCATACTGTGATCACTCATACTGTGGTCACCCATACTATGGTCACCCATACTGTGATCACTCATACTGTGATCACCCATACTATGATCATCCCTGCTGGGATCAAAAATAGAACTTGTGCCATAATTTTCCTGTGGGCCCACTTAGTGAAGGCGACTCCTTTCCACTAAGCTCCATCATCTTGTTGCAATCTCAACAAGCATTTCTTGTTGCACACTTTTCAACACTCCCTCTCAACAAGAAAGGCTTCCTCTCAAACCCGATCCTGTAACTCTGGAATGTTCTCCATGCAACACATCTGGCCGGTCCACTTGCTCTATCATCAAAGTCTTTGACTGCTATTGCCTCTGTCGACTGAAAACTCTGCATCTCTGTGCTCTTCAGTATCTGACTGCTCTAGCCTCTTTCACTTTGATCTCTGACTGCATCTGTGCTGCTGCTAGTTCTAACTCCGAGCATTGCATCCGCACTGCACCTCCCAACTGACCTCCCTGTTGGGCTAGAAACATCCTCTGATGCTGAAGCTCTACCTGCTGCTGACAAGTGCTCCCTCTCTAACATCTGCGCTACTGCAACATCTCCATGCATCTCGCACCATTGCACACCTCTCTGTGCCACCTAGCACTGTGCAAAACACTTGTGCCTCTCGCATTACTGCAGCTTGCTAGCTATGCGTTGTCCTGGGATTCCCTGCACTGTCGCTCTCTCTGCCGCTCCATCTGCATCTGTCTCTACCCAATCAGTCAGTTCCTGCTACTCCACATCAGGGCTCCCGTAGCAAGGTCTCATCCAAGAGGTTGGGTACCTCAAGGATCTTGCCCCTCCTCCTTGGGACGATCAATCCACATCACCCCACCTCCTACCTGGAGGTATGGATGCATGCGATCCCTCAGCCCACCTAGCCCGAAGTTTCCCCCTACTGGAGGTCTCTGCATGAGTAGATGTCTCTACTCGATCTCCACTCAGCTTCCCTTGTTGTGGTTGCTCCACAACCTCCTGAAGCTGCTGCACCAATCGTGGCTCCTCCATAATCATCTGAGACTTCTTCTGGCTCTACATGTTGAGAGGTAATATACCCTCCCTCTCAACCACCAAGTCTCCATCAGTTGCCTTGCTGCTCAAGGCTTTGCATGCATCTTGAACCTCAAGAGCATACAGGTTCTTGACCCGTGAACCAATCTTCTTCACCTGTCTAGTGATGATGTGTCTAAGGAAAACCTTTCCCTTACTGAAGACTACATCATAGCCTTTGTCTTCCAGCATCGCGATCGACACCAAGTTTCTCTCTAGTCCTGGTACATACTTGACATCGGTCAAGGTAAGGTGAGCTCCATGCTCCCTCTGAAAAATAACCGTGCCTACACCTGAGACACTATACTTCTCATCATTACCCATCGATATGAGTATCTGGAGATCTTTCTCCTCAAAAGTACTGAACAAACTTTTGTCACCGGTCATGTGGAAAGAAGCTCCACTATCAAGAAACCAACCACTTCCCACCATGGATGAAACCATGCATGTGAAGAGTGTGAAATCCAACTCAAATTGTGAAGCAAGTGCCTCACCTTCAGATCCTTCCCCAGATCTCTTCTTGGACTTCTTCTTTGGGCAATTAGTAGCATAATGGCCCAAATCATGACAACGAAAGCATCGCACCTTCGACTTGTCAACCTTCTTCCCATCATTGGAAGAACTGGATTCAGAAAGAGAAACTTTCCCCTTCCCCTTCTTCGCCTTACTTGCTAAGGCACAGTTCTCCTCATCCTGCATGGATGAAAAACCATCTCTGGTGCTCCATCTAATCTCCTCCTACACAAGATCCGACCAAAGTCTCTCCTATCCTGGCAGTTTCTCCCTTCCATTCACCGAGTCCTGGTAGCTATGCCAACTCTTAGGAAGGTCAAGGAGTGCTAGACTCACCATCCTCATCCGACAGTCACCCCCACACTCCCCAGCTCATCCCGGCATTGGGCGAACTTCGTGAGATACTGGGGCATACTGTCTCCATTCTCACACTTAATGTTTTTGAGTTTATCTCTTGCTTTGGAATTAAATTCGAATTCCACCAGCACAAAACTCAATCGCTTCCGATCTAAAATTCGTGAGAACAAAGTATTTCTTGTACAGAGATCGACTGTACGGGCATTCACCGGATATCTCACCTTCTAAAAGAAGGATGAATCCAGAGGCTACCTGGCCCGATTACAGACTCTGCCTGAAGAAATAAAATGTAAACACTTTCTGAATAATAGATCCGATGATCAATCCTCGCTTGTTATCCTGTAAAAATCTCTTCTACAAATCAAGCAGCTCTGATACAATGTAGAAATTTTGAATAATTTAACACATATTCACAGAGATTATCCTGATTATACACTTATAAGTGGAACATGTATAATACATAATCTCCTCTATGTTGATCATCAATTTACAGAAGCAGAAACATTCACAGGCGCACATAGAAGCATCAATCAAACTCATTAACACAGTATGTATCCCGGGGAAAGCATCTCGCTAAAAACCCCAACTATCTGTATATTATATTGATTGAATCATGTAACATTACAAAGTACAATGCTTATCACAAGCAATCCAGTACTAGCTCCACCTGTTACACACAATACAGCTCAGATTTGATCTCCAAATCTATTCCACTGCTTGCCTGCCTCCACTGCTCAATACCTGCTCAAGAACTGATGAGAATGGTTTACCAAACTCGTATTTGACCTGCAAAGAATCACTCACACTGTGTTGGACGTGAGCACAGGCTACAATTCTTGGTATTGGCCAATTCATTGGCATACTCAATCCCTCTGATTGTGCAAATCATCATGCACAACTATAGTCACAACTGATAGCAATCTGATCCTCTAACACCTGTCCCTGCTGAACTGAACATGCACTGACATGCAACTGAGTTAACTAATGTATTCTATAGTTGCATTATGAGTTAATAACTTGTGAATTAATTAATAACTAATTCACCCAACTCATCTATAGTCTATTGATCAGTTAGACTAAATACAACTAGTTTAACAAAGTTAAACTGAACACAACTCCATCAACTGCACCTCCAGTCCACTAAACTCAACTCACTTGAGTTCTAACTGAAGTCCTGCATGCAAATATTAGTCTTCCCATAGGTAACCACGTATTTCCTTCTGGGATCTGCATGTACCACATTCGTAGCTCATCCTGAAGTGCTCCAAGAGAATAAGATCAAGTTTATAGTCCAAATATTATTATGAGACAATAATATTTGAATTTTCTATTTTTGACATCTAGTCTAAAAATAGACTTTGATCACTCATACTGTGATCACTCATACTGTGGTCACCCATACTGTGGTCACCCATACTGTGGTCACCCATACTGTGATCACCCATACTGTGATCACCCATACTGTGATCATCCCTGCTGGGATCAAAAATAGAACTTGCGCCATAATTTGCCTGCGGGCCCACTTAGTGAAGGCGACTCCTTTCCACTAAGCTCCATCATCTTGTTGCAATCTCAACAAGCATTTCTTGTTGCACACTTTTCAACAAAAGGAACATAGAAAGCACCTGGAAATAGTTCACCACAAGATTTTGAAGCATGAACTAGTCTTCAACAAACTCAATCTTGAGTTTGCAAAAACTAGAATTGAATACTTAGGGCTAATCCATTTATAGGGAAAAGTTGAATTATAAGAAAATGTGTTGAAACCTTTATTAGAATTTCCAGATGCTATTTATGACCACAAGTAATTGTCAAGGTTCTTGGGAAGCCTTAACTACATTTGAAAATTTTATGAAAATCAAGCCAAAGATTTCAAAATCCTATAGAAGAGGCTCAAAGAAATAGAATGGACCCATCTATTACGACAGTAATCCAAATTATTAAAAGAAGGGTCCAAAATCTACCAAGTCTCGCTCTTCCAAGGCATGAATTGCCTTACATTTTAGAAACAGATGCAACCAATGAAGTATGGGCATGAGTTTTGATGCAAAATCACGCGAGAAGAGAATACATTTACTCATATGCATCAGGATGTTTCAATGACATTGAACTCATATATCCATCTTCTCGTAAAGAAATATTTGATGTTAAAAATGGAATTAATAGATTGAGGTTGTTCCTTAAGCCAACCAAATTAATTATAATAATGAACTTGAAACGTAGGAAAGAATTTTTGGAAACAAAAGGTTGCTAGAACAAGGAAAAAACATGATACTAAGATGGATTCTATGGTTAGATGGATCTGACTTTGAGATTGAATATAAAAAGGGAAAAGATAATTGTCTAGCATATTTGATTACAAGAGAAGCAACTCCAAAATAAAACAAGATGTTCAGTTTTCCATCAACTTCAACTTCATAAACACCTCCCCCTGCTCCATATGGTTTCTTGTGGGCTTTAGTATGTAAAATTTTCATATGTCGTTTCATTTTCAGTTTCTCATAGATAGGGTTAAGGAGAGTCCTGCGTATGAATACATTCTTGAATAATGGATTAACAATAGCCATGGTAATGTAAGTCATATTATGTATTTTATAGAGTCACCGAAGATGTTTCAAGGGGGCATTAGATTTTCACCTTTTGTAGGACAAACATATATCTATCTGTATGAGTCTTGGTTAAGCTATACAAAATATTGCAATATAATGGTGTATATCAAATATGCCAAGAAAATTTGGTTGATGTTTGAATGCAGTGCTATGTGCAATCCCTACAACCATTGGTCACCATGGTTCAAAGCACTACTACATGATTGGAGCCCAAGGGAAGGAATGTTTTGGACCATTAGAAATAATGAATATATTGATTACCTTAGAGAAGGTGCCAGAACAACAACTCAGTATGAGACATGTTTTACTTTCTGATAGAACATTTATTCAACACACTTAAGGTAGATAACACCAAAGACAGATCTCAATTCTATGGGTCAATTTGTAATCCTGTAGATGAAAGAGTACCAAGCATGTATGGATTTCCTTTCTTTCCATGTTATAATATCATGCCACCCCATGCAGAAACTCACCTGTCACCAAGCCCGAAACATTTGTATTACTCAAGTGAGAGCGATAATTATGGATATTGAAGTGATTAACAGATTCTTTGTAAGTATGGTGGGCCAAATTTCATCTCTAGTCACCTAACAGTTAGTGTGACTGGTACCGTGGGATCCCGATAAAACCTCCATTATCTAAATCTTAGGATAGATTTTCAAGAGAAGTTTAGATGACTAAGTGGAGGGATTTGTCCTCCAAATTAAAATCTAAGGATAACTTTCCAGATGAATATTTGAAACTTGGAGTACTTCTCTGACTTTTGGTGGGAATTGACCCATGTTTCACAGAATATATAGAAAATCTTTAGATATGTGATCCAGGGGATCAGAAAAATGCTCAAGATTGTAAGTGCTCAAAATCAATAATAACCAACTCTATATCATAGTTCTCATTGTCCTAAATCCAACGCTGCTTGAATTGCCTCAAATTGACATCACATATTCAAGATATCGTGTTTTGATGTTTTGCCAAACACCTAAAAATTCAAGTAGTAGGGTTGACTAGACAAACTGTACGTTGATGTTAGAATCTCACTGGGTATGCATAATGAGTGGTATGGACCAATTCTGTGTCACCAAATGGTATTACCATAGAAGACTAGGTGTCACGTTTTTATTGGTTGGAGGTTTTATGAAGGACCAAACACGGAGTGACATGTGGCCCAATCCTAGGGTTCCATGTGGCACTCTGGGATAGGTTAAAATTTTGCAATAGGGCCAAATGGTGTTCTACCCCTCGACTTTCTACAACACAACTCAATGCTTTACCATTGGGCCATGTGAGTAGTTCTTAATAGGTATCAGTGGCCAGTTTTATTTAACGTTGAACGGTGGAGCGTTAGGGGGGAAGGGGTCCGGCAGTTAGCCCAAGCCCCTAGTCTTATTTTCCCACATGACCAACATGGAGGAGCAGAAGGGGGAGGGGGGCAGGGACTAGGCCCCAACCCTAGTCCCATTGCAACCAGGTGACCATCGATGGGGTTAGGAGGTTAGCCCGACCCCCAGTTCTGGTTATACCATACGTCCATGGCCAACAACAAAAGGGGCGGACTGGGTGGCACCTAGCCCACATCATCCCTCGGTTTTAATAGTTGCCACATGACCTTATCCCCAAATATCAAGAGTTGAACCAGTGGGGGTAGGAGGTTAGCCCCAGCCCCTGGCCACATGGAATTAATGTGACCCTAACTAGCGCTTAAAGGTTATTGGTAAATTTAATGAGGAAAAAATTTGTACAATTTTCGATAGGAATCCCACCAGTGCCAAGCGAAATTGTCACTCGGTGGTTGGCAGAAAGGAAAAATTTGTAGGATGATTAGCCATAATTGCATATTTGCAGAACAATTATCATAATTTGTTCAAGGAGGCATATCTTGCTCATTTTTTAACCTTTTTGAGCTTAGGAAGAGCCTATATGGGGGTTTTTGAGCATTATGAATCCATTGGAAGCATTATTTTTTTTTCCATTTGAGCATTATAAATTGATGTAATTTCATATTTGAGCATATAATTGAAGAGGCCCAACATTGGAAGTTGGACCCGGAGACGTAGCCTAGGAGGGGTGAACTCCATTATCAAATTGTTGTTTTGTGTTGTTGTTCATGGTTCATTTTTCTCTGTTTTATTTATACAAACTGAGTTTAAAAACACTAAGTTTATATACTTTTTAAACTTGATCTATTGTCCACGAGACATAAAGTTGCTCTCAAATTTTTAAGAAACCTTCAAGTTTTTAATTTCAGATTAGTTTGGTATCAGAGCATGGTTGTTTTGAAGGTTTGACTATGTTTGCAAGTGTTTTATTGATGCTTACAAGGTTAAAGTTGAAAAGAGGAGAAGGAGTGCTTGAAGAACAAAATCCTCAAATTGGTTCAAGGAGGTCACAAACTCCTAAAACTCCACCAGTCATGGCACATGAAGAAGGACATGAGATGATGTTTGAGGATGAGAGAGCTTTTAGAAAGGATTTCTATGACATGTCTGAAATGGTGAAATTTTTATATGAAGAGAGGACAACAAGGTTGCATGGAGAGAGTTCAAATCAACCAAAAGGTAATGGTGGTGATGGGAGCAAGCCTCCACCTCCACCTCCTCCTTCACCTCCATCTTCACCTCCATCCTCATCTCCTTCATCTCCTTCACATACTCCTCCAAGATCTCCAAAAGGACATGCTAAGTCTCCTTTGTTAAAGCTTGATGTCAAGTTTGAATTGCCTATGTACAATGGGGAAGTAAATGCTGAAAAGTTGGATAATTGGGTTCGTCAGATTGAAGTCTATTGTAGGATTCAAAGGATTAAGGATGATGTGACCAAGATCCAGCTTGCTTCTCTTTGTTTGGAAAGTGTAGCTCTCATCTGGTGGGAGGCCAGAACTCAAGAAGACTTGAAGAAAAGTGGTAAAATTATCTCTTCTTGGAATGATTTTGTAGTTGCATTAAGAAGGCAATTTTATCCATTAGCTTATATGCAAAAAGAAATTATGGATTGGAAAAATTTTAGACAAGCTAAAGGTTAGAGTGTTCAAAGTTACACACAAGAATTTAGAAGAAGATCTTTAATCTTGGGTGTATATTTGTCTTCACAAGACACTCTCCTTAAATACATAGGTGGATTACATAGTTATTTGAGACATACAATTCTTATGTTTAATCCCACCAATATAGATGAAGTATGTGTTCAGGAAACTCATTTAGAAGCAAGAGGGAAGAATTTTCCTCAAGAGACTAGCAAGAAGCCATTCAAATCTGGAGACAAAGGAAAGGGGAAGTTTAAAGGCAAAGGAAAAAATAATGCTACAGTCAAGAAAGAGGGAGAGAAACTCACATGAAAACATTGTTCAAAAGAAGGCCATGATGAAAACCATTGTTGGAAACTACATCCAGAAATAAGACTAAAGAAGTTTAACAACAAGGGGAAACAAAAGAGATTTGCAACAACTCAACAAGATCTAGGTTCTGATTCAAGTGATGAGACCAAAATAATAGTCATGGGAATGAAAGGTAAAACTTATATTGCTGTTGGTCACCAGAATTGTCCTATTTTTAACCCTAATTTCAACCTAATTACACCATCTAAGCATTCTGTTTCACACATGGAACCTAATCCTTGCACCTATTCTTGTACTCCTTCATGACTTTTGATATTGTGGGTTATATGAACTTAATCATTAATTAAAAAGGTTAAAATAGTTTATTTGTCTTTGTAACTTATGTATTTTCCTTCCTAAGAAGCATGATATAATAAAAATATTAATTTCTATGGAGAATGGTTGGTGCAGGAACATTCTTGTACTATTCTCCATTCTTGTACTCAAGGGACATCTGGCAACATCCACCGCCAAAACATCACGACAGTTCAATAATCGGTGTGCATTCCTTGTTAAAGATCAGTTGCACTATGGATTAGGCTCGAAATGTTGAGGAGAACGCGAGATGTAGAGGCTGGGGTTTTGACCAACACCCCTGATTTAGCCTTTGTTAATAGCTGAGAACCTAAGTTATACTTTTGTTTATTTTCTATTGCGGCCGAGAGCTGAGCGATGTATATTAAATAGGGTTTCTAGGTTAGATTTAGGTAGCGATACTCTGGAGAATTTTTGCACTATAATTTTGTGTGTGTTGCCACATCTCTGGGTTGGATCCAGAACTCATGATGTATATTTGAAACTATTAAATTTAATCTAAGGAGCTATGCCAGTTTATCAATCTCTGGTTCAAATTTTTATGTGATGAGTTGTTGAGTATTTGATTCCCCAACTTTCATAAAAGGGAAACGAGCTGGTTGGCTAGGGCCCAGCAAACCCAACTCGTTCTCCCTCTGTTTATAAGGTGTGCTATATATATATATATATATATATATATATATATATATATATATATATATATATATATATATATATATATATATATATATATATATATATATATATATATATATATATATATATATATATATGCAGGTTTAGAGCAAGAAGTATTTCATTTATGCATCTAGTTAACATATCTATGTCTTCTTCATGAACTGTGTGCTACTCGGATCCAAGGTTTGACAGTGTGGGTGTGTGTATCTATTTAAGATTTTTGTAGCATTTATTTCCTTTAATGCATCATGTGATTTCCTCTGCAAATGTGTGTTTCAATTTAATTTTGCAAGTGTGTTTTAATCTTACAAGTGTGGTTTTCTTTAGCAAGAGTGTTTATTCCTGCAAGTTGTTTCATTTCCTTTATGCAAGCGTGTTTCATTTTTGAGTACAAGTTGTGAATATTTTCAGCAAGCAAGTTTAACTTAGGGTCAATCCATTTGGCTTATTTACATTCCCTTGAGTGTTAACGAAATTGTGTTCACATTATAAGGATCTATAACTATGTCGATTCCCTTGTGGGAACAACCTAGTTGGATACAAGAATCTATTGTAGGAACCCTTGAACTGAAACATCCATCTTGAGAAGATACAGATCTGGTTTATATGGTCACAGTCATCTGAGGAAGAAGGGATTCTTTTCTTCTTAGATAAGATGCTCATCTTTACACGAAGAAGATTTCTGTAACAATAGAAATTTCTTTCAATTCTTGCAACGCCTTTGCTTTCGAATGAATGAATATTTAAGAATATTTTCGTGTGGTTCATTTACAATTATTTCCCTTTCTCTGATTCTCTTTTCAATTGATTTATAGTTAGCACCCTTTATATTTTATGCAAAGTGATTTGGGAACTTAGTACATGAATGTTGGTTCTATAGGAAAAGGAACATCTGTCTCAGTACATGAATCAATATACTGGTATATGAACAATGCGTCTTGGTGTAGGAACCTAGAATTCTAGTATTAAGTAAAAATACTTAGTGCATGAACAAAACAAACTTCTAGTATAGGAACATCGTTCTAGTACAAGAATATCGTTCCAATGCAGGAACTCTGTTCTAGTGCAGGAATGTTGTTGCAGTGCAAGAACACTGATTCAATCCAGGAACGGAAAACTTGTAACAAAGGGAAATATAACTATAAGTCTAATTATTTTTTCTATCTCTTAATGCACTAATACTCAGTCACAAAGATTTGTTGTCCTTCCTTTTATTTCCCAAAAGTGTTTCTGTGGATTCAAGTTCCTTTCATTAAGTGATCTGAAATCACTCGTGAGTGATGTTAGTTAATTTAATTAATGGATGAAGGTATTACAGACTCATGTGCTAGTGTGTGTCTACGTTATCTTAGGCAACGGATCGATCAGATTGCAAAATACACAGACACTAGAAAATGGAAACTAGTAAGAGAAACACAGTAAGCAAATGCAAGAACACAACAAATTAATAAGGAGTTCACCCTATCCTCTAGGGCTACGTCTTCGGTCCAGATTTCAGTGGTGGCCTTCTTTCATTGTGTCTTAAGAACATAGTTTTTACAATGATGAGCTCAATTTGAGTCTCCTGAAACAGATGATGCTTAGTAGGGTGGTTCTTGGATTCCCCAAGCCACTAGAGTGCACAGACTCTTCCTTACCAAGTCTTGACCTCACTAATCTTAATGGGATGAGTCCAATTTGGTACTCACTTCCCAACAGATATCCTCTCAAGGATTGCTTGAACCTCTCAAGCCTGGCTTTGTCTGCTCGATGCTACCTTAGGTCAGCTCGACTCTCTGTTCTCTGCTTCTTGCTTTTGTCTCTTCGGTCTCTTTCGGTCTCACTATCTCTTTCTTTCTTACAGTGCTCTCTTTCTTTGTCTGTTCATTCATGGCTTAAAGCCAATCCATCCTCTAACTGTTCGCTTCCTCTTCTGCCTCTTCAGATTTCCTGTTGTTGTTCTCTTGGAGTTCCCTACCTCTGCGTCATCGCCTCTGCGTAACGTCTCATAGGGAAGTGGCCACTTCTCCTCTCACGAACTGCATCAACTCTTCCTCAAACGGTTCAGTATTTCGGTTATGCTGTGTAATGATTCATCCACCAACTCAGCGGTCAAATCAGACTTCAGAATTTTATGTGTTGTCGCTTAATTCTCCCTCCAGATCCAAGCATACATCGGGTGCAATCTCCGCCGTTAGATTTGGAGCCCACAGATCCTACGGTGTTCACTTTTATCACGCGGTTGACTTGCTCGACCATTAGCCCGTGATGAGAGGTGGTTTTCTCTCTCATCCACCGGACACACGTCATATAATGTATGGAATCACTCATTCTCCTGCCAAATCCACTTACCACCCAAAGTGCCCCCGATATTCCACTGGTTTCAGAGCACAGGACCCACCTTTCGCTTTAGCGCTTTCCCTACGGTTTCCCGGCTTCCCATGCGACCGAGCGCTCGGGGCCTTTCCTTCTCGAGGGGTTTTTCCCAACAATGCATGCATAAGAAACGACCTCCGTTTTCCGATCCGAACTTCCTAACTGCCAGTTTGCATCTTGCACAGTCTCCATGGGCCTCGGTCAGCGTGCTTTGACCGAGGTCCTCATCGTTCCTTGCTGGCTACAAACTACCACTTGTTCAGAGGTCCTTCCTGATAGCTCTTTGTTCACAAGTTTTTGAAGTCTGTCCTGATTTGATACAGTCATAGCATTTTGATAATTTTCATGGATCCAATTTGGATCACGACCTTCCCACTGAAAAAGCTTTTGGACCACCAAAAGTTGGTTTTCAAGCATCGACTAAGTGAGGATACAATTGTTTCACTTGTTCAATCTCTATCCACTTTGCACTGCTCGGCTTTGAACCCTTGAGCCCAACTCTGAGGTACTCAACATCTCCCCTGCGTGTCATCCTCACCTTCCTGTCTAGCACTGTGTCTTCCTGCAATTCATTAAGATATTCAGGTAACAAGTCATCAATAGAAGGCAATTGACTCTGCTCTTCGAGATCTTCAATTAGTGAAGGTTCAAATAATCTCAAGCAATCTGCATTTACGACTGAGTAGACGTGCATGTAAGCTGGTAGATCAAGGTGCAAAACATTCTCACCAATTTTCTCGAGTATCCTGAAAGGTATATACCTGATAGGTTTTAGCTTTTTACCTTCCCCTTGCATTCTGTCTTTGCTGATATACAGCTAGACTTGGTCACCAACTTGGAAACTATGCTCCATCTGATGCTTGTCATGCCTTGCCTTGTATTTGGCTTGGCTCTTTTCCAACTGTTCCTGTACTACCTGGTGTATCTCTTGGATTTTCCCAATGAACCTAGTTTCCCTGTCCACATCACTGTGTCCCTCAATTGTGGTGTCTTTACCAAAGACAAAATCCAAAGGAGACCTTGGTGTGAAACCAAAACAGGTCTCAAAAGGGGATCTCTGTGTAGAAGAATGTTTTTCTCAGTTGTAAGCATGTTGCACATAACATAAATGTTCATCCCAAAGCTTAGGATGTTTGCTGCAATATCCTCTGAGCAACTGGATCACTGTCCTGCTGACTACTTCTATCTGGCCATCAGTTTGTGGATGAAAAGCTGTGCTTTTCTTCAGTTTGGTGTCCATTAGTTCCCACAGAATTGACCAAAAGTTCCCCACAAATCAGGTGTCTCGATCAAATACAATGGAAGTGGGTAATCCAAAATGAACCCATACGTGTTGAAAGAACATTTTTGCAGTTTGTTCAGCTATAATCTGTTTATTACAAGGTATCAAAATACAAATTTTGCTGAACCTATCCATGACAACATACATATAATCATGACCTTTCCTAGATTTAGGCAGTCCTCCAACAAAATCCATGAAAACACTTTCCCAAGGGTGAGAAGGAATTGGTAATGGAGTGTACAAGCCTAGTTTTCTGTTGCTGGGCTTGCTTTTTGCACACATAGTACACCCTCTTACATATCTAGAAACTGTCTCATTCATTTTTGACCAATAACAAAATCTTTGTAGTTGTGCAATTGTTTTACTTACCCCAAAGTGACCTGATATTAGAGAAGTGTGTGCTTCTCGAATTATCTTTACTCTTTCAGTTTGTGGAATGCATAACTTCCCACAATGATATAGGAGTCGGTCCTTTACATGATAGTCCAATTCTTCTACTCATTTGCCTTGACTTAAAGTTGCATATACATCTTTAAAGTCTATATCTTGAGCATATTGTTCAATGTAGCTTTCATGTAACATAGAATTATGCCCAAGTATAATAGATGCATTTATAATGGGTCTAAATAACATATCTGTAACTTTATTGCATATGCCCTTTTTATATCTGATGACTAAATGAAACTATTGTAGAAAACCCATCCATCTATAGTGTCTTGATTGCTGCAACTTAGTTTGGGAGTGTAGATATTGAAGTGGTTGATGATCAGTATGTATCACTGTTTCTTTGCCCATTAAGTAATGTTTCCACTTTTTCACACTTTGTACTAATGCATACAATTCTTTATCATATGTAGGATAGTTAACCACTGCAGAATTAAATGTCTTAGAATGATAACATATGGGTTTACCGTGCTGTGTCAACACTGCTCCCATGGCATAGTCACTGGCATCCATTTGGATCTCAAATGGTCTTTGAAGATTAGGCAGTGCTAGTACAAGTGTTGTACTAATATTTTCTTTCAAGGTGTCGAAGGCTTTCTGCTGTTTGCCTCCCCACTGAAACACCTTGTTCAATCCTGTTAAAGCATGTAAGGGAGCTGCAATTAAGGAAAAGTTAGAAATGAACTTTCTCCAATATTGTGATGCTCCTAAGAAGCTCCTAACTTCTGTAGCAGATTTGGGTTTAGGCCAGTTTACAATGACTGCCACCTTAGAGGGATCTATCTTCAATTCACCGCCCCCTACTATATGTCCCAAATAATTCAAAGATGTTTTGCCAAATTCACATTTTGAGAGTTTAACATGAAGTTTTTCTCTTTTCAAAACATCTAGTGTCTGCTTAACATGCTTTAAATGTTCTTCCCATGTTTTGCTAAATATCAGAATGTCATCCAGATACACAATAACAAAATCATCAAGAAAAGGTTTGAGTACATCATTCATTAATCTCATGAAAGTAGTAGGAGCATTAGTTAATCCAAAAGGCATAACCAGCCACTCATACAATCCCTGATTTGTTTTGAAAGCAGTCTTCCATGCATCTTGTTCTGCAACCCTGACTTGGTGATATCCACTATGCAAGTCTAGCTTGGAAAAATAAACAACTTCTTTCAATTGATCCAAAAGATCATCTATGCGAGGAAGGGGATAACGATTTTTGATTCTTATCTTATTTAGTGCTCGGTAATCAATGCACATTCTCCACGAGCCATCTTTCTTTCTGACCAAAATGATTGGTGACCCACATGGTGATGTGCTAGGTCTGATGAACCCTTTCTCGAGCAACTCCTGCACCCGCTTCTTGATTTCAGCATTTTCTAAAGCGGACAACCTATACATCCCAATGTTAGGCAATGAAGCATCTTATTGCAAAATAATATCATGCAATACTTCCTTTCTGGGTGGCAGACCTCTACGTTCTTGAAATAAGATATCATACTCTGAAACAACTTTTTCTAAATCAGCTTGCTGTTTAGCATCACAGCCCTCAAATACATTGGTTTTATCAGGTTTCTTTTCCTTTACAACCATAAGTAAGAATTGTTTGCATGAATTTATCTTTCGTTTCATCTGCCCTGAGTTTATGAGAGTATAATTATTCTTGAGCTTATGAGCTCTTACAAAGTATTCGATTCCATCTTTAACAAGTAGATACTTGTTCTCAACTTTATATAAGATAGCTTTTCTATCATACAAGTAAGGACTTCCTAAAACAATTCCACATATATCCAAAGGAATTATGTCGAAAACCTCATCTATAAATTCCCACCCAAAAGAAAACTTGAGTTTGCATTGTCTAGTCACTTGTAGTTGTGCTTTATCATTTAACCATCCTAATGGGTATGGTTTCTTGTGAGGTGGAGTCACTAATCCCAATTTCTTTACAATTTCTTCAGAAATTAAATTTACTTGTGAGCCACTATCAAACAAAGTATCAATCTTTTGATGTTTGGAAATAACTCGAATATGGAAAAGTTCATGTCTTTTTCTCTCATTTTCTTCATCAATAGTAGATTGTGCAGAATTACTAGTAGATGCTTCAAAATTCTTACCCTTTATACTTGTGGCTGCAATAGTTGTTTCATCTGCTGAGTCTAACTCCAAATCTTTCTGAATAGCTGCAGTAGTCTTCTTCTTCTTGCCCTCGAACTTCTTAGGTCTCAGCTCCGGATGCAGAATCCAACAATGCTCATCATCATGCCCATCCTTCTTACAGTGAGTGCATGAGGCCTTGCTTTTCTGTGCAGTGTTAGCCTTCCTTGCTTTCCATTTCTATTTTCTTTTCTCCTTATTCTTGCTTGCAGTGGGTTGGGATGATCCCCCAACTTCTGGACTTCCACTCTTTCCTCTAGCCTCTAGATGAGTAGCTTGAACAGATACCTCATCTATACTAGTGGGATTAAACATGAGGATAGTGTGCCTCATGTAGCTGTGTAGACCACCAATGTACTTCAACAAAGTCTTAGGTGAGTCTAATGAGATTCCTAGAATCAATGCTCTCTTTTGGAATTCTTGGGTGTATCTTTGTACACTTTTCCCTTTCAACTGTCGAAGAGTTTTCTAGCTCATCATGGCTTGTTGCATATAGGCCAATGGATAGAACTGTTTTTTGATTGTAGAAATAAATTCACTCCAGACAGAAAAATTCTTACCATGTCTCTTCATGTCAGCTTGGGTCCTGCCTTCCCACCAAACTAAAGCAGTGCCTCCAAGGTCTAGGCTTGCCAGCTGAATCTTGCTCTTGTCTGAATCAATACTCTGCACTCTGCAATAAACATCAATTTGTCTAATCAAATTGTCCAGCTTTTTTGCATTCAACTCTCCATCATATATAGGTAAATCAAATTTAACATCTAGTTTAATCAAAGATGCCTTCTTTTTCTGTTCAGGGCCATTAGGAGGTGTGAGAAAGCATTCTTCTTTCCCTTTTCCTTTTGAGTGGTCATGAAGGAAAGACTCATCTTCTCCTTTGTCCTTTTTGGAGCCTGATGCATCTTCATGCTTGTGTTTTCTAAAGTCCTTATACATTTCTTCTACCATGGATCTTATGGCTAGGAAACTATCTATGAATTGAGGGTCTAGCCCTACAGAACCTTCTTCTAACATTGTCTTCTAAGGATAGACTCTTCCAATTTCAGGATTAGTTTCGACCAACTCTTCTTCTCCTAATTTGAGCTTTGATCTAGTTAGCATTCAACAACTAATCCAACACAAGCTTGTCTAACCTTAATAGCCTAGAGCTCTGTTAGGTCACTATAATACTAGTGATTACCCCATTACTATTGTAGTTGTATCCCTTATTAATATTATTGTGCCCCTATTGTCCCCATATTGTTATTACTGTGCCCCGTAGAATCCCTCTATTATCATTTTTGTGGCTTTATATTATTATTGTTAGGTCAGCTGGGTTATATTGTGACTCCTTAGACTCCTATATATAGAAATGAGGTTCTGTCATTTGAATCATCCAAGAATTGTTCATTTATGTAATGTAAAGGAGGTTTCCCCCTCGAAGAGGCTGAATTCTAAGGCATTGATCTATCTTTTCTATCTTTTGTGAGTTGGTTTCATAACAATTGCTATTAGAGCTTTGGATTCTAGGGTTTAGCTGCTCCAAATAGGTCATCGTGGCATTTTCGCTATAACTTTTTTTTTTCTGCCACGTTTCAGAAGGTAAAAAGAAAACCCATTTGAGACGAAATGGCACTGAACCTTGGGTCCGAATTTCAGAGCTTCTCGCACTATATTTGCAGAGATATGATCTGAGGAAGTTGGTCTTTTTGCAGACTCTTGAATTACATTCCAAACAGGTGACCTGGGGAAAATCGTCATAACTTTCTCTCTAAGAATCGGATTGAAATTTCATAAGAAGGTACAGAAATAGGACAGACTGTAGTTTCTTGTATATATATTTTCAGAGCCAAAGGTCAAAACAGTGACTTGTGGCACGTCGTACAAGTTCGCTCTACTGAACTAGTCTATAATCAGGTCACTATAGGAGATTTGGCATAACTCTTCCTTGGAGAATCCAATTTGGATCAGACTGGTGGCATTGGAAAGAGGACACAGAGGGCTACCGCAAGTTGCAATTTCAGAACTGGATGATCCGAAATTACAGAGATACATCAGATTCAATATCAAGCTCCTACAAAGTGAAAAAAGGTGTGTAGTTTTTTTTTAAATTTTTGCATAAGCTTGGTTTGAAAAATTAGTTGAAGGAATTCGAAGGGCATAGTAAAGCATTATTATCGGTAATTGATGCCCCGAGGAAAGAAAATGCAAACACCTAGTAAGCAACCTGAAAGCTCTAACATGACTCATGAAGAAGAGGAAGAAATGCAACATGATATATCAAAATTACGAGACCAAGTGCAACAAGTGTCACTTGCACAAAAAGTAACAGAATCTAAGATGGATGGTTTAAAGAAAGATGTAGAAGTTAAGATGGATGGTTTAAAGAAAGGCGTAGAAGCTAAGATGGATTGTTTAAAGAAAGGCGTAGAAGCTAAGATGAATGACATGGCAGCAAAGATGGATGATTTGAAGATAGATTTGAAAACAGATTTGAAGACAGACATGGAATATTTGAAGATAGATTTGAGAAAGTTTCTACAAGAAATGCTTACTAATGGTGAAAGGGTAGTAAAGGAAACTCATGATGAGAACAAAAGAAATGTTAATCATGATTTCATAGACTCTAATGTTGGATTGAAGACCCACCATATTCCAAAAATTGATATGAGGAAGTTTGATGGCAAGGATCCCGCAACATGGATATTACAGATGGAGCAATTTTTCGATCTCAATAATGTGCAAAACACACAAAAGGTACGTATTGCAACTTTATATTTGGAACCAAATCAGTTTGTATGGTATCAATGGCTTTGCTCTCGTAAGCAAATTATCACTTGGGCAATTTTTACGTAAGAATTGACAGCACATTATGAGGATACAAAAAGCAACACTTTTTTTAGCCAATTGATAAGTCTCAAACAAAAGGGTTCAATAATGGAGCACATTGAGGAGTTCCAAAAATTGAACATAAGGGTAAAAAATATTCTAGAGGAGCATAGGATTGATGTGTTCATAGGGACTTTAAAGGATAATATCCAACATGATGTTCGCCTTTGGGAACCTGATTCATTAGAGAAGGCATTCAGGTTCGCAAGAAAAATGGAAAGCAAAATTATGGAAACCAGGAAGCATACCACTCACAACTATAAAGATGGAAGTGTTGTTGCCCCTAGTCTTCCACAATCTATAAGGTTGAAACCACAACAATTGGAAGAAAAAAGAGCAAAAGGGCTTTGTTACAGTTGTGATAGAAAATACACTAAAGGTCATAAGTGTGCTGAGAAGAAATTATTCTACATAGATTGTGAAGAGGAAGAAGAAAAGGAGCAAGAAAGGTCAAAAGAAGAGGATATACTCCAGGAACAAAGCCTAGATAAAGAAGAAATGAATCCGACCATATCTTGTAATGCATTGGCTAGAATTACCACTCCTCAAACCATCAATATAGAAGGACAAATCAAGAAGAAAAAGGTAATAGTGTTGATTGATTCAGGAAGTACCCACAATTTTATTCATTGTAAGATAGCAAAAGAATTGAATTGCTTCCTATATCCAGCACCAGAGTGTCAAGTGATGGTTGCAAATGGAGGAACGATAAATTGCTTTGGAAAGTGCCATAATATCAAGCTATCCATGGGAGAATATGTATTGACTAGCCCAATGCTTTCCATTCCAATGGGAGGTGCTGATGTTGTACTAGGAGTCCAATGGCTACAATCCTTGGGTACAATAGCTTTTAATTTTCAAGAAATTTTCATGAAATTTTCTGCGGAAGGAAAGGAAGTTGAATTAAGGGGTATTGCAGGGAAACCAGGAAAGATAATCAGCTCTAACGGTATGAAAAAGCTTCTAAAAAAGGAACAAATAGGTGTAATTACACAATTATGTTCACTAGATGTTTCCACATCGGAATCATCTATTTCTCCAGATCTCCAAAAAGTCTTGGAAAATCATTCCAAGGTATTTGAGACTCCCAAAGGTCTCCCACCTATTCGTGATCATGATCATGCTATTCATCTGATTCCAGGAAGTGTTCCTCCAAACATCAGGCCGTACAAATATCCCTATGCCCAAAAGAGTGAAATTGAACGTATGGTTGTAGAAATGCTAGAGGTTGGTATAATTCAACCTAGTCAAAGTTCTTTATCTGCTCCAGTAGTATTGGTGCACAAGAAGGATGGATCATGGTGCATGTGTCCGGATTATAGGGAGCTCAACAAGCTCACTATTAAAGATAAGTTTCCCATTCCTGTCATTGATGAATTACTGGATGAATTGCATGGATCAATTTACTTCACCAAGTTGGATCTTCGTTCAAGATATCATCAAATCAGAATGAAGACTGAAGACATTCCAAAAACAACATTTAGAACTCATGAGGGTCATTATGAATTTTTTGTCATGCCTTTTCGCCTTACCAATGCACCTTCTACATTTCAAGGTTTGATGAATTCCATTTTCAAACCCTTCCTTAGAAAATTTGTGTTAGTATTTTTTGATGATATACTAATCTACAACAAGTCTTGGAAGGATCATGTTGAACATGTTGATAGGGTGCTACAACTATTGGAGGAGAAAAAATTATATGCAAAAAGATCCAAATGTTTCTTTGGAGTACAAGAGGTGGAATATCTGGGTCATATTGTATCTCATGAAGGAGTTAAGGTAGACCCTAGCAAAATTAAAGCCATTAAGGAATGGAAAATCCCCACATCCATAAAGCATCTGCGAGGATTTCTCAGGTTGACAGGGTATTATTTCAAGTTTGTTAAGAATTATGGGAGAATAGCAGCACCTCAAACAACATTATTGAAGAAAGATGCATTTTCGTGGACTCCAAAAGCAACAAAGGCCTTCGAACATCTTAAAGAGGCAATGTGCGAAGCACCGGTCTTAGCTACACCAGACTTCACGAAAACCTTTATTGCGGAATGTGATGCTTCAAGAAATGGAATTGGTGCTGTTTTAATGCAAGATGAAAGACCCATTGATTTTGAAAGTCATCCAATCAAGGGAAAGTTTTTACACAAAGCTATTTATGAGAAGGAAACGTTGGCAATACTACATGCACTTAAGAAATGGTGACCCTACCTAATGGGAAGACACTTCAAGGTAAAAATGGATCATGATAGCCTTAAATACTTTTTAGAAAAAAGATAATCCTCTAAAGAGCAACAAAAGTGGGTCACAAAGATGTTGGGTTATGACTTTGAAATCATCTACAAAAAAGGGAAGCAAAATGTGGTGGCAAATGCACTCTCAAGAAAGGATGAGGATGTGGAAGCATTTTTGTGCACCATTTCTATTATCCAACCAGATTGGATAAACGAAGCAAGGGAGGAATGGAAGAATGATGAAGAAGTGTGGGCATTTATTCGAAAGTTACAACAAGATTCCAGTACACCTGATACATTTAGCTGGCAAAATGATTCGTTATGGTACAAAGATCGCTTATACCTCTGTAAGAACTCCCAACTCAAACAAGAAGGAATTAAGAAGGAATTTTTTCGGGATGGCCTTAAATCGGATATTCAAAAATTTGTGCAGAATGTTTGGTTTGCCAACAAAATAAAGTTGAAACAATTAAGACCCCGGGTCTATTACAACCTTTATCCATTCCAAGCCAACATTGGGAGGAGGTTTCAATGGATTTTATCACAGGTTTACCCAAGTCTGAGGGAAAGAGTGTCATCATGGTGGTAGTCGACAAACTTACCTAGTATGCACACTTTTGTGCATTATCACATCCATTTAAAGCCAATACAGTTTCTCCTGCATTTATGAAAACAATTCAAAAGCTACATGGAAACCCAAAGATTATTGTAAGTGAGAGAGATCCCATTTTCACTGGAAATGTTTTGACAGAATTATTTTCTTGTCTTGGTACTCAGTTAACTCATAGCTCATCTTATCATCCTCAATCTGATGGGCAAACTGAGACAATAAACAAATGTTTGGAAGGATATCTTCATTGCTTTGTATCTGATAAACAGACATAATGGGTCAAATGGTTGCCTCTGGCTGAATGGTGGTATAACACTTCCTTCCATACAGCAACAAAAATGACCCCATTTATGGTACTTTATGGATATCAACCACCATCCATCACATCATATTTAAGAGAAAATTCTAAGGTTCAAGTAGTGGAACATCACATCAAACATCAACAACAAGTCCTCCAACTCTTAAAGGATAACCTCGTGTTGGCATAGAATAGAATGAAACAACAGGTAGATCAACATCATTGCGAAAGAAGTTTTGATGTAGGTGATTGGGTATTCCTACAACTACAACCATATAAACAAATGTCCCTCAAAAAAGCTAAGAAGGATAATAAATTATCACCAAAGTATTATGGTCCGTACAGGGTGTTGCAAAAGATTGGTACTATAGCATACAAATTGGAGCTTCCTGTAGCTTCTCAAGTGCACCCAGTTTTCCATGTTTCATGTTTAAAGAAGGTTATGGGCGACAAGCTCCCAATTCAAACAATATTGCCAAAACTTGATGAGGAAGGAAAATTATATTGGAACCAGAAGCAGTCACAGAAACAAGAACTCAACAACTATGAAATTGATCAATTTCGGAGTATCTCATCAAGTGGAAGAACTTATCCACTGAAGATTCCACTTGGGAGGATGAGAATTTTATACAGAAGCATCCAGAACTATTCAAGCGTTGAAGACAACACTTTTTTGAAGGAGAGGGGCATGTCAGGTCCCTATAATACTAGTGATTACCCCATTACTATTATAGTTGTATCCCTTATTAATATTTTTGTACCCCTATTGTCCCCATATTGTTATTACTGTGCCCCATAGAATCCCTCTATTGTTATTTTTGTGGCATTATATTATTATTGTTAGGTCTGCTGGGTTATATTGTGACTCCTTAGACTCCTATATATAGAAAGGAGGTTTTGTCATTTGAATCATCCAAGAATTGTTCATTTATGTAATGTAAAGGAGGTTTCCCCCTCGAAGAGGCTGAATTCTAAGGCATTGATCTATCTTTTCTATATTTTGTGAGCTGGTTTCATAACAAGTTCTGATACAACTTGATCTGAAAATCACTCATGAGTGATCTCAATAAATTTAATTAATGAATGAAGGTATTATAGACTCATGTGATGGTGTGTGTCTATGTTATCTTAGGCAATGGATCGATCAGATTGCAAAATATATAGACAATGGAAAATGGAAACCAGTAAGAGAAACACAGTAAGCAAATGCAAGAACACAACAAATTAATAAGGAGTTCACCCTATCCTCTAGGGCTACGTCTCCGGTCCAGCTTTCAGTGGTGGCCTTCTTTTATTGTGTCTTAAAAATAGAGTTTTTACAATGAGGAGCTCAATTTGAGTCTCCTGAAACAGATGATGCTTAGTAGGGTGGTTCTTGGATTCCCCAAGCCACTAGAGTGCACAGACTCTTCCTTACCAAGTCTCGACCTCACTGGTCTTAATGGGATGAGTCCAATTTGGTACTCAGTTCCCGACAGATATCCTCTCAGGGATTGCTTGAACCTCTCAAGCCTAGCTCTGTCTGCTCGATGCTACCTTAGGTCAGCTCAGCTCTCTGTTCTCTGCTTCTTACTTCTGTCTCTTCGGTCTCTTTCAGTCTCACTGTCTCTTTCTTTCTTACAGTGCTCTCTTTCTTTGTCTGTTCATTCATGGCTTAAAGCCAATCCATCCTCTGACTATTCGCTTCCTCTTCCACCTCTTCGGATCGCCTGCTGCTATTCACTTGGAGTTCCCTGCCTCTACGTCATCACCTCTACGTAACGTCTCACAGGGAAGTGGCCACTTGTCCTCTCACGAACTGTGCCAGCTCTTCCTCAAACGGTTCAGTATTTCGGTTACACTATGTAATGATTCATCTGCCAACTCAGCGGTCAAATCAGACTTCAGACTTTTATGTGTCATCGCTTAATTCTCCCTCTAGATCTGGGCATACATCGGGTGCAAACTCTGCTGTTAGATCTGGAGCCATCAGATCCTACTCTGTTTGCTTTTATCGCGTGGTTGACTTGCTCGACCGTTAGCCCACGATGAGAGGTGGTTTTCTCTCTCATCTGCTGGACACGCATTGTTTAATGTATGGAATTGCTCATTCTCCTACCGAATCTGCTTACCACCCAAAGTTCCCCTGATATTCCACCGGTTTTAGAGCGCGGGACCCGCCTTTTGCTTTAGTGCTTTCCCTACGGTTTCCTGGCTTCCCATGCGACCGAGTGCTTGGAGCCTTTCCTTTTCGAGGGGTTTTGTCCAGCCAATCGCGCATCAGAAACAACCTCTGTTTTCTGATCCGGACTTCCTAACTACCAATTTGCATTCTGCGCGGTCTCCATGGGCCTTGGTCAACGCGCTTTGACCGAGATCCTCGTCGTTCCTTGCTGGCTACAAACTGCCACTGTTCAGAGGTCCTTCCTGATAACTCTTTGTTCACAAGTTTTTGAAGTTTGTCCTAATTTGATACAGTCATAGCATTTTGATAATTTTCATGGATCCAATTCGGATCATTAAGTTTTTGCAAGTATTTCCTTTTGTGGATTCTAGCACCAGAATTCTCTTGGTGTTATTTTCTTTTCATTATTTTGATTCTGCAAGTGTAATTAGGAAAGATAGAAGTAGATATGGTGAAAGTTTATACCATTATTCTTGGAATTTCCTGTGCTACGCCTCTAAACTTACATAGCCCTGTATTGACAATTAAGTGTTGAAGGAGTCCATTGAATTGCAACTCCAACACCCAAAATTTTGGCGCCTTTTTGAGGAAGGCATTTAAGATTTGGTAAGAACTTTCTGATTTTTGCAGTAGGGGTAAGTCTGCTATTATTTTTTCTACAGTGTGCTTCTATTACTTGAAGAAGGGTTTCTAGGTGATCTTTATTTATTTATTTCCAGCATTTGATTTGAGGTTCTTTTTCTTGTGATTTTAAAGTGTGCTTCTATACTCATCATGCAGGAATTGTCGACTTGGACTCTGGAAACAATAGTTTGGGTGTGACACAACCCATAAAGGGGAAGAAGGAAACTAGTGGAAATCGAAAGACTAATTTGAGCCATAGTCAACCTTCTCATTCTGTTGGGAGTGGTTCGATTGGAGGTACAAAAATGGCTGATAACGAAGACCATGTTGAGGGGACTGGTGAGAATCAGGTAAATGAGGAACAATCCACCTTTGGATTTCCAATCGTGAATTCAGAAGCAACTGTACAAATGAAGAAAATTTTGCTATCAAATATTCCTCATTTCCATGGTAAGGTACATGAGGATCCAGATTCTTTCCTATTTGAATTTGATATATTATGTAGAAGCTATGATTACTCTACAGATTCCCAGAAGTTAAAACTATTTCCTGCAACTCTCAAGGATTCAGCCTTGCGTTGGTTCATGGGATTAGGAGGGAATACTATAACTTCTTAGGAGCAGATGAAGAGAGTCTTTTGACCAAATATCAGGAATATTGTAAAACTAGAGAAATGCAGGACGAGATCTTCACTATTGTGCAAGGTGATGATGAGACCTTGGAAGACTATTTAGAGAGGTTTCTATATATCCTCCAATGGTCGAAACCTAAATTTGACTTAAGTACTATTATAACCTTGTTTTTACGTGGGCTTACTGATGATGTTAGAAATAATTTTAATTTGTTAGGACAAGGGGATATTGCTAAAAAAAATTGATTAGATTTGTGACTTGTGCAGGAATTTCTCACGAAATCAATCTAGATCTGGTAGAAGAGGTCAAAGTAGAAAAAATAAACTTGGATCATTACATCAAAATAAAATGGACAACATGAAAATTGAAATTATGAATACTATTAGCAAACAAATAAACTCTTTGAAATTTCAACAGAAATTGGTAGAAGAACAAGATTCATTGTCTATTTATTGTCCAAAGTGTAGGAAAAAGCATCTTTTAAGAGAATGTATTGTTGATGTTAAAGGTGCTATTAAATGTGTGATTTGTGCAGAAAAAACATACTATTAAGGAGTGCCCTTCTATACCAAGATTGAAAGCAACATTCGAATGAGAGAAATCTGAACCTGAGCCATTGCATGCCATGAGAGCATGAAAAACTTGGCCTCAGGTAGGTATAGGTATGATTCCTGAACCTCCACCACATTTTTCAGTTATAATGCACCATCATATTCCTATCATAATGCAAATCACTCTCAACTTTGGTAGCATGGGAACCACTTTCAGTATGGGAAACCTCCCCAACCTTGGCAACAAGGATGGAGGGGATCAAACAATTCTCATTATTCCTATCCTGCACCTATGCAATCATATCCTACTACATATGCACCTTATCCAATGTCACAACCATCATTACCAACCTTACCTCAACAAAGTCAACCGATGCCACCATTACCTTTACCACCACCTTTTCGACCACCCCAACTGTGTTCAACTGGTACCAAATCCCAATAATAAGGAGGTACAATTGATTCATTCCATTGGACCACTCCCTTCTCCCATTTATCAGACCTTTCCGGTTGGGATTCATGACCTTCAATTGAGATCGGGAAGGGTAGTAAAACTAGAAAAACAAAATAGACTATGGTGATTATCAAGGAGAAAAATGAGGAGGAAAATCCTGATCATTTGAAAGAAGATGTCACCATTTGACCCATTTTCGCACATTTAGAGTTATCGTCTTCTTCTTCAAACCGGCCTCCCTATCTAGAGAGGCTAGTTATGGAGAAGAATGACCCCACTCCTGAATCTAGTCTGGCTTCTGAGCTTAGGAATATTTGCATAAATGTCCCTTTGCTTCAGGTTATTAAAGAGATTCCCATCTGTACAAAAATCATTAGGGAATTTTGTCTTAAGAAGCTAGGAAGGAAAAGAGTAGAACCTCAGACCATTTAATTCGTTGGAAGAGCATCCGAGTTGATGACATGATGTGCACAAATGGAGAAATATACTGATCTTGGGAACCCAGTTGTTTCTGTCCAGATAGGTGATATCCTTGTCCCCAATGTGTTAATAGACCTATGGGCGGCCATTAATGTTATGACTAGGAAAACCATGGATCAACTTGGGTTGGTTCATATTCATCCTACCCCTACTGTGCTTGAACTTGCAGACAGATCTAAAATCAAGCCAGAAGGTGTGTTGGATGATGTGGTTGTTTCAATTGATTCTTGGGAATACCCCACAGATTTTATTGTGCTTCAACCAAAAAATCTTGTTGGAGGACATCCCTTGATTTTGGGACGACCATGGCTTGCCACAGCCGATGCTTATATTGGGTGCTGCTATGGTGATATGTATATTTCCCATGGAGATGCTAGGAAGAAAGTCACCTTGTATCCACCTACTAGATCTATTCAGGAGCTTCGAGATACCTTATGGCTAGACTATGACAGTAGTGATGAGGAGACTCAATCTGTTTCTTTGATTCACCATCATACCGAGTCAACCCAGGTTGGTGAGATATGAGACTTCTTAAACAATATAGATACAATCCCAATTTTGACGTACTTCGTAAAATATTTAGTGTAGATTTTCAAGAAAGTTACAGTTCTCAACCTTCTTCATCACAGGTTCTAGTAGCGCCTCCTTGCACTCTCGAACCCAAAGCCACTCTTGTTGAGATTAGTCCAGGTAAATCCTTACATATTAGCTCAGACATGGATCCATCCCAGCGAAAGCAGCTTGTGAGTTTGTTGCAAAACCATCTCGATGCCTTTTCATGGAATTATGAGGACATGAAAGGCATCCCTCTTGAAACTTGCACTGATCACATTTACATTTAGGAAGGAGCTTGACATGTTTGATAACTCCAAAGGCACATGAACCTCCCGCTAAGAGAAGTTGTGAAAGAATAATTACAAAATCTCTTAGACACTAATTTCATTTATCCTATATTAGATAGCCAATGGGTCTCTCCATTGGTGATAGTCCTGAAAAAATATGGGAGATGGCGCATTTGCATCAATTACATAGAATTGAATAAGCCACTCTTAAGGACTATTTTCCTATTTCCTTTATCAATCAGGTTCTAGATACCCTTATCGGTAAAAGGTACTTTTCATTTTTAGATGGCTTTAGCGGATATAAAAAAATCCAAATCGTACCTGAGGATCAAGGCAAGACCACCTTCACATGCCCATGGGGGACATTTTCCTATCGAATGCTTCCCTTTGGGCTGTGTAATCCCCTAGCTACCTTTTAAAGGGAAGTTCTGGCTATTTTTGTTGGCTTCGAGTGTGTAGAAATTTAAGTGGAGGATTTTTTAGTATTTGGTGATTCGTTCGAGGAAGCCCTAAAAAATTTAGAAAAAGTTCTTTTTCCTTGCCAAGAATCTCACCTTTCTTTGAGTGATAAAAAATGTAGATTAATGTGCAAAGCAGGAGTAGTTCTTGGTCATCTTATTTCTGACAAAGGTATCCAGGTAGACCCAGATAAAATAGAGGTTATTTTACGTCTTCCTACACCCAAAACACAAAGGGAAGTGAGAGGATTCCTGGGACATGCAGGCTATTACTAGAGATTCATTGAGAATTTTTCTAGGATAGCTACCCCAATTTTCTGATTGTTAGCTAAGGATAGTGAGTTCTCTTGGTCCACAACTTGCCTACAATCTTTTGAGACATCAAAGGAAAAATTAATATAGGCACCAGTTTTGAGAGGGCCCAATTGGTCCCTTCCATTCCATATTTCCTATGATGCCTTAGATACTGCCATTGGCACAACTTTAGGAAAGGAAGAGAACCAACATTATTATGCCATTTACTTCATCAGTAAAAACTTGTCACCTGATGAATTAAAATACATAGTCATCGAGAAGGATTTTTTAGCCATGGCTTTTTCTATTAATAAATTCAAACACTATATTATAGAATACGAGGTATTTTTACATACTGATCATTCCACTGTAAAATATTTAATGAATAAACCATTGACCAGAAGTAGAGTGACTAGGTGGTTACTCTTGTTACAAGAATTTAATGTTACTATTATTTATAGACCAAGAAAATCTAATGTTGTCGCTGATTATATTTCTAGATTGAATAATCCTGGTGAAGTAATTCCTGTAGATGATGATTTCCTTGGCGAACATGTTTTTGTTGTGCCAAAAAATTCCCCATGGTTTGCTGACATAACTAATTATTTAGTCACAGGAAAAACACCACCTCACTTATCCACTCATGAAAAGCGGAATATTATCCAAAAGAGTGCTTCATATTCCTGGATCCAAGGAGACCTCTTTTACATTGGACTAGATCTTATCATTTGTAGATGTGTAAGAGAGGAAGAAGTGTTTGAAATTTTGAAATCTTCTCATGATGAACCTTGCGGGGGCCATTTTGCTCATAAGAGAACTACATATAAGATCTTATTAGTTGGCTATTTTTTACCTTCCTTATTTAAGAATGTGTTGACGATGTTGGACCCACCAACATGTCAAGGGGATCCCCCGGTAAGTAGTCCCAATTAGACCTCATACCGTTTGGTGTAGGAGTCCCAACAGTGGGTCATATGGTAATGCCTTAACCACGATTTTTCATAGAGGTAAGTAATATAACTCTGTTGGTAGCAAGGGTGTGATCGTTGCAGTGAGTCAAGGAAGGTGCATGAGAGGTTCTAACACATGGGGGTTAAGATGAGTGCGCCTCTTGGCAACCTGTAACAATACTTAGATGAGAAGGGAACACACGAGAGAATATGCATCACAAGCTAGAAAGCAAGTCAACTGGCAATCCAAAGTGATGGTTAAACCAACAACACATCTGCAACAAGATTCATAAAATTGCATACAAAATAGTTCATACACAACTACGTAAGTTAAACAACATACATTGCTACAACAATCGGATTAGTCCAACTACAATAACAACATATGCATGACAATGTGTTGGATCTATTTTATTAAGAAGTGTAAGTTCTAGTCATACAAGACATCCATGTAAACTCGCTAGCTCCAATAGTGGAACGTTACAGCCACATCTACCTTCTCCTCCAAAGAGATGTACTAGCTCCATGCAGTGGAGAAGTCAAGGCGCATTACAATACTATCCAAGCTTTCTCCAAGATAGTCTTATTGGAAGCTTGGCTGACCAAAAGCCTATACAATGACTTATGAGGGACTATTTATAGGAAAGGGTGGGGTGGCCCTTTACATTCTCCTTTGTGACCATTGAACTACCCTCATGATTGTTCACCTACTCTACGACTGTTACATCCACTATTGACACTAGACTTACACTTGACATGACTTAACATTACAATGCCTTGTACCCATGTGAACACAATTGGCTTAACCAAGCCAAACTAGACATCACTCTGACTTAGATAACCATGGAATTCCAACTCCTCAACATCTTCATGCTGATCGACAGTATAATACTGATGCCAAGATCTGTAGTCCCTGATGGTGTCCATGTGTTCTGCAGTGAATTTTTTTTGAAACCTTACCCTTGCCTCCATAGAATTCGGGTACACTACGCAGGCTCCTCTGTCCAACTCATCTGAAAGCATGCCCATCATTGTCTTCAAGCTGGCTGGACCATCAACATATTTGTGCATGATGTCTACACTGATAGGCAAGTCTGGGCTAGTGGTGATGCGCATCAACTTGTTGAAGTAGGGGTCAAGCTCTAGTCAGACCTGTTTCTTTGTCTTCACCTAGGTGAGAGTCCCAAGTGATGGGATTGCATGTGTGCGCACCACAACATCCATACTCTTGAATACTCATGCATGGGAAGCCTGTATGCTAGTGATGAACTGTGGGAGCTCTTCATAATTTTGGATCTGACTCTGGATATGTGCCTTCATCTCAATCGCATTGGCCCTCATCATCTTAGGAAAGTGAAGTGGGGCTCCCTTGTACTTCATTGTCCATGTTTGTATGGCATCAACAAAAACATGCATGTTCATCAAGATACCTACTCTTATAGCACATCACTGCTGCCATTCGTTGAGATGGACGATTACCTTGTGCATGGTACCAAACTTGGAGTATAATGCTCGCATAACCGTGTCAAGGGACAATACTTCATCTAGTATTTCAGATTGGTCGTTTGAAGTTCCTTTGGCATTCGCTCATTCTTAGCTATTAGGAAGCAAACACTTGAGCTAGTGGCTTCGGCATACAATTTGGTTGCATCGGCCAAGGCAACTGGATGTTTGCGCACATGAGTCACGATCACTTGTTCCTCACCTTGCACAAGAGACGTATGATCCTTCAGAGTTGACACTTTGCGAGACTGAACAACTCTATGTTGGGATTCATCAAACGAGATGTTGTGCATCTCTTCTTATAGTTGATCACCAAGGATCTCAATGCCTTATTGGTCATTCAAGACTTGCTCATCATCTGGATGCATTGAGGTGGGTGAGTCGATCTCTTTGTGGTGAGGCATGAGGTCGGTGTCCTGTTCCAACTCCTGCTGCTCCATGTCTACATCCAACTGTTGAAGTGATTGTTCTATCTCATGAGTGAAGTCTGACCCCTCTGATGGTTCACCCTGTTCACTTGATGCCAATTGTTCCAATGAATCAACTACTTGTATGGGTGTTGCTTCATCTGTTTGCACATGTTGCACCCCTTGCTATATCTGATGTTGTCGCACTTCTCTCTCCTGTTTGCACAACTCTTGTGCCTTTTAGAGTTTCTCCCTCAGCTCATGCAACTCCTTCTCTACTTCTTCCATTATCTTCTTATCCCTCTGCCTTCGTGTGATTCGCTTGTCACGTTGCTGCCTCTTTGCCTCTATAGCCATATCTTCTTTCTCTACAAGTGGATCTACTCGAAACTTTCAACTTTGCTCCTCCTCCATGCGATCAACAATCTTCCTCTTACCTTTGTCGTGCACTTGTGTGCTTGCCTCTACTGCCACTGCTGCTACTACTCCTACTGCTGGTTCTCTCCTTGATGCTAATTCATGTTGCTTCACTAATCACTCCACAACGAAGCCGACTGATTCATTGGGTTTGGAGAAACTGTAGCAATATCTCCATGGTTCCTCCTCAGCCCAATGACATGCCCCGTGGATCCAGTTGAACTGAACTCTCGTGTAGTGATCTTATACAATGCAATGTGGATCATACATATTGTAGCTTCAGAGGTTGAATGGGTAATTCTTCATCAGTTTTGCTTCGACATCCGCTTGCTTGATACTCTGGATCTCATATAACCCAATCCGCAACAGAAGAGCGAGCCAAGGTGTCTTCTTCTTCAGATGCAGTCTAGCTGTCAATCCTGCTGAGATGTGATATGCTACTTCTTGCATGACAAGTACGTCCAAGGAAAACTTCAGAAGAACATGCAAAGGCTTCTTCGCACTGAACATTCAGGAAAAAGTGCCAGAAAGTGAGGCATACTAATCTACAATGCCTATCAATGCCTCCATTGCTTCCTTTGACATCCAAGGTGGATCCTATTCGAATATCATCTTGTACACAGAGGTGACAAAATGATCGGACAACCGTGTGATTACTCCTTTGAAGCTGCATTCAGACAACAACTTGAAATACATGTTCATAGCAGTCTCCGCTGGTGACCATGCCCACTCCAAGCCCAGGAACTCCTGTCGGGCACAGACTGCATCTAATATGTAGGCGGACATGTAAATCTATGCATGCATACCTTCAGGTGACTATTGAGCCTTCGTTACTTGTTCCTTCAGCTGATGAGCCAATATGCTGGACCAGTTACATGGTTTTCCTTCTCTAGCCAATTGGTCCAGTGCAATCACCCAACTCTGTGGGAAGGTTTTCATGCTTTCTTGACCATACAGTTGACATGCAAATATGACAAATTATTGGTATGCCTTCCTCAATATCTTTGTCTTGTAGATTTGGTTGGGTGTCAACCTGAATCGAGCTGGCTCCTTTACCCAGTTCTTCAAAATGTCTCTAGAGTTAGCACTACTATTGGGTAAGTTGAAAGGAGTCTTCATGACAATTGTTGTTCCTTAAGAAACCAATTTCCTAGTTGTAGGGAAATTGTGCTTAAGACATTAATAAATATTATTTACTGTCACTTATTGCTTATTAGATTACCAAATGAAGGACTTGGAAAACTTGGCCTTAGACTCTTAATACATGTATGATCAGAAATTCTCAGAATGTCATTTGCTGCTAAATATAAATGATCAATGAGGAAAGTTTGAAAGGGAAGTTAAAGACAATATGTTGATCTCTCACAAGAATTGTTGGATAGGTAAATCCCCTCTGCGGACAGAGGCGATCCCACTAGCCTATCACAGAACTAGCCACAAACAAACCACGCTGCTACGCAAGTTCCTAGTTATGCATCAAATGTGAATCAAGAAGACTAACCTGGAGTCCAACGCTATGATTGAAGCAGAGTTGATATCCCCGTTCCCTTGCTCCAACAGATCATAAACGAACACCTGCACATGCAAAGGAAGAGACAGATACCAACATAGAAACTACCAAGGCACAACTATATTTCAGTCAGAAAGGAAATAAATCAACATATCACCATGACAGATAATGAGATTGGAACTATAATAGCAGTCGCTCATCAATTAATAAACAGGAAAAGTTACAACCCTTGTTCTGACGTCGACCCTTCTCCTGGCTGGGCGAATAACTATATGTGTCTTGACATGCATCTCCTCTCCGGCAGCATAACCTCTCTAGCACTCATTAGCATTCCTCCAAGAACTCAACATCTAACACTCCATGACCAATAATCATCACTACTATAACTCAATCACCAAATCACTAGCATAACACTAACACCAACACTCTAGCTTGTCCAATGCATAATGACAAGCTTATATAGATGGAGAAGGGAGGAGGATGCAATGAACTTAGACACCTTTCGCGGATTAGAAAAAGCCATAAAGATGGATAAAGCTCGACAAAAGACTGATTTTCTATCCTCAGAAAAGCTCCATGTAATGAAGGAAACAACAGTCGGACGTGCATTAAGGCAAAAAGCACGACTAAATTTGGTTGGCGCGACTGTTGCTCTAAGACAGAGCGCCAATGGTCGCGCCCCCTTTTGAGGATCTCCATCATTGGCGCGGGTAGAATACTGTGGACTTGCGCCAATGGAAAAATAGCACTTTTTAGGGATGATCTGCAGAAGGTGTCTTTAGGGAACATGGAGTACATACTCAGGGGAACATAATGCAAGTGTTTTTAGCCTTTGTCACTTCTTATAACTCTTGGGATGTGTCCTCCAAGGTACGACAAGAGGAGTAACAGGGATGGTGACAAATTACTGTGTAACAGATGCCCCCTAAAGCATGAAGTCCGAGAGGTGGAGAGGGGTGAAATGCTTTACAAGAACACACATATAAGAGCACACAAGAGCACATATAGTTACTGCCGCCAAGGAGCTGTATTAAGAGACATGACTGATAGTTCAATTACATGATGTACATGGTATGGTCGCAGCCATCCATAAGAGAGTACATAAATAATCTGGATCCATAGTATGGACGCAGCCATCTGGTTAGGATCAATGATTTGACTCAGGTATGGTCGCAGCCATCCAGTGAATGAGTCAAGTACCAAGAATCACGCCTGGATTACAACAGACACAATCCAGGGTCTTGCGCTCCATCTCGACCCGAACAAGAGTACAAGTTCAAGCATGTGAATTTATGAGCTGAAGTCGAACATGCATGAACATCGTCTGATTACCAGTCAATGGTGGGAACTGTTAACAGACGCGAGAGGTACCACCAATAATGACAATGGCCCTCAAGGTACTATAGGTACAATCTACGGCGTGTGAATCAATGAGCTGAAGTCGAACACCCGTAGAATCATTCGATCGGAGGCCAATGATGAAAACCTCACGTCGAACACGAAGAACCTGCCATTGAGGCATGCAGGCTCCAAGGCACCGGAAGGGAGTCTCTAGGTCAACTTCCTGGATAATGAGCTGAAGTCGACAGGGAGTGACCTTGATCGAAGGTGGGCCATAATGTTTCCCACATCATCGACATGAGACAAAGAGATAATGTCGTGAATCAAGATTGTACGAACTATCAGAGGGAGGTTGTTTATTCAGAGGTTAACTTCTCTTGAACATATCGGCGGCACATTAACGGAATTGGCAGTATTTGACATCAATGTATCAAAGGTCATTATGACGAGGCAATGAGTGAATGAGAGGTCAAATAGGGTACCCAAATCCATGGAAGCAAGTGAAAGATATGAGATGAAATATCCCCACCCCGGACATGAAAACAAAAAGTGCCATGTTCAAGAGCGACATACTGCCTTTACGGTAATAATTATGGTTCAAAATTTTCTTTTCCCCCCGCCATTTCTGGCGAGTACCCCAGTTATTTTTAACAAGCTTGATGGGGATAGCATATGCTTGTATTGTGATAAAATCCGATGTCATTAAGTTTTAACGAGTCTGACAAAGGAAGAACTCGGCGTCTTTTCATGTTTAGAGAGTTTGAAAAGACAGCAGAAAAGGAAACTCCAGGGATGTCCTTTTTCGTAAAGTTGTGTCTCTCGGGCCCGAAAAAGTATAAAATAATACCCGAAAGAACCGCCCGATCATTACGATCGAGGAGTACTTTTCATGATTAGTGACTTTGACCTGAAAAAGTAAAAAAGCGGTCAAAACCACGTCGTTTCGTAACCACTAACGAGTTTGAAACGACAAAAACCCAGTAATCTTTTTATGTTTTAACGGTCGACAAAAAGAACTTAAAACGACCGCCCCTTATCACCATTTAACGAGTCAAGAGGAGGGACTCGGCAATCTTTTCCTCTTTAAATGGTCAGAAAAGAGCTAAAAGAGGACCTCCATTTTTATTTTCTTTAACGAGTCAAAAAGGGAAGAATACTCGGCAATCTTTTCATATTTTACGAGTCAGAAAAGAGCGTAAAGGCGACTCGTCCTGAAGGAACGAGTGGTATAAGGGATAGCAACTGGTTCCGGTAATGGTGGAACTCACTTGAAACACGTAAAGGTTAAGAGGCTGGCTAATAAGACAACTCATCGCTGCGGTTCTTCAGGAAAGGAGAAACAACCAAGTGAAAGCATATGATCGGCCAAAAAGATGGTAGCGATGGAATGAAACAACCAAGGCTCATCTAGCAGAATTTTAGCGGATAAAAGGCAATCACGGGATGTAAATGGGTTCATTTTTACACAAGCTTGAACCATGGAGAACTTTGCTTGTTAAAAACATTTGTTGCATGCCCCCAGCATGATTATACCAATCGAGGTACATGCCCCCCAAGCTTCATGGCATTCACAGAGTGGATGGAATGAAGGTTTACTTGGAAAGACTCGATTGGAGGATGCCCCCGGGCTTCAGTCACGCGCCCGGGTGAGCTTCCGTCATCAGAATGACGGGGTGGGTGCTGGGGCATTTCCTGGGGGCATGCGACCTTATAACAAGCATAGTTTTTTCATTTCAAGCTTGTGTAAACATGAAACCGAATCCAAGCAAAGTTCCGCAGTGGAGTCGCCAATTTGTTGGATAGGTAAATCCCCTCTGCGGACAGAGGCGATCCCACTAGCCTATCACAGAACTAGCCACAAACAAACCACGCTGCTACGCAAGTTCCTAGTTATGCATCAAAGGTGAATCAAGAAGACTAACCTGGAGTCCAACGCTATGATTGAAGCAGAGTTGATATCCTCGTTCCCTTGCTCCAACAGATCATAAACGAACACCTGCACATGCAAAGGAAGAGACAGATACCAACATAGAAACTACCAAGGCACAACTATATTTCAGTCAGAAAGGAAATAAATCAACATATCACCATGACAGATAATGAGATTGGAACTATAATAGCAGTCGCTCACCAATTAATAAACAGGAAAAGTTACAACCATTGTTCTGATGTCGACCCTTCTCCTGGCTGGGCGAATAACTATATGTGTCTTGACATGCATCTCCTCTCCGGCAGCATAACCTCTCTAGCACTCATTAGCATTCCTCCAAGAACTCAACATCTAACACTCCATGACCAATAATCATCACTACTATAACTCAATCACCAAATCACTAGCATAACACTAACACCAACACTCTAGCTTGTCCAATGCATAATGACAAGCTTATATAGATGGAGAAGGGAGGAGGATGCAATGAACTTGGACACCTTTCGCGGATTAGCAAAAGCCATAAAGATGGATAAAGCTCGACAAAAGACTGATTTTCTATCCTCAGAAAAGCTCCATGTAATGAAGGAAACAACAGTCGGACGTGCATTAAGGCAAAAAGCATGACTAAATTTGGTTGGCGCGGCTGTTGCTCTAAGACAGAGCGCCAATGGTCGTGCCCCCTTTTGAGGATCTCCATCATTGGCGCGGGTAGAATACTGTGGACTTGCGCCAATGGAAAAATAGCACTTTTTAGGGATGATCTGCAGAAGGTGTCTTTAGGGAACATGGAGTACATACTCAGGGGAACATAATGCAAGTGTTTTTAGCCTTTGTCACTTCTTATAACTCCCAGGATGTGTCCTCCAAGGTACGACAAGAGGAGTAACAGGGATGGTGACAAATTACTGTGTAACAGGAATTATTATCTGTAACTTAGAGGAATTATGATCATGAGGAATAAATCATAGACAATATGTTGATCTCTCACAAAAACTACTACCTATAACTTAGAAAGGAAATGAGGACTTTAAGTATAGGAGCGCTCTTTAAGGGATTTAACCCTGCAGCTTCATTACTACACTTGAAAAGAAGAAAACATTGCATGACACATGATAGTGAAACTTACAAATTATATGTAACAACTCTTGGAAACTTTTGGTTGTTTTATTAATCAATGATGTTATCAGAAATACAGTGGCTGGGTTCTCCAAAATTCCAACCCTTTCTTAGTAAATTTTCCACTTTTTATACATTATGGAACAGTTATTGATTTTCTGAAACCTATCTAACTACTTTCTAACTATATGAATAAAACTACTACAGAATTTACATAGGGTAAAAACACCTCGAAGAACAAGAAATAATAAAAACAAAACTGAATTTAGAAATAGATGGTAACTGCTGGCTTGCTCTGTCAGTTTACTGCCGAATGCCTTTGTAAACGCTGTAATGATTCTTGCATAATCTTGGGCTTACATTGCATTCTGATTGGCCAAAATGCCAAGAAACATATCAAATTGTCTTCTTGTTCAACGCTCTAATCCCTGATTTCCAACATTACATAGAAAAATTAACGTTTATCATTAATATGGATCTCAACATAGATCCTTCTTTATAACTATCAAATCTTCCCGTTCAACACTTTATTGGCTTCTATCGCAAGTCACAATCGGCCCAAAAACCCTGTAAAGCTTAACTTACACACCCGGCTGCAATAACCATGAAAATACTGGAACTATGCGTTTATAATGAAAATATATGATAATGTATGTTTTTCCTTTTCAATATAGGCTTAAAACTATTCCCAAGGTATCCACAGTCGGCATGTTATATATATAAAGTGCCATATTGCAATTGGCAATCATTGAATGCACCAACATATGTATTCAATGCTTTACGAACCCATCGGGTTCTTAAAATATGTTATATATATGTTTGGGTCCAGCCCTTATCGCATATCGCGATTGGCGGGGTCAATGCATATAACATAAGCATTTCACATTATATCGGACCCGCCGCTCTTATAAAATATGCCATATAAGTTTTCGGGTCCGGAACCCAATCGGTAATCACAATTGGCGCTATGGAGCCAACCACCCATATTGCGGACCCGACGAACTTTAAACATAATATATATGCACTTTGGGTTTGGCCTGTTAAGCGCTTATTTATGTTATAATCTTTTATGATAGAAACACATATAAAACATGTAACCGAACCCTTTTCTGCCTTTTCAAAGCTTTGCATAGTTTTCAAGAATCGCAATCAGCGATCGACGATTCCTGTGGTAATAGTTCATGTAACTGCCCGCTGCACCTTTTGCGATTGCGATCTAATCGCATCGTTAACACACACACACATATATATATATAAAAGACCCGCTCCATATAACTATTATATTGCGATTTGACTTTATCACATGGGTCATTTCCTTTATACTTGTTCCTTTTGTAAATCTAACATTTTCCTTTATTTCTTTCATGTATTGGATTCTGGTATATATCTTATTGCCCCTCCTTCTTGCCTTATTTTTTTAAAATGCTTTTCAAGTGATTTTTCAAATGAAATAATAAATGAAACAAAAAACAAAATACAAGTCACAACATCTGGCTCCAGTTGGGGATAGTGCTTTTGCCACATAAGCACTAAGAACTGCAGATTAGTGCCTTCACCTCAGACATGGAATCATATATTGCTTCACCAAGTCTTAACTGTGTGAAAAACTGTACAGTGAATCAACACCAATACTTGTAGTGATTAGATTCTTATGCTCTGATAAAAAAATATTAAGAATCATAGATCAATAGCCTTAGTTGGGCATGGAGTCCAAAACTGTAAAAACCCTGAAATCTGGCAACTGAAAACCTGACAATCTTGAAGTTTGACACCTCTGCAAACCAGTTTCCAACTGGGAAAGTCACCCTTATTCATCCATTAATGATTAAACCAAAAAAATGCAACTTGAAACCAAGTGCTCAACACATAAGCTTATTTATGTACAAGTTCCTACATATGTACATGGCTGACCTCAATCAGATGAAGTCAATCTTCCAATGATACCAGATTAGCATTTGAGTGCTTAATCCAGAACCATTCTGCCAGTGAATCTTGAAAATTCCATTCATCTTGAATAAAAAATAAATTATGCATAAAAGCAGCTCACAACCAAAATTAGAAGCATATCCACCAAAAGATATGTGTAGACTGCTAATAAATTCCTCCATGTAATCTGCCACAGGATCTTCAAAAGTATGAGAAAAAACATGTTCTTGATCAGCTCCAACAAAGAAATTCTCTATATATGAAGGTTCTTGCCCAAATAGACCTTCTGTTGGGATGATATGCTTAACAGAACAATCAGTAACATCTTTAAGAAAATGATCTATGTCACTTTCATGTCTCCACTTTTCATCTCTAAGCTTTGATTGAAAATAACTTGTAATTGTAACTTCAGGAAGGAAAAGGAATTTTTTCACATTATTATACGACATATGATCAACTTCAAATAGATTATTTACCTCTGATCCATAGGCATCATTGTGTTCTTCAATGCACTGATATACAATCTCTCTATCAGCTTCCTTTTTACATGAGATAGCCTCTTTTTCTATGATAGAGGGCTCAATATATTGCTGTCCAACACATTCCACTTGTTGGTTTCTTCCTATAGGTTCAACACCCAACTGATAAACTTGAAGAGCTTCATCCTGCTCCCCATTTAAACCACTTTCATTATAGATAGGAGGATCATCAAATTTAACCAAGTAAGAACTCTGGGGATTTATTTGCAACTTAATTATTTCTTCCTCCTCTCTATTGTTGAGAAAAAATTCTTGATGCATGCTTGAACTTTCCTCTATCTGAATACTCTCTTGATCTGCTTGGAACGTTATTGAAGAATTTTCTACATCATTTTGAGAAAATGATAGTTCTTCACTTTCAAAGACTTGTTCATAACTCTGAATGCTTGATATATTTTCATCAAGATCATTAGTTTCTTCAACAGGATCATCACGAGCTTTTAAAGTTTCTTTAGCATGATAATATTCACAACAACCTTCAAAAATAAACTTGTGTGGATAATAAATTCTACAAGAAGAATTGAATATTGAATGGAAATCTTTCAAAGATGAAATGCTTGCAAAAGGCAGAGACCTGAACCAAGTCCTGGCTTCTTGATCCAAAGAAAACATAAACAGTTTCATCTTAACATCTTCATGAAAGATGCCCTGCTGCTCCATGCATTCATGAAACTCTTGGAGATGCTGAGTTGGATCTTCATATTCATTTCTACCGAATCTTGGAAGATACTCATTCCATACAGAAAATGCAGGCATATCATGGGGATAGCCAGTGATCCCAACAAAATCAAATGGATCAAATTTATGGACTAAGAATGCAGGGAGAGCCATTAAAACCCAGAAAAGAAAACTTCAAAGTCCAGTAGAGTCACCAATCAATGTGGTAAGTGAAAATCACAGGTGTGCATATACAACCAACTGCTGAAACTTGTCACTCTCAAGGATCAGCTTCAAACTTAATGAATCTTATGGAAAAGTATTCTTATCCTATTACTTTGCAGATTGTGGTCTTTGTTACAATGGAGTTGCCTTTTATTGTTTTTATTCAAACAACCAAATATTTCCTCCTCACTGAACAACCAGAGGAAAATATTGAAACCCAGGGAAAAACCTTCTTGTCTTCTCTCCCCGGAAACGACGCCAATTAATGTTGTTCCTTAAGAAAGAAATTTCTTCGCTGTAGGGAAATTGTGCTTAAGACATTAATAAATATTATTTACTGTCACTTATTGCTTATTATATTACCAAATGAAGGACTTTGAAAACTTGGCCTTAGACTCTTAATACATGTATGATCAGAACTTCTCAGAATGCCATTTGCTGCTAAATATAAATGATGAATGAGGAAAGTTTGAAAGGGAAGTTAAAGACAATATGTTGATCTCTCACAGGAACTATTATATGTAACTTAGAGGAATTATGATCATGAGGAATAAATCATAGACAATATGCTGATCTCTCACAGAAACTACTATCTATAACTTAGAAAGGAAATGAGGACTTTAAGTATAGGAGTGCTCTTTAAGGGATTTAACCCTGCAGCTTCATTACTACACTTAAAAAGAAGAAAGCATTGCATGACACATGTTAGTGAAACTTACAAATTATATGTAACAAATCCTGTAAACTTCTGGTTGTTTTATTAATCAATGATGTTATCAGAAATACAGTGGCCTGGTTCTCCAAAATTCCAACCCTTTCTTAGTAAATTTTCCACTTTTTATACCTTGTGGAACAGTTATTGATTTTCTGAAACCTATCTAACTGCTTTCTAACTATATGAATAAAACTACTACAGAATTTACATAGGGTAAAAACACCTCGAAGAACAAGAAATAATAAAAACAAAACTGAATTTAGAAACAGATGGTAACTACTAGCTTGCTCTATCAGTTTACTGCCAAATGCCTTTGTAAACGTTGTAATGATGCTTGCATAATCTTGGGCTTACATGCATTCTGATTGGCCAAAATGCCAAGAAACATATCAAATTGTCTTCTTCTTCAGCACTCTAATCCCTGATTTCCAACATTACACAGCAAAATTAACATTTATCATTAATCTGGAACTCAACATAGATCCTGCTTTATAACTGTCAAATCTGCTCGTTCAGCACTTTATTGACTTCTATCACAAGTCACAATCAGCCCAAAAACCCCTGTAAAACTTAACTTACGCACCCGGTTGCAATAACCATGAAAATACTGGAACTATGCATTTATAATGAAAATATATGATAACGTATGTTTTTCCTTTTCAATACAGGCTTAAGACTATTCCCAAGGTATCCACAGTCGGCATGTTATATATATAAAGTGCCATATCGCAATCGGCAATCATTGAATGCACCAACATACGTATTCAATGCTTTATGGACTCGTTGGGCTATTAAAATATGTTATATATATGTTTGGGTCTAGCCCTTATCGCATATTGCGATCGGCAGGGTCAATGCATATAACATAAGCGTTTCACATTATATTGGACCCACCACTCTTGTAAAATATTCCATATACGTTTTCGGGTCCGGAACCCAATCGGTAATCGCAATCAGTGCTGCGAGCCAACCACCCATATTGCAGACTCGACGAACTTTAAACATAATATATATGCGCTTCGGGTCCGGCCTGTTAAGCGCTTATTTATGTTATAATATTTTATGATAGAAACGCATATAAAACATGTAACCAAACCCTTTTCTGCCTTTTCAAAGCTTTGCACAGTTTTCAAGAATCGCAATCGGCGATTCCTGTGGTAATAGTTCATGTAACTGCCCATTGCACCTTTTGCAATTGCGATCTAATCACATCGTTAACACACACATATATATAAAAGACCCACTCCATATAACTATTATATTGGGATTTGACTTTATCACATGGGTCATTTCCTTTATACTTGTTCCTTTTGTAAATCTAACATTTTCCTTTATTTCTTTCATGTATTGGATTCCGGTATATATCTTATTGCCCCTCCTTCTTGCCTTATTTTTTTAAAATGCTTTTCAAGTGATTTTTCAAATGAAATAATAAATGAAACAAACAACAAAATACAAGTCACAACAACAGTCACGGGCTGTGACATATGATACATCTCATCATAATCTCGTACCCATAAGGTCAAAAGCTTTGTCCCACTGACGCTGCTCAAGGTCATTGTCTCGAGATCAGTGTGAGAGACGATCTAGTGTATCATGTCCATGCATGGGAACACGGGAGATCTGCATGCAATCTGGTACAATCCGAACTTGTGAATGTTCACGTACACCTGATGGTCTCCGATGTCTTCCCCAAAAGTGCCTACAAATGTTTCATTGACCTCTTGCCACTTCAGTTTGACGTCCTTGTCTAGATACAACTTTGTATCTTCATAGATCCGTAGACCAGAGGAAACTCGCTCAACTGCAACTCCAGCTGCATTTCCATCAGTGTCCTTTGATCCTGTTCTTTTGGAATCCATTAAGACGGATGAACACCTGAAAGATCTGGAGACAAGTAACATGCATGGCAACAAATCTGTTAACAAAAACCAAAGCAAATTCGGGAATGACATAGCACATACCTGAGAAACTGATGGGAAAGATTGTGCAATTTCTTCTGGGAGGCTGGGTGACTGGCTGCCAGAACTACGCAAAAGGCAGTCTCAGCTGTCTGGGAGACAAGATTGGCTACTATACTTTCACAATGCGCAATCCAGACTGGTTGTTGGCTGCTAGGATTGTGCAATGTGCAATTCCAGCTCGGAGTGACTGCAGGCTTAGGGACTGCATTGCGTAATTTTCTGGGCAAGCAGTCATTGTCCCTCATAAATGCGCAAAACAGTCCTCGGGGACAGTGCTGGGTAGAAATGCACATTTTTTGAGAGGAAGGCAGAGCCTTCCTTCTCTAGATTGCGTAATGTTGTCTCAGTGAAGGCAGAGTCCGGGCCGAGGTTGGCCCAACTCGACGATGGGCAACTGAAAGCAAATATGACAATGAATTCATGTCGACACTAAGTGAAAGCAGAAGTGATAGACAATGCATGCAAACATGAATGAAATATTCAGAGAACAGATCAACATGCATGTGGGTGAACTGATTCGCCGAATCGGCGAACGTTCGTGCAAAATAGTTTCATGCATGCGAGAGAAGTGAGATAGAAACAAAAATTGAAACAGAGCTAGGAAAAGCTAGTATACATGTAAACGACAGCAAGCATTCAAAGTAATCAAGCAAACAACACTCACACAAGCGAATACACAAAAAGCAACATAAATGCTGAAAAGGACAAGTTGAAGCCACTTACCCATGAATATGTGTTGAAGAGTCTTAGATGTGCTGTAGGATGTTAGAGATTCAAGATTGATGTGAAAGAATGAGCTCTGATGTGTCGAATAAATAAGTTTGGGCTCATGATGTGCATGCCACAAATCTAGGAAAAGGTGACACTTGGAGGAAAGTTTCTAAAACAGCTTTGCATGTAACCTCTAGCTACTAAAAATAGCTCCCTGAATAATGGGATTCCTTTTGCTATTCTGGGAAAAATCAAGCTATGCATGCAAGTCAAGTTTCCTTGGTCCCCGGTGGAACTAGTCAGCCGGACTGCTCATGCATGAAGCTGCTCAACTACTTGAGAAAAATGTGCATTTCTAGCTGGGAGGTGGGCTAACTTCCAAGGAGATTTGCACAATTTCTAGGTAGAGCAACTGACTGCTACCCATATTTGCACAAATTTTGGGCTGAGTAGCCTTGCTGGGGAAAATTCTGCAATTTTCACTGCAAGAGCTGACTGGTAGAATTGCTCAATTTTGGAGCCCAGCAGGCTGCCATGCGGGATTGTACAATTTCTAGAGGGAAGGCTAGTTTCCCTCCAGAAATGCACAATTTCTTGGGGGAGTTGCTCAGCCTACAGCTGGACCAAGTCTGGGTGAACAACCTGTGAGGGGAATGCATCAAGCTGTGATTGACAGGCTTCCTTTGCGCAAGAAAAACACTGAAGCTTGTGTACTCGATAAAGAAAGACAAGGTGTTGTGAAAGATTGGTAGGGAGGCTCCAAAACAAGGCTAAGGAAAAATTTTGGAGGGTGGTTGTAGCCGCTACAACACTTGGCGACACATTGGTAGAACTCCAACTCTCTGAATGGACCTTGTTCGTGAAAAGCAAGTCTAACACCTCTTAAAGTATTGTTCAGTTCTCAAATCATCTTGGCTTCACACTAGCTTGATTGTAAGATGTAACATCTTCCAATCTCTTGGTCGATTGACACACATTCCAAGCTGAGGAAGCACAATTGTTTCGATTGGGGTTGAGGGGTATATTGGTGCACAAGCAGTATAGTGATCAGTCTTAGTTTCATCTCTGGTGTTACTTTGCTGCCAGCAAGCCTGGACAGTACCCTGGTGGAGTCACATAGGAACACAAGCATGGCTCCATTGCTAGCGAGCCTGGTCAGTACCCCAGCAGAGTTACTTGCATCACCTCCCTACGTAGGAAGCCTTTCTCTTCTTTCGCCTTATTCATTTTTCATTTTGAATTTTTTGACTTTTCATTTTTTCAACTGTGCATAACACTTATTCATTTTAGAGGCAGAAGAGGGATCCTGACTTATTGAGAGTAGAAGAGGTTGTTCCAGCAGAGAAGTAGTTTATTATATCTCTGACGTGCATGTTAAGGTTTTCCCTCTCACCTTACTCTACTTGATTGATCTAACAGGGGTTAACCCAAAAACAACCGACTAGAGAAGGTGACACTAGTTATCACGCAAGCATTGCGTTTTCACCAAGGTTCACTTCGAACAATACATATTTTCCTTCGACGTATCATGGAATAAAAGTAACAATCTCTTCATACAGAGGCAAGATGATAGATAACCAAGTAGTGATAGTTGTAAAAGCCCTCTTGTAGTTCACCAAACTCGTTTCAAGAGTCATACATGGTTTCATGCGAAACTAACCTACAAATGAAACAAGCGAACTATACCAAAAAAAACAAGAAAACTAACAAACAACAAATCAAAGCAAGAGTAGAAGTGAAAGCGGAAGCAAAGAAAGTAAGCAAACAAACAAACAAGGCAAGTAAGAAAACAAGCATGCAAGCAAACTGACCAAAAGCAAACACTAGTCCTATTCCTACACTAACGGTGCATGAGCCTGATCATGTGAAGTGATATTTCCAATGCAGTCACCGGCACATTGGTTGACCCATGCTGGTGAAGGCTTGGTTTGAGAGAAACCCAGTTGTGGGAACCAGCAAGAAGGAAAGATATAACAATGAAGACAACCACACTTCGTGTTTGACAATGCCCATAGGACATGAGTGAGTGCAAGTGCATGACGAGCAGTCTGCGGACTTATCATAGTGTTGTGTGACATTGCGTGCAACTTTGAAGCATAAGCACACTCTTGACTGTGACACGCAGGCAAACGAAAGACACAAAGATAACTTGTGTCACGAACAAGTGCTTGCAATGTAAGATTCCTCCAATGCATGAGCAATGGGATTGTGTAGTTCAAGTGGAGGAAGTGTGGTCTGTGTGTGAGATGGATCTTCAATGCATACAGATGGGTGATGAGGAACCTTGGGTGATTGAACAATTTCATGATCGAAAGTGAGACTAACCCCAAGAGAGAGAGGGCTTGACATAACCATCAGCTTAGGTTGAAGTGCGTCGACAGTCTTAGGTGTTTCGACTTCTTCATCAGATAGATCATCATAAACCAGTGGCTTTGAAAGATCAACTACAATAGAGCCATGATCGTGATAAAATACAAAAACAAATGGATCATGACCACCATGACTAGAAAAATCAATGATTGAATTGACATGCTCATGATCAGATGAATCAAACAAAAGGGTAGATGAAAAGCAAACAAACTCATCCTCTGTGTTTCTGGAAAAGACAGATGAAAGATCAAGTGGATTTTCAACGAATAACTTATCCTCTCCATTGTCGAATGATGGACCAACATCCAACAAGTCCTGCGGGTGATAAACAATGGGTGCATCCATGGATGAAGACACACATGCGAAATCATGGATGGCAGGTTCACCAGAGATGTTAGGAATGAACGGAGGGGGATCGGACGGAAATAAGTCATCCTTCATCAAGTGTTGATGCTCAATCTCCCACTCATACTCTTCGTGAATAAAAATGCATGTTGGTTGTGCAACACCAACTCTATGAGTGGCTTGTTCCTCGTTCACAACAAGTGAAGAGTTCGGAATGGACGAACACAAGACAATATCATCCAGAGGAACACCCGAGTGCGAAGATGAAGGTCATAGAACAAAATGAATATGAGAACTCGAAGGACTCACAAACAAATATGCATGAAAATTGAGTGAAGTGATGTTGGGAGGATGTGAAAGCTGAACAAGTGTGTGAGCATGATCCTCAACATCACTCGGCAGTGGTGGAGCTGTTGAATGAGGGGAAGGCAGACAGTTAGTCAAGACAGTGACCGCATTCGGATGAGATTGCACAGCTCCCTCACTGAAGAATGTTGAGTGAGGCTTGATCTCAAGCTTCTTCTTGGGACAGGAATATTTCTTAAGGCAATACTCAAACCGGTCCCAAAGACAGGCAAATTTCATTTGGCTCCTCGAAGCTTGAAACTGCAAGTCGTAGAAGTCGTATAGTCTCCAAAATGTATTAAAAATATCAACCACTTTCACCTTTATCACCACCATTTCACTCACATGTCACAACTCCATGACCATATAACCTTTCATTAGCCTCCATTTTCATAATTATGTGGGTTACCTTTGTGTTTTCCAAAAGTTAATGATTTCTAGTATTATAAGTGAATTAAATGGTTAAAACCTAGAAAAGTGACATATACTTGCTAATACTTAAAAGTGGCTTGATTTTCATGACATGTGTAGGTCATTTGGAAGCTTCCAAGGCACCCTTATGTGGCCTCCAATGCTCAAATTCGAATTATCTTCAATATATCGAAGAAGATTTGGATAAAGGTCAAAGAGGATATGTGTCTCATCATTACCTATTTGAGTTGTAACTCTATGAGATTTTCTAGGGATCTAGGGAGAGAATAATAGACCTCCATTAATGAGGTAGCTTCTTATGTTTTTGTATAAATAAGAGAGCCTTCTCCTTTGAAAGGCATGTGTAAAGTTGAGGAAATGCTTATGTTTTGAATATAGAATTTGAATTTGGCACCATGCTCATGAGTGATGTTCACCTTGATTTTGTTATGCTTGCATTTAGAGCCTCTCAACTTTCCATCTCTCATGCTTTTGGATTGGCCACCTACAATGTGTGAGATTTATTGTTTTTCATAGATTAAGATTTATTACTTTCATAGATTAAGATTCATTGCTTTCATATCTTTTCTTGTGTGAGAGGTTAAGAGTGATTGTTTTTATTTTCTTTCATATCTTTTCCTGTGTGAGAGGTTAAGGGTGATTGGTTTTATTTTCTTTTTAAGTAGAGGTTAAGAGTGATTGTTTTTATTTGCTTTCTATCTAGAAGTTAAGAGCAATTGTTTTTATTTTCTTTCATATATTTTCCTGTGTGAGAGGTTAAGAATGATTGTTTTTGCTTTCATTTATGAAAGAGTTGTGTGCTTTTCAATTCCTACAAGATTTAAAGATTAAGATTTCACTTCCGTGCGCTATACTATAATTGTACTACAATTTATTTTGAGTTGATTGTTGAATTAGAATAGGAGAATTTGGTTTGTCGTTATTTTGTTTCGTAGTTAGGTTGATCTAAATTGAAAGTCAATTTCTACCATATACAGTGCATGCAAACTTTGAAAGTTTTACGAAACCCCTGGGTTTAAAATTAAATGAACGGTAACTAATTTGCCTCAACAAAAGCACTGCCAAAAATCCATAACCGATTCATGCAGAGCCTTCCGTTGCTGTAACAATTTTTAGCCAAGATAGTCTCGATCAAAATGATAGAAAGTGTCTTCAATGAGATCACATAAGTGCTCAAGTGAGTGCACGCTGCCAGCCAGTAGGCTGAGCAGCCATCGACGTGGAAAGAAAAGAAAGTCATGTAAGTACTCAGGCCAGGCCACTTCACCTTCACCATCACACGTGTAAGTGGACAAGAGATCGAAAAACTCCCCTGTGATGGAGACATCTTCATGATTCGAAAAACATTGCGGAGGGAGAAGAGTGCAAGAATCCATGAAACATATGCAAATGTTCAAAACTAGATGAGAAGACACAACTTGTCATTTAGCCCTCCTTCTAGTGCCAGAAATGTTGATGGTGTTGGACCCACCAACATGTCAAGGGGATCTCCCCCATAAGAAGTCCCAATTAGACCTCAAACCATTTGGTGTAGGAATCCTAGCAGTGGGTCGTATGGTAATTCCTTGACTGCAATTTCGCACAGAGGTAAGTAAGATAACTCTATGGGTAGCAAGGGTGTGATCCTCGCAGTAATTCAAGGAAGGTGCATGAGAGGTTCTAACACATGTGGGTTGTGATGAGTGTGCCCCTTGGCAACTCGTAATAATACTCAGATGGGAAGGGAACACACGAGCGAAGATGCATCACATGTTGGAAAGCAAGTCAGTCGGAAATCCAAAGTGATGGTTACCAACAGCATATCTGCGACAATATTCATACACTTTCATACAAAATAGTTCATACACAACTACATAAGTTAAACAACATACATTGCTACAGTAGCCAGAATAGTCCAACTACAATAACAACATATGCATGAAAACATGCTGGCTCTGTTTTATTAAGAAGTGTAAGTTCCAGTCATACAGTACATCCATGTAAACTAGCTAGCTCCAACAGTGGAACGTTACAACCACATCCACCTGCTCCTCCAAAGAGATGTACTAGCTCTGTGTAGTGGAGAAGCCAAGGTGCGTTACAATACTATCCAAGCTTTCTCTAAGATAGTCTTATTCGAAGCTTGGATGACCAAAAGCCTATACAATGAGTTATGAGGGACTATTTATAACAAAGGGTGGGGTGGCCCTTGACATTCCCATTTGTGACCATAAAAGTACCCTCATGACTCTTCACCTACTCTATGACTGTTACATCCACTATTGACACTTGAATTACACTTGACATGACTTAACATTACAATGCACATGTACCCATGTGAACACAACTGGCTTGAGCAAGCCAAACTAGACATCACTCTGACTTAGACAACCATGGAATTCCAACTCCTCAACATCTTCATGTTGATCAACAATAACATGTTGATGCCAAGATCTGTAGTCCCTAATTGTGTCTATGTGTTCCACGGTGACATCTTTCTGAAACATGACCCTCGCCTCCATAACATCCAGGTACACTGCTCGGGCTCCTCTGTCCAACTCATCTGAAAGCATGTGCATCATTTTCTTCAAGGTGGTCGGACCAGAAACATACTTGTGCATGATGTCTACACTGATAAGAAAGTCTGGGCTGGTGGCAATGCACATCAACTCGTCGAAGTACGAGTCAAGCTCTAGTCAAACCTGTTTCTTTGTCTTCGCCTGGGTGAGAGTCCCAAGTGATGGGATCGCATGTGTGCACACCACAACATCCATACTCTTGAATACTCATGCATGGGAAGCTTGTATGCTAGTGATGAACTGCGGGAGCTCTTCATAATTTCGGATCTGACTCCGGATACGTGCCTTCAGCTCAACCGCATTGGCCCTCATCATCTTAGGAAAGTGAAGTGGGGCTCCCTTGTACTTCATCGTCTATGTTTGCATGTCATCAATAACAACATGAAAGTTCATCAAGATACATGCTCTTCTAGCACATCGTCGATGGCATCTGTTGAGATGGACGATTGCCTTGTGCACAGTACCAAAATTGGAGTGCAATGCTCGCATAACCGTGTCAAGGGACAATACTTCATCTAGTATTGCCTTCTTTAGTTCATCTCGGGTAGACATTGTCACCAAGTCTCCTCCTTTCCTGGCTGTTTGTAGTTCCTTTTCCATTCGCTCATTCTCAGTTATTAGGAAGTACACACTTGAGCTAGTGGCTTTGGCATACACTCTGGTTGCATCGGCCAAGGTAGCTGGATGTTTGCACACATCAGTCACGATCACTCATTACTCAAATTGCGCAAGAGATGTATGATCCTCCAGATTTGACACTCTGCGAGATTGCACAACTCTATGTTGGGATTCATCAAACGAGATGTTGTGCATCTCTTCTTCTGGTTGATCACCAAGGATCTCAGTGCCTCCTTGGTCATTCAAGACTTGCTCATCATCTGGATGTATTGAAGCGGGTGAGTCGACCTCTTTGTGGTGAGGCATGAGGTCGGTGTCCTATTCCAACTCCTGTTGCTCCATGTCTGCATCCAACTGTTGAAGTGCTTGTTCTATCTGATGAGTGAAGTCTGGCCCCTGCGATGGTTCACCTTGTTCACCTGATGCCAGCTATTTCGATGAATCAACTACCTATACGGGCATTGCTTCATCTCTTTACACATGTTGTGCCCCTTGTTGTATCTTTTGTTGTTGCACTTCTGTCTCTTGTTTGCACAGCTCTTGTTCCTTTCAGAGTTTCTCCCTAAGCTCATGCAACTCCTTCTCTGCTTCTTCCATTCTCTTCTTATCCCTCTGCCTTCATGCGATTTTCTTGTCGTGCTGCAGCCTCTTTTCCTCTATAGCCATAAGTTCTTTCTCTACAAGTGGATTTGCTCAAAACTTGCAGCTTTGCTCCTCCTCCATGCGATCGAAAATCTTCCTCTTACCTTTGTCACACAATGGTATGCTTGCCTCTGCTGCCACTGTTGCTATCACTACTACTGCTAGTGCTCTCCGTGATACTACTTTATGTTGCTTTGCTAACCACTCCACAACGAAGACGACTGATTCATTGGGTATGGAGAAACTATAGCAATATCTCCATGGGTCCTCCTTGACCCAATGACATGCCCTGTGGATCCCGTTGAAATAAACTCTTGTGTAATGATATTTCAGAATGCAATGTGGGTCATATGGATTGAAGCTTTAGAGGTAAAATGGGTACTTCTTCATCAATTCTGCTTCGACATCCACTTGCTTGATACTCTAAATCTCATATAACCAAATCCGCAACGGAAGAGTGGGCCAAGGTGCCTTCTTCTTCTAATGCAGTCTAGCTATTAATATTGCCGAGATATCATATGCTACTTCCTACATGACAAGTACGTCCAAGGAAAACTTCGAAGAACATGCAGAGGCTTCTTCGCACTGACCATTTGGATGAAATTGCTAGACGGTGAGGCATACCAATCTGCAATTCCTATTGATGCCTCAATTGCTTCCTTTGACATGCATGGTGGATCCTGTTCGAATATCATCTTGTACACAGGGGTGGAAAAATGAACAGAAAACCGTGTGATTACTCCTTTGAAGCTGCATTCAGACAACAACTTGAAATATGTGTTCACAACAGTCTCTGCCGATGACCATGCCCACTCCAAGCCCAGAAACTCCTGTCGGGGACATAATGCATCTAAGATGTAGGCAGACATGTAAATCTCTGCATGCATAGCTCCGGGTGACTATCGAGCCTTTTTTACTTGTTCCTTTAGTTAATGAGCCCATATGCCAGACCAGTTACATGGTTTTCCTTCTCTAGCCAATTGGTCAAGTGCAACCACCCAACTCTATGGGAAGGTTTCTGTGCTTGCTTCGCCATACAGTTGAAATGAAAATATGACCAAGTATTGGTATGCCTTCCTCAATATATCTGTCTTGTATATCTGGTTGGGTGTCAAACTAAATCGAGCTGGCTCTGTTATCACCCCAAGAAACTCTCCTAGGTTGTAGCTCGGAGATGCTCAAGAACATTACAAACTCAACTTAATGTTGGAAATGGATGAATGGAAGGAATGATGCATGTTCAAGCCAGATAACCACTCCTACTTTGCTTGACTCCAGACATGCGTGAACACCCCCAGACTACAAGGCTTTAGACCACCAATTACTCATAGTTTAAGGATTGGGTGAATATGGAGAATACTGACCACACCAGCAGATGCACAGGACCTTGTGATGGCCGGATGCAACCAATAAAAAGGTCTGCAAATCTAATTCCCTAGTGCACAAACAGGATGACAACTCTCTGTCACTAAGTGAAAAGAAACCTGATTAACACATTCACTGATACATGCAAGATTATAACACAGAGGTAGGATGACAACTCCTCTAATGCTACACATCAAGAGTTCAGGAAAACTGCAAATCAAGCACAACCTAGAATAGAATAGAAATGGAAAGTGAGCAATTAACAACAAAAGAAGCTTGTATTAGCTGAAAATGAAGACGAGACGCTGCAAGTATCAAAGCAGTTATAGTCTCCAGAAGTTGAACCTTACATCAAAACAACAACCATCAACCCTGATTACATCTGTTTTTTGGGTATATATAGAGTTTGATTACAAAAATGTTCTGCTATTCTATGCGTGGAGGGGTCATATTGGACCACCAACCACTTTAATTGTCTGATAGAGTTTTTTGGTGCAATTTGTCTGCTTCAGTGAATGAATTTGATCTTCTCGAGTGCTCTGCTATACTTCTCGAGCAGGTGGAGTGTCGTAGAGGATAAAATTCCATAACTGTTAAATGCGTTCACCTGCTTGGACTCTGTCCTTTTTCTCCTTGGTCATACGGTTTCTTGAATGTAGTTGTTGAAGATGAAATGTGCTGGGTACCTATAGGTGATTGCCTTCGTCCTTCAGGTGCATGGCATGGTTAAGGTGAGTGGACTGCATGGGGAATGTGCGAGAAGGCAGAGGAGGGACATCGATCGTTGGATCAAACGGATGGATGGCCAAGATCACTCGGCGGGGACTATTGGGAAGGCGAGGTGGGAGACGATCGTGAGCCATTGGATCTCAGGCGGACAGATCCAACGGTCATCGGGCGGAGGAGACGCATGGGGGTTAACGGCTGGGGAAAACGGTTTGAGCGGTAAGTGGCATCGCTCGCACCACCTTTGGGGGTCCAGTGGTAATTGTACAACGGTGAGCGATGCCACTCGGAGGGCGATGCATGGCAGCGGGGAATGGGCAAAAACCGATTTTATCGCGAGTTAACGTGCGGCTATGTTATGGCAGCAGGGGAAGCGATCGCCGTCCGATCGCAGCGGAGATGATCAGATGCCGGGGGTTTGATCGCACGGGTTTTCATTTGATGTGACAGGGAAACAACGGATTAGGGATTTTGAAAAAGTGCGCGGTTATATGGGTTTTGGGATTTTTTAATGCCCAGGGCTTAAGGAAAAGCATTTTATGTAATTTATAACAAAGCATGCGTAAAGGAGGTGAAAGGGAAATCGGTGAGGGATTTGAGAAAGGTGAGGATAACTAGTGCAGGCCTCCTTTGAGTAGAACCAAAGTCCGAGCTTATTTCTGTTCTTTGAACATCAACAAACTGTAGTAGAGCTAACACTGGCTCCTTCTGGGGATGAGATCCTCCCTGTGAGGTCTCAAGAACTTGCAGATCAATGCCTTTCCTGTGAAAACAAATTAGCAAAATTTCCTAGTGTTCCATTGGGCATGGAGTCTAACTGATCTTACACTAAAACTGATAAAACAACATATTTACAACTTTAAGGCCAAGAGACCTTAAATCACATAAATTTTCAGAAAACGCCCATTAACTAGGCCATCAAAAACCGCTTCTCCTCCCATACTTTTCAGCATGAAGGTATTGTTCCCTTGGATCTGAGAAATAATAAAAGGCCCTGTCCAGAAGGCATCAAACTTCCCATGGTTGCCTTTCTTTTCTTTCAATGCATCCCACTTCAGAACCAGATCTCCAACCTGAAAATTATCTGATTTTTTCTTTCTGTCAAAAGCTTCCTTGATCTTCTTCTGATGTGCTACAGACTTTTCAACCAACTGTTCTCTGATTTGGTGTACCTCTGCTAAATCAGTGATCCTCTTTGCCATGTCTTCATCCTCATTCTGTCCTTCCTGTAAGAACTTTGCCACAGGGAGAATTAACTAAATGGGGAATACAACTTCAGTGCCATATACCAGCCTAAATGGAGAATTCCTTGTGGATTTCTTGATGGTCACTCTGTCAGCCCACAGTGCATATTTGAGTTTAGAATCCCAATTCTTTTTGTTGTCTTCCAACAGATTTTTGATTATCCTTATCAAGCTTTTGTTGGAGGATTCTGCTAAGCCACTGCCTTGAGGGTAGTATGAGGTGGAATGAACCAGTTTAATGCCCATTGAATCGCACATATCCACCAATTCTTTTTCCCTGAAGGCTGCTGCATTGTCTGTGACTAATTTATGTGGACAACCAAATCTGGTGAAGATATGCTCTATCAAAATCTTCATGATCACATTATGATCAACTTTCCTGGTAGGGACTGCTTCAATCCACTTAGTAAAGTAATCAGTGGCTACTAATATCCATCTGTGTTGGCCACTGGAATGTGGATTGATCTCTCCAATGAAATCCAAGCCCCACTACTGAAAAGGACCATTTGCATGTATTGGTTTTAAGGGCAGGGACTTCAATTGCTGTTTTCCTTCAAATCTTTGGCACCTATCACAAGATTTAACAAATGAAAAGACATTAGAAAACAAGGTGGGCCAATAGTACCCAGCTCTGAGAATTTTGTGGGTTGTAGTTTTCCAATAATGATGCCCCCCACATATGCTGGAATGAAACTGCTGCATGACCTCAATGGATTGTTCTTTGTCCAGACACCTCAAAAGCATTCCAGATGGGTCCCTCCAGTAGAGAAGATTTTCATGAATGCAATATTTTGCTGCCCTGAGCTTAACAATTCTGGCTTGGCTTGAACTAATGCCCGGAGGAATTTCTAGCCTCAGCAAAAATTGAGCTATTGTAGAGTACCAATCACAAGAAGCTAGATTTTATGCCAATGACTGTCCTTTCCTTGGTTTAGCTACTTGCTCTGTTGTTTGACCATTTTTTGCATCTGTGCTTATGAGATTTATGTCCAATGTTCTACAATTTTCTTCAGCTAATAACTTGGCAAGGCCCTAACCTCTGACAAGCTTGGTGGGCTTCAATTCTATATTAAATTCAATTAACTTTGCAATCCATTTAGCCCTTATCCCATCGGCATCAGGTTGTGTTAAGACATCCTTTATTGAAGCAGAGGGCACATATGCAATTATCTTGGAATGCAGAATATAAACTCTGAAAGCTTTCAAAGATTTGATAAGAGCATATGCTTGTTTCTCCATAATATCATACCTCAGCTCAGCATCCCTTAATGTTTTGCTGAAAAATGCCACTGGATGCTCTGAGCCTTCTTCATCTGCTTGCAATAAAACTGCTGCAAGGGTGTCTTCAGAGGCAAAAGAAAATATGTGGAACTCCTTGCTGTAATCTGGACTTATTAAAGTGGGAGCCTCCATAATAGCTTTCTTAATGGACTCAAAGGATCTTCTTGCTATATCAGTCCATTTGATCTCCGACCCCTTTCTCAACATGGAGGTAATGTGCTTTACGAGTTCTACAAAATTTGGGATAAACCTCCTCACAAAATTTATTTTGCCTAGAAAGGACTGGATGTCTTTCTTTGATCTCGGGACAGACAAGGTCTGTATTGCTCTTACTCTTTCTGGGTCAATTTTGACACCTGCAGTAGAAACAACATGTCCTAACAGCTTACCCTCCTCTAAATCAAACTATGACTTTTTAGGATTGACTAAAACCCCAAACCTTCTACACTTCAGGAACACTTTCTTTAAATGTTGCAAATGGTCATGATGGCTGCTAGAGTATGCTATTATATCATCAAGGTAAATAAGGACAAACTTGTCCTTCTCCCCCACGAATGCTATATCCATAGCTCTCTGAAAGGTGGCTCCAGCATTCATTAGCCCAAAAGGCATCTTGGAATACATAAAAGTGCCCCAAGGAGTGGTGAATGTAGTCTTCTCTTGGTCATCTGGATGTACAACAACCTAGTTATATCCTGAAAATCCATCCAGGAAAGACATCACTTTGGCTCTTGAGACCTTCTACAATAGATGCTCCATATTGGGCAGAGGAGAGTTGTCTTTTTTAGAGCATTTGTTCAAGTTCCTAAAATCGACACAGAGTTTGATTTCTCCACTTTTCTTCCTCACTACCACTAAGTTGGCTACCCATTTTGAATATCTGAGAGGGACAATTATTTTGGCAGCCAGTAACTTCTTGATTTCTTTTTCAATCAAAGGGAGGAGCAAAGGATTTATTGGTCTCAGCTTCTGCTTGAAAGGGGTGGTGTCTTTCTCTAAAGGGATTTTATGCTGGATGATCTTTTTGTCGTATGTTTTCAGGTCATTGTATTCCCAGGCAAAGACATCAGCAAATTGCTCCATGAAATTGCAGTATTCAGCATTCTGGGCAGCAGACAGATGAGTGGACATATTTATGTATCTTGGCAGACCTGGACTCCCTATATTATGCTTATAGACTGCAGATTGGTCTTCTTTTTGGGCAGCCCTATAAGGCACATCATTTTGGTCAAACAACTTTTCTAATGGAACCAGACCCTTAGGTATATGATTGCTGGGCAACTGGACAATGTTATCTTCACCAATTTTGTTTCTAAGCTGGGATTGGGGACTTTCTTCCAAGGCTTCATTTTCTTGGTCAATTTGCATTTCAGAAAATTCATCAATGACTTGCAGAAACCTATTCACTTCATCATCATCTTCAAAAACTTTCCAATGCTGGACATTATCAGGCAAGGATGGCCTATATTTCATTTGGACTTCATAAACTACTCTGGGAGGCATGGGAGGGATAAACATGCTAGCAAACACAGCAAGGGAATCAACAAGATGATTTTTGGCTCTGGGGATGTATGAGATACATAAATTATCAAAAGAATATTTGACTCTCCATACCTCATCTCTGTATGCTTTCAGCGTTGGGTGCTTTGCTTGAAATGTTCTGTTTACTTGCTGAATTATCAAATCAACATCTCCAAACACCTTTATGTTTCTGATTCCTCTGCCTTTAGCTGAATTGAGACCCAATATGAGAGCCTCATACTCTGCTATATTGTTTGTGACTTGAAAGGCTAGCTTAAAAGACAGATGTGTACTTTCTTGTTTTGGAGATATCAGCACCACCCCTGCTCCCGCAGTCTCCCTGGAACATGATTCATCAAATAACATCTCCCAAACTTGACTTCCTTGCTCCTCCTCGACCTGATTTGTTGGTTTCTTGAGCTGCATTGAGGCCTTCTAGGATTCTTCAATTTGGAGGATACAAGCTCCAAAATCAGTGTCCATGGCATACATGGGATGATTAGTAGGATTCTTCTCATCACTGATGATGTATGCTAGCTATGCTTTTCTGTACAACCTCCTGCTTTCTCCTCCAAAAATTGGGATAGTGGCATAATATAGATCATTCTGCAATGTCCCACCTAGTCTCTTTATCCACCCTCTGGAAAACAACATGCCAAACTTGGGAGGGACATTTGCTATCACAATATCCATCATCATACTCTTCATGGGCAGATGAGTTAGGGTAATGGCTAGATATTTAATCAAACCTAGACATTTCACCTTTCTTGAATCAAATGAGAATAAATCATGATATGGTCTAGTGATGTCAAGGCCTAACTCTTCCATGATAGCTTTAGGCATCAGATTGTGGCTGGCCCCTGTGTCTAGCAGGAAATTGTGGAGGATTTTGTCATGAATGGTCAAGGAGACATAAAATGATGGAGAATTATTATCAGCAGGTTCGATCATAGGGCTAAGCACAACTGCAGGTTTGTCATCTTGCAAATTGACATAGTCAGTGGGGGTTTGTATGGCTTTCAACTCAAGAGCCTCAAGGATAGGCTTTCTAAAAACTTCACTCTTTACAAGTTCTATCAGAGGTACAAATATTTTTAACTTTTGGACTTCTGATTCAAAACTGAAAGGGGAAGGGGACTTATCAGGACCCCTTACCTCTTGATCTAGCATTTTGAGGATGACTAGATCAGCTACTGGTCTTTTCTGTCTGATATTCTGCAACGTTGTCTGGACAACAGCTCTTTGGGCAGGACTCTCCTTGACATTATTTGCTTTTGACCTCATATTATATCTTTGTTGTTCACCAGTCTGCAGAACAGCATCTTTGTCCCACTCTTGACTGGTTTGGTCCAGTAGTAATGATTCTTCATATGCAGCCAATGTCAAAAAGGTAGCACTACCTTTATCTTCCATGCAATGAATTTCATATTCTTCTTCAAACTGTTCTTCCTCCATGACTACATTTTGAAAAGTAGCCTTAAATTTATGTTCTTCATTTGCTTCTTTACCCCTTTGAAGGACTTGTAATTGTTCATTTGCTCTTCTGAATGGATTTGGATTTTTTGGAGCAAATGTGTTTTGAAACCTTGCTTTCCCAGAACTCTGCTCAACTTTCAGCTTAGATATCTCAACAGCCAATGAATCTATCATTTTAGTCATTTTATCTAACTTAGGTTCTGAAGATGAAGCAGATGAAGAAGAAGCCTCACCTCTCTGCCTCCTTCTACCAGCATGACTTTTTAACTTTTCTGTAGCCATAATATTTGATTCCACCTCCAGTGTTGCATCCTGCATATCAGCTAGAGTTGCACATCTTCTTTCTCTCAACAACAGGCAGAAATCAGAGTCAAAAGCATTGGCATAAGTGAGTTTGGCAGAGGTGGGGGTAGGCTTTACTTCAGCTGGTATCTTACTATACATACGGTTAAATCTTTTATTAAAATCAGGCAAAGATTCCCCATTCTCCCTCTTTAGGTTTCCAAACTCTGTATGGTAGTAGAGCAGATCTTTTCTATCTCCCCATTGCTTCAAGAATGCATCATCCAATGCCTCAATGTTTGCTATGGACCTATGGGGCAATTCTCTGAACCACTTTCTAGCCTCTCCATCAAGGCTCTGGACAAACACTCTCATCCACACATCATCCTCACTGATATCTAAGTTATCAACATAACTATAAAAAGACTCAAGGTGTTCTTCAACTGTTACCCCCTCTGTACCAGTGAATTTGGGCATATATTTATGATATTCTCCTGCAGGCATAGAATTCAAAGGAACAGGCAAGACCAGGGGTCCATACCTAGCAACTATGATTCTGTCCATCTTCGTGGGAGCTTGCTGGCCTGCCATGACCGGGATAGGTGAAAGGCTATTGGTAGATTGAATCGTAGGAAGTAATGAAATAGATGACAAAAATGAAGGAAATTGATGAACTGTATAGGAGGCTTTCTTTGGACTGAGATCCAAAGGGGAACTGACTAAACAAGGAGCTGTATGAGTCTCTAAAGGTATTTCTTTACTAACAATGCTGGGCTCTAAATCTTCAAACTATATATCCTCAGTTATAACCTTCTCCTTCAAAGATACATAGGATTTCTTGGGCTTACCTGATCCTGATGCTCCTTTCTGTGATGTTTTCTTCTGCTTAGCAACCTTCTCAGGGTCAGGCACTGGGTTAGTTGGTGATTTCTGAGGATTTCTCCGAGTATGCCTCACAAATTGAGCTAGAACTGAAATGTGGAGTCGCCACTAGGTAGGTTCTCCAGTAGAGTCGCCAGATAGATGATTACAACCAGAAATGTGTCCAAACTTTGTCTATCATCAAAGCATGGAACTATGTCGTTCTCCTAGGGAAGTTGAGCTTCAATCTCCTCTCCCCGGCAACGGCGCCAATCGATGTTATCACCCCAAGAAACTCTCCTAGGTTGTAGCTCGGAGATGCTCGGGAACATTACAAACTCAACTTAATGTTGGAAATGGATGAATGGAAGGAATGATGCATGTTCAAGCCAGATAACCACTCCTACTTTGCTTGACTCCAGACATGCGTGAACACCCCTAGACTACAAGGCTTTATTACTCACAGTTTAAGGATTGGGTGAATATGGAGAATACTGACCACACCAGCAGATGCAAAGGACCCTGTGATGGCCGACTGCAACCAGTAAAAAGGTCTGAAAATCTAATTCCCTAGTGCACAGACAGGATGACAGCTCTCTGTCACTAAGTGAAAGGAAACCTGATTAACACATTCACTGATACATGCAAGATTATAACACAAAGGTAGGATGATAGCTCCTCTAATGCTACACATCAAGAGTTCAGGAAAACTGCAAATCAAGCACAAGTTAGAATAGAATAGAAATGGAAAGCGAGCAATTAACAGCAAAAGAAGCTTGTATTAGCTGAAAATGAAGATGAGACGCTGCAAGTACCAAAGCAGTTATAGTCTCCGGAAGTTGAACCTGACATCAAAACAACAACCATCAACTCTGATTACATATGTTTTTTGGGTATATAAAGAGTTTGAGTACAAAAATGTTCTACTATTCTATGCGTGGAGGGGTCATAACGGACCACCAACCGCTTTAACTATCTGATAGAGTTTTTTGGTGCAATCTGTCTACTTCAGTGAATGAATTTGACCTTCTCGGGTGCTCTGTTGTACTTCTCGAGTAGGTGGAGTATCGTAGAGGATAAAATTCCATAACTGTTAAATGCGTTCACTTGCTCGGACTCTGTCCTTTTTCTCCTCGGTCATACGGTTTCTTGAATGCAGTTGTTGAAGATGAAATGTGTCGGGTACCGGTAGGTGATCACCTTCGTCCTTCGGGTGCATGGCATGATCAAGGTGAGTGGATTGCATGGCGGATGTACGAGTAGGTCAGAGGAGGGATATCGGCTGTTGGATCAAACAGATGGATGGCGGAGATCGCTCGATGGGGACTATTGGGAAGTCGAGGTGGGAGACAATCGTGAGTTGTTGGATGTGGTATCGCTCGCACCACCTTTGGGGATCAAGCGGTAATCATACAATGGTGAGCGATCCCACTCGAAGGGCAACACGTGGCGGCGGGGAATGGGCAAAAACCGCTTTTATTGTGAGTTAACGTGCGGCTATGTTATGGCAGTGGGGGAAGCGATCGTCATCCGATCGCGGCGGAGATGATTGGATGACGGGGGTTTTATCGTACAGGTTTTCATTTGATGTGACAGGGAAACAACGGATTAGGGATTTTGTGAAAGTGCGTGGTTATATGGGTTTTGGGGTTTTTTTAATGCCCAGGGCTTAAGGAAAAGCATTTTATGTAATTTTTAACAAAGCATGTGTAAAGGAGGGGGAAGGGAAATGGGCGAGGGATTTGAGAAAGGTGAGGATAACCGGTGCAGGCCTTCTTTGAGTAGAACCAAGGTCCGAGCTTATTTCTGTTCTTTGAACATTAGCAACCTGTAGTAGAGCTAATAGGCTCCTTTACCCAGTTCTTCAGAATGTCTTTGGAGTTAGCATTGTTGTTGGGTAAGCTGAAAGGAGTCTTCATGACAGTCATGGGCTCTGACATTTGATACATATCATCATAATCTCGTGCCCAAAAGGTCACAAGATTCATCCCATTAACACTGCTCAAGTTCATCGTCTCAGGATCTGTGTGAGAGACGATCTAGTGTATCATGTCCATGCTTGGGAATGCAGGATATCTGCATGCAATCTGGTACAAGCCGGACTTGTGAATGTTCACATACACCTGACGATCTTCGAGGTCTTCCAAAAAAGTGCCTGCAAATGTTTCATTGACATTTTCCACTTCAGTTTGATGTCCTTGCCTAGATACAACTTTGTATCTTCATAGATCGACAGACTAGAGGACACTCGGTCAACTGCTACTCCAGCTGCATTTCCATCAGTGTCTTGTGATCCTATTGTTTTGGAATCCATTGAGATGGATGAACACCTAAAAGATCTGGAGACAAGCAACATGCATGGCAAGAAATCTGTTAGCGAAAACCAAAGAAAATTCGGGGAATGACACAACACATACCTGAGAAACTGATGGGAAAGATTGCACAATTTCTTCTAGGAGGCTGGGTGACTGGCTGCCAGAACTGTGCAAAAGGAATTATGGGTTGTCTAGAAGGCAAGACTAGCTGCTGGAATTGCGTAATGCACAATCCAGACTAGTTGCTGGCTACTGGGATTGCGCAATGCACAATTCTAGCTAGGAGTGACTGCAGACTTAGGGACTACATTGCGCAATTTTCTGGGCCAGCAGTCACTATCCCTTAGAAATGCACAAAACAGTCCTGGGGGACAATGCTGGGCATAAATGTGCATTTCTGGAGAGGAAGGTAGAGCCTTCCTTCCCCAGATTGCGCAATGTTGTCTCAGTGAAGGCAGAGTCCGGGCCGAGGTTGACCTGACTCACCGATGGGAAACTGAAAGAAAATATGACAATGAATGCATGGTGACAATAAGTGAAAGTAGAAGCGATAGACAGTGCATGCAAACATGAATGAAAGATTCATCGAACAGATCGACATGCATGCAGGTGAAGCGATTCGTTGAATTTGCAAACATTCGTGCAAAATAGTTTCATGCATGCGACAATAGTGAGATAGCAACGAAAATTGAAACAAAGATAGGACAAGCTATTATACATGTAAATGACAGCAAATGTTCAAATAAATCAAGAAAACAACACTCACACAAGCGAATACACAAAAAGAGAGAGAAATGTTGAAAAAGACAAGTTGAGGCCACTTACCCGTGAATAGCTAAGTCGAATGTGTCAAAGAGTCCTGGATGTGTTGTGGGATGTCATAGCTCCAAGATCGATGTGAAAGAATGAGCTCTGATTCATCAAATAAATAAGTTTGGGCTCATGACGCGCATGCCGCAAATCTAGGAAAAGAGACAATTGGAGGAAAGTTTCTAAAACAACTTTGCATGTAACCTCCAACTGCTAAAAATAGCTCCCTGAATCATGGGATGCCTTTTGCATGTTGCCTTTGCTATTCCGGGAAAAAGAAAGCTATGCATGCAAGTCAAGTTTCCTTGGTCCTGGGTGGAACTAGTCAACCAGACTGCTCATGCATGAAGTTGCTCAACTGCTTGAGAAAAATGCGCATTTCTGGCTGGGAGTTGGGTTGGCTGCCCAAGAGATTTGCGCAATTTATGGGCAGAGCAGTTGACTTCTTCCCAGATTTGCACAAATTCTAGGTTGAGCAGCCCTGCTGGGGAATTTACGCAATTTTCACTGGGAGAGATGACTAGCATAATTGCGTAATTCTGGAGCCCAGCAGGCTACCAGACAAGATTGCGCAATTTCTGAAGGGAAGGTTGGTTGCCCTCTAGAATGCACAATTTCTTGGGGGAGTTTCTCAACCTGCAGCTGGACCAAGTCTGTGTGAACAACCTGTGAGGGGAATGCATCAAGCTATGATAGACAGGCTTCCTTTGCGCAAGGAAAGCACTGAAGCTTGTGTACTTGATGAAGCAAGACAAGGTGTTGTGAAAGGTTGGTAGGGAGGCTCCAAAATGAGGCTAAGGAAAAATTTGGGAGGGTGGTTGTAGCCGCTACAATAGAATGCTAAAAAATATGTCAAGCAATGCGATAGTTGTCATTGAATGGGCCAGCCTGTCCAAGCCAACAAAATTCCTTTATATCCTCAGGTTATGATTGAGCCCTTTGAAAACTGGGCTATTGATTTTGTAAGACCAATAAATCCAACATCTTTAAACAAAAAGCATATCCTGGTTTGTACAGATTTTGCTAAAAATGAGTAGAGGCTAAAGCTGTTTCTTTTGCTACTGAAAAAGTAGTTGTTGAATTTTTGTTTAATGAAATTTTTGCTAGATTTGGTGTTCCTAGATAAGTTTTTACTGGTAATGGACTGCAATTTGTTTCTAATCTAGTTCAAGGTGTTATGGATCAATATAAAATTCGGCAAAGGAAATCAACACCGTATCACCTACAAGCAAATGGCCAGGTGGAATCTACCAACAAGGTGATCGAATCCATCCTTACCAAAATAGTAAATCTGCATAGAAAGCATTGGGCTAGCAGGTTACTTGAAGCATTATGGGCTTATCGAACCACCTGGAGGAATAGTACGGGTCATACACCATATGAGCTGGTATACAAGAAACAAGTCTTGTTCCTGATTGAGTTCCAGATAAAAACTTTCCGAACTGCATTCCAATTGGGACTAGATCTCTCAGAAGCATAGCAGAAGCGTCATAGCAGAAGCGTCTATTGCAGATAAATGAGTTGGATGAATTCATAAGAGATGTTGTTCAACAAAATGTGTTAGTGCAACAATAACGCAGGAAGTGGCATGATCCAAATGGGTCCTAAAACCCTCTAAGTGTTCATATAGTTAAAAACTATCGCAAGGGTAGAATCTTTAAAAAAGGTGGATAACACTATCGGGCCTGAAAAACATTGAAAAATAGAGCTATCGGGGGCTTAAAATTACTTTGCATGAGACCCGTCGGATCTAGTCGATCAACGGTCCAGATCCGATCGGCATATCGCAATCGACAAGGCTATCAGAGGCTATCGGAAGCGGCTATATGGGAAGCGCAACCAAACGAGAGTCATTGATCTATTCGCGTAGATCAACTGTCCAGATTCGATTTGCTATCGCATTGCTAAGATATATATATATATATATATATATATATATATATATATATATATATATATATATATATATATATATGGACTTAACCATGGCCTAAAGGATCGACGATATGCGATTGCGATATCGCAATATCACATCGGAGCTATGCAAAGGAGCAGGGCTGATAATAACTATGACTGCGATAGCCGGACCCGATAAAATTATGAATGATATTTGATAATATTTCAAGTCCGATAAAAGGGCTTTTTCAATGTAAATCGCATTTTTATTAAATAAACAAAAAACGAAAGAAATGCGAATAAAGCGATAAACCAGACTCGAAAGGGTTTATACATGCAGGTATATATGTTTTGAGATCTAAAACAAGCAAGATTTCAGGCGGGCCGTAGGCGGTAAGTGGTTTTGCTAGGGCTCCGCCTGATCCCATCCACTGAATGACACGTGGCGTGAGAAAACCGCCTTTTCGGGCGGGTAATCTCTGTACGCCTTCGCCGCCCGAAATGAACCTCAGCCGTTGGATCAAGATCACTCAGATCAACGGTGGATATGCGATCACGATATAAAGGCAGATCTGATAGAAATATAGTGTGGATTTATGAATATTTGAAGTCCAATGAATAGTGTTTCACATATTTTTCCAGTGTTTTGTAGTGTTTCTCTGTGCAAATAGAAAACGACCTTTTTTGGGATTTCAGAGGCATCGATGGTCCATTCCGTTACAGAACAGGTGGCCACCATCCCTGAAGGCGTTTAGTAATGATTGCTAATGCTCAGAGGGGGATTCGAGTGGACAGAGGCCGGGAGCTAGAGAGCCCAAGAAGGGGAAACAAACAGACAACGCCGATTGGCTTTAAAGCCACAGAGACAAAAGACATGGACAAGCAATGTTGAGACAGAGAGCAAACAGAGATAGAGAGTTAGTGAGGAGAGTTTGTGTACTTAGAAAGACTTGGGGGATCCAAGTAAAGCCTTGTTGTTTTGTATCTGTTGTGTGAGACTCAAATTGAGCTCACTTTTGTAAAAACTCTGCTTCTGAAGACATAATAGAGAGGTCACCACTGAAGGCTGGACCAGGAGACGTAGCCCAGGAGTGTTGGGTGAACTCCTTATTAAACTTGCTGTGTTTATGTGTGTTTGTCTATTATGTTCTTTAACTGCTTCATTTTCTATGTATTTCGTAATCTTATCGATCCATTGCACAAAGTAACATAGGCAAATCCATGCACATGAGTTTGTAATAACTTAATAATTGTCTAAGATCTCATTTTCAGATCAAGTGGTATCAGAGCTTTAGGTTTGCTAAGGTTAGACAAGCTTGTGCTGGATTGTTGAATGCTAATTAGGTCAAAGCTCAAATTAGGAAAAGGAGAACTAGTTGAGGCTAACCCAGAAATTGGAAGAGTCTATCCTAGGAGGAAAATGGCAGAAGAAATTCCCTTGGAATCAGACTCTCAGTTCATGGACAATTTCATGACCATGAGAGCCATGGTGGAAGAAATGTATCGAGAATTTAAGAAAGGTCGAGGTGAAAGTCCTTCAACCTCCAAACAAGACAAAGGAACAGAGGAACCTCTTCTAGATGGCCATCCAGAAGGCAAAGGGAAAGGAGAAAAGCCTCCTCCATCAACACCTCCTTCTAGCCCTAAAAATAAAAAGAAGAAAACATCTTTGATTAAATTAGATGTAAAGTTTGATTTGCCAATCTATGATGGAGAATTAAATGCAGAAAAGCTAGATAATTGGATTAGATAGATTGATGTGTATTGCAGGGTGTAGAACATCGATTCAGAAATGAGTAAGATTCAGCTGGCTAGCCTTCGCCTTGGAGGAACTACCCTAGTGTGGTGGGAAGGCAGGACACAAGCTGATTTGAAGAAGAATGGTAAAATCCTTTCTACCTGGAGTGAATTTGTTTCTACCATTAAAAAACAATTCTATCCACTAGCTTATATGCAGTAAGCGATGATGAGTTGGCAAACTCTTCGCCAATTAAAGGGCCAAAGTGTATGAAGCTATACCCAGGAATTTAGAAAAAGAGCTTTAATTCTAGGCATTTCTCTAGACTCACATGAAACTTTGTTGAAGTATATAGGTGGTCTGCATAGCTATTTGAGGCACACCATTCTCTTGTTTAACCCCACTAGCATAGATGAGGTATTCGTTCAGGCTACACATCTAGAGGCTAGAGGCAAGAATGTGAACCCAAATATTGGGGGATCATCAAAACCCATTGCAAGCAAGAACAAGGAAAAGAAGAAGCAAAAATGGAGGGAGAGGAAGACAAACACTGTACATAAAGACAAACCTTCATGCACTCACTGCAAGAAGGATGGACATGATGATGAACACTGCTGGTCTTGATCCGGATCTTGGGAGGAGGCCCCAAAGATCTAAAAGATTGAAATGGATCTTGGGGGGAGAGACCCCCAAGATCTGAAAACTTGAAATGGATCTTGGGGGAAAGGCCCCAAGATCTGAAAACTTGAATTGCTAGGAGACAAATAGGAGAATGCCCAATAAACAAAACCACAAAGAAACTTTTTTATTAAAACCGATAATAACTGTAAAGGCTACATTGTGGCGGACAATCTGTCCTTTTACAAAATGTGACTTGTTACTTATAGTATTTTTCAGTTACAATACCACGGGTCAATTCCATGGGTGAATGAATACCATGGGTGGATTTTACAATACCACGGGTAGATGCCATTTACAATACCATGGGTAAATTCCATGGGTGAATGAATACCATGGGTGGATTTTACAATACCACGGGTGGATGCCATTTACAATACCATGGGTAAATTCCATGGGTCGATGAATAATATGGGTGGATGAGTACCATGGGTTGATGCCATTTTCCATTCGGATCATTCCTCCCTCCTTAAGAAGCAATGGTCCCCATTGCGTAAAGTTCCCTCCTGCAAAGCCTTTGTTGAATATGAAGATCCACTGAAGATAAGGGTTTTACGTGGTTAACCCAAAACCCTGATAATTGAAGATCCGAGGATAGAGATACCCTGTAATGCTTGTGACCAACTGTGATTCTGACAGTGTGTGGCCTAGCAAATGGACTTCGATGAACTGTGGGTTTGTGGATGACCCATAACCATGAAAATGAAGATCCGAGGATAGAGATACCCTGTAATGCTTGTGACCAACTGTGATACTAACAGTGTACAGCCTAGCAAATGGACTTCGATGAAGTGTGGGTTTGTGGATGACCCACAACCGTGATGTTGGTTGCTGATGAAGTAGCAGGTGCCTACATAGCCTGGGGTGGGAGGGCACATCTCCAAATAACCCAAGCCGATTTCTGCTATGTTGAAACTGACGAATGTGAAGCAGGTGCCTACTAAAGTGGGGTGGGAGGACACGTCTCCAATGGAAACCCACTCCGAATGCTGCTCCAGAATTAAAATGGACATAACTCGGCCAATATAACTCAGAATATTTATTATAACCTGTTTTTGGAAGCAGAAGGACCATTTTGCATCTTTCCATGTGATGGAAATCCTTATCTGGACACTCTGAGATCTCAGATTTGTGCTGCAACAGTTCCGACGTCACAAAAATTCTGATAAAATAGCTGATTTTAAATCAGCGATATCTCCCACATCCGGACTCCGATTTGACCCATTTTTTTTTGAAATTGGGTGATTTTTCGAGAGGAATCCAGATCTGGTATTTGATTTTGTAAATTTTGTACCAAATGTTTCAGATATTATCTGCAAAGTCGCCGCCCAAAAAAAATCCTGCAAAAAAATGAAAAGAGAAAAATTCTCCCTGCTTGACCCAAGAAAGTGCTCTGTGGAGGTTGTAGCACATGCCTGAAGTTTGTTGAATATTGCTGCAAAATTTGAAACTGAAACATACATCAAACTCTCGTTCCCATGGAATCATAACCTGCTCCGATACCACTGATCCGGATCTTGGGAGGAGGCCCCAAAGATCTAAAAGATTGAAATGGATCTTGGGGCGAGAGACCCCCAAGATCTGAAAACTTGAAATGGATCTTGGGGGAAAGGCCCCAAGATCTGAAAACTTGAATTGCTAGGAGACAAATAGGAGAATGCCCAATAAACAAAACCACAAAGAAACTTTTTTATTAAAACCGATAATAATTGTAAAGGCTACATTGTGGCGGACAATCTGTCCTTTTACAAAATGTGACTTGTTACTTATAGTATTTTTCAGTTACAATACCACGGGTCAATTCCATGGGTGAATGAATACCATGGGTGGATTTTACAATACCACGGGCAGATGCCATTTACAATACCATGGGTAAATTCCATGGGTGAATGAATACCATGGGTGGATTTTACAATACCACGAGCGGATGCCATTTACAATACCATGGGTAAATTCCATGGGTCGATGAATAATATGGGTGGATGAGTACCATGGGTTGATGCCATTTTCCATTCGGATCAGGTCTTTGCATCCGGAGCTGAAACCCAAGAAGAAGAAGATTGCTGCTGCTATTAAGAAATATTTCGGGTCAGACTCAGGTGATGAAACAACAACCACAACTACAGGTATAAAAGGTAAAAATTTTGAAGCATCTACTAGTAATTCTGCACAATCTATTGATAATGAAGAAAATGAGAGGAAAAGACATGAGATTTTTCATATTAGAGTTATTTCCAAGCACCAAAAGATTGATACTTTATTTGATAGCAGTTCACAAGTAAACTTGATTTCTGAAGCAATTGTAAAGAAGTTGGGATTACTAACAACACCTCACAAGAAGCCATATCCATTAGGTTGGGTATGTGATAAAGCAAAGCTACAAGTGAATAGACAATGTAAACATAGGTTTGCATTTGGGTCAACATTTGTAGATGAGGTTGAGTTAGATATAGTTCCCTTGGATATATGTGGTATTGTTTTAGGAAGTCCTTACTTGTATGATAGAAAAGCAATTTTCTATAGAATTGAAAATAAGTATCAACTCACAAAAGATGGAATAGAATATATTGTAAGAGCTCATCAACTCAAAAATAATTAAACTCTCATAAACTCAGGGCAAATGAAAAAAATTGTAAATTCATGCAAGAAATTTTTACTAATGGTTTTAAAGGAAAAGAACCCTGATAAAACCAATGTATTTGAGGGCTGTGATGCTAAACAGAAAGCTGATTTAGAAAAAGTTGTTTCAGAATATCCTATTTCAAGAACCTAAAGGTCTGCCACCCAAAAGGGAAATTATACATGATATTCATTTGCAGCAAGATGCTCCATTGCCTAACATCGGAATGTACAGGTTATCCACTTTAGAGAATGTAGAGATCAAGAAGCAGGTACAGGAGTTGCTCGATAAAGGGTTCATAAGACCAAGCACATCACCATGTGGATCTCCAATCGTGTTGGTGAGAAAGAAAGATGGTTCGTGGAGGATGTGCATTGATTACAAAGCACTGAATAAAATAACGATCAAGAATCGTTATCCTCTTCCTCGCATTGATGATCTATTAGATCAGCTGAAAGAGGCAATTTACTTTTCCAAGTTGGACTTGCGTAGTGGCTATCATCAGGTCAGAGTAGCAGAACAAGATGCATGGAAGACTGCTTTCAAAACAAAGCAAGGGTTGTATGAATGGCTAGTTATGCCTTTTGGCTTAACTAATGCTCCTGCCACTTTCATGAGAGTTATGAATGATGTACTCAGACCTTTTATTGATGATTTTGTAATTGTATATTTATATGACATTCTTGTTTCCAGTAAAACATGGGAAGAACATTTGAAGCATGTAAACCAGACTTTAGATGTTGTGAAAAGAGAAAATATCTATGTGAATTTGGCAAAACATCTTTAAATTATTTGGGTCATATTGTAGGGGGTGGTGAATTGAAGATAGATCCCTCTAAGGTTGAAGTCATTGTGAACTGGCCTAAACCCAAATCTGCTATAGAAGTTAGGATTTTCCTAGGAGCAGCACAATATTGGAGAAAGTTTATTGCTAACTTTTCCTTGATTGCAGCTCCCTTACATGCTTTAATAGGATTGAACAAGGTGTTTCAGTGGGGAGGCAAACAGCAGAAAGCCTTCGACACCTTGAAAGAAAAAATTAGTACATCACCAGTGCTAGCATTTCCATATCTTCAAAGACCATTTGAGATTGAAATAGATGCCAGTGACTATGCCATGGGAGAAGTGTTGATGCAAGATGGTAAACCCATATGCTATCATTCTGAGACATTTAATTCTGCAGTAGTTAATTATCCCACATATGATAAATAATTGTATGCATTAGTACAGAGTGTGAAAAAGTGGAAACATTACCTAATGGGTAAAGAAACAATTATATATACTGATCATCAACCACTTCAATATTTACACTCACAAAATAAATTGCAGCAATCAAGACACTATAGGTGGATGGGTTTTCTACAACAGTTTCATCTAGTCATCAGATATAAGAAGGGAATACACAATAAAGTTGCAGATATGTTGTCCAGACCAATCATAAATGCATCTACTATACTTAAGCATAACTCAGTAATGCATGAAAGCTACATTGAACAATATGCTCAAGATATAGATTTTAAAGATGTATATGCAACTTTAAGTCATGGAAAACAAGTAGAAGAATTGGATTATTATGTTAAGGACCAACTCTTGTATCATTTGGGAAAGTTATGCATTCCACAAATTGAAAGAGTTAACATAATCCGAGAAGCACATACTTCTCTTATATCAGGTCATTTTTGTGTAAGTAAAACAGTTGCACAGCTGCAAAGGTTTTGTTATTGGCCAAGAATGCATGAAACAGTTTCTAGATATATTAAAGGGTGTACCATGTGTGCTAAAAGCAAGCCCAACAATAGAAAATTAGGATTGTACACTCCACTACCAGTTCCTTCTCGTCCTTGGGAAAGTGTTTCCATGGACTTTGTTGGGGGATTGCCAAAATCTAGAAAAGGTCATGATTATTTATATGTTATTGTGGACAGATTCAACAAAATGTGTATTTTAATACCTTGTAACAAGCAGATTACAGCTGAACAAATAGCAAAGTTGTTCTTTCAACATGTATGGGTTCATTTTGGGTTACCCACTTCCATTGTATCTGATCAAGATTCCCGATTTGTTGGGAAGTTTTGGTCAAGTCTGTGGGAATTGATGAACACCAGACTGAAGAAGAGCACAACCTTTCATCCACAAATAGATGGCCAAACAGAGGTGGTCAGTAGGATAGTGATCCAGTTGCTTAGGGGCTATTGCAGCAAGCATCCCAAGCTTTGGGATGAACATTTGTGTTATGGGCAACATGCTTACAACTGTGCTAAACACTCTTCTACACAGAGATCTCCTTTTGAGATTTGTTTTGGTTTCACACCAAGGTCTCCCTTGGATTTTGTCTTTAGTAAAGACATAGCAGTTGATGGACACAGTGATGTGGACAAAGCAACTAAGTTCATTGAACAAATCCAAGAAATTCACTAGGTAGTGTAGGAACAGCTGGAAAGAAGCCAAGCCAAGTACAAGACAAGGCATGATAAGCATCGAATTGAGCATAGCTTCCAAGTTGGTGATCAAGTCTGGCTGTACATCAACAAAGATAGAATGCAAGGCGAAGATAAGAAGCTGAAGCTAATAAGGTATGGGCCTTTCAAGATACTTGAGAAAATTGGTGAGAATGATTTTCGCCTTGATTTGCCAGCTTACATGCACATCTATTTAGTAGTTAATGAAGAGAACTTGAGACTGTTTGAACCTTCATTGATTAAAGATCCCGAAGAGCAAAGTCAGTTGCCTTCTATTGATGATCTGTTGCCTAAATATCTCAATGAGTTGCAGGAAGATATAGTTCTGGATAGGAAGGTGAGAACTACACGTAGAGGGGATGTTGAGTACCTTAGAATCAGACTCAAAGGTTCAAAACCAAGCAGTGCAAGATGGATAGAGATTGGACAAGTGAGGAAGCTGTATCCTCACTTGATTGATGCTTAAAAACCAATTTTTGGTGGTCCAAAAGCTTTCTTTCAGTGGGAAGGCGTGATCCAAATGGATCCTAAAACCCTCTAAGTCTTCATATAGTTAAAAACTATCGCAAGGGGAGAACCTTTAAAAAAGCAGATAACACTATCAGGCCTGAAAAACATTGAAAAGCAGAGCTATCGGGGGCTTAAAATTACTTTGTGTTTGGTCAATTTAGTGTTGTCTAAATTGCTATCATTAATTGTCAACCCGGGGCTCGTAAGCTGATGAAGTGATATGTACAGTATGTACTTAAGTAACCTTTCCTAGTTCTTTTTGTCGTTTTTAGATCATGTTTGTGGTTGATTTAACTTCCTAAGATGGAGTGATGGATTTATAAACAGATGAGTGTGTGTGTGTGTGTGTATGGTGATTACTAAATGCTTCGAGAACTTTTTAAAGAGAAAGCTTGAAAAGTGACTTGCAATGGAATTGAAACTTCGAATGAAAGCAAAGCATTAAACAAAATGACTAATGGCACTAGTCCACTATCTATGCTGCTGATAAGAACAAAAATAGCATCTATGTTAACTCAATGGAAAGTGAAAAACACTACTTTAACTGCAAAACTTAAATGACAAATCATAACACTTCATTCTTTCTTAACACTCTGCCTCTAGCTGTAATTGTTCATGTGAAAAACAGTTAAGAAGAAATCAGTAATATGAGTCAAAAAGCTAATCAAACCAAGCTGCCACTCAATGATATTTTGGTCCAATAAAAGTTAGATAATTATGATGAGAAGACCATCAAAAGGTTAGCAAGCAACTTGTCAAAAACTTGATAAAGTAAACTAGCAATGAAACTGCGTAAGCAAGGTAAAAACCAACAGCTAAGACAAGACAACTTCAAATACCATCAGTGATAAAAAGAAATAAAAACACACTATCCCAGGCTCTAACACACCTGCATAAACAAACTGATCAGTTCTGAAAAGTGCTGGAAATGTAAAGGCATGAAATCAAACTGTACATTATTATACATGATCAAAGAAATGAAAAATTGCAGAAATCAAACTATACATTATTGTACACGTGAAAATGAAAACAAAGAAAGGCAGGAAAATAAAATTAAATGCTACTGTACATAGGTTGTGATAGATGGGGGCCCTCCATCCACTCAACCAGCTAAAGATCAGCTACGCAGAGATGAGCAGAAACAGTCTTCTTTTATTAAACCAGCATGTCAAAATACAGTGAAAAAGTGTTGTAACAGCAGTCTTTAAAACAGAGTTTTACAACCAAAATGATTACGGAAATTACAATAACAAGAGTTAATCTTTAAGCGTTGGAGAACGCTTTATTTATAGGCACAGGGACAAACTGTCCTCTGCGTAAACTAAGCAACTACAGGCCTAACTAATTAACTACGCAGCAACACGCAGGCAGCTCCGTGCACATTTGGAGGAAACGGTCATCATGGGGAGTAAATCTATGGTTAGATCCTGTCCCTTGCTGTCTTCGTGGCGTGGAGGAAGTGCCAGCTGTGATTCCGTGTCTCAGTTGCTCACGCAGAGCCATGCCACCGTCTGGAACTTAACTGTTTGACCGTGGGTACTCCTGCGTTAACCGGGGGCATACGTGACTGATTTGGCCCAACCAATAGCATATGATCCATGTAGACATCCATACCAACATGCCCATGTGGCTCGTTCCTGGAGAAGACACGTGGAGTATAGCAAACAACAAAAAGGCTGCGGAATCTATGAACAGCTGCGGAATTGCTGAGTAGCTGCGGAATTGCTGAACAACTGCGGAATTGCTGAACATGTACCAAAATTCTAAACAAACAATCAATCATTAGCACAGTCAATCAAATCATGTTAAAAGACATATAATGCAATGAATTGAACAAGTTGATGGAGGAAATGATGTCAGAAGAGAGAAGTGAATAGGGAAAAGCTGTTGGGAGGACATGTAAATGAGTGCAAGGTTGAGGCTCAACATACCCCCACTGCGAGGGTGTTGCATGTCCTCATGCAACCAAAATTTTATCAAAATCTTTCAGTTCATATGTTCGAATGCCTCTGACAAGACATCCAACCTTCTCCTTTTCCTTCCTGTTGCCACATTTGTTCTTGGTTTCTTAACCAAGCATCTGAATTTCAAGTTGACCAAGGCTCTGCTCAATTTCCTGCATTTCTTCTTCAATTTCCTATTCTTTCTTTGCCAAAGGCCCAAATGAAGCATTGTGTTATCGTGGATCATCTTGTCCACGTTTCTCTGTTCTTTCAGTGCTTCATTTTCCTGTTTGATGTGGCGGTTTAGGACCTCTAGCTCAAATACTTCTTGCTTCAAAGATTGAACTTGCTGTTCAAGGGGCAAGACAGTACTAGGGCCAGCAACAGATTGTTCTAATGTTTCCAAATAATCATATGCCTCCTGCTGGACAGGGTCAATGTCAGGTGTTTGTCTTGGCCTAAATTCAAATCCTTGAAAACTGCTTTCTTTCTCTTGCTGGAAAGGACTTTCCTCTCTTGGAGGACTTAGCTCAATAGCTAGCCGAATTGGAGTCTTCTCAGGTGTGCCCAAATCAATGAAATGGGACTGTTTCTCTTTAATCACACTCTTCTTCTGTATAAGTCTACTGCTTCTCCTTATTTGTAGGCTCGTAATTTTTGGTTCTTGCTGTTTTTGCTTTTGTTTCTTTTTGGGGCTGGCAGTTTCATGAAGCTGAGCAAGCCTATGAGCTAATGTTTGGGTATCTTCTTCACTTGAAGGTTCAGGTGAAGGGTATGACTCTTGCAAAATAGCTTTTCCTTTATCCTCCTTTTGTCTTTTTGTTCTGCTTCTCTTTTTCTTTTCCTTTTGAATAGTTTCTTGAACAGTTTCTTGGGCAATTTCCTGAAGAGTTTTTGTAACAATTTCTTGGGCAGTTTCTTCAACTTCTACAGCAGTGTCTTGGGCAGCAGTCTCTTCTTGGGTAACTATTTCTTTCCCTTTTCTTCTACTTCTTTTTGGCACTCTAGGAGAGCTACTAGAGGCTTCTGCTGCCTCTTGAAAATGGTTTCTAACAAGGAATTTCTCCCATGTATCCTTTCTGATTTTTAACTGCTCCTCAATCAAGATTTTAATGAGTCCATGGTGATATAGGTGGGGCTCAATGTTTCCCACATTTTTCTGAACAGTGGCACTCATTTTTTTCAGACTAGCCAGCAAGAAATAAGGAAGATTGATGGTATGTTCACCCATAAAATGCATCATTATCTTTGTATGATAAACATACATTATACCAAATCTGCCTTCACATGTTAAAAATTTCTGAACTAGCAAAAGTAAGGCAGTCCATTCCTTTTTAATGACACTTACAGGTATTCCTTTGGTGAAGATAGTGGTATCCATACCTGGATTTTTCAACATGTTCTTCCACTCCTGGCCTTCAACAGTTCGATTTTTGAACCAACGTTCCCCAGTACGAGGCAAAGCAGTTGCTTGAGCCAAGCTGCTCTCAGTGACAGTGAATTGTAGGTCTCCAATCTCCACAGTATTTGTTTTTCCATCAAACGACCGAGCAAAGGCCTTGGTGACTTCCTTGTGATATCCTTTGAACTTCTGAATAAATTTTAACCACTTGGCCTTCTGCAGGGCATTCTTCGTTTGTGGGTAACCGTCTAAAAACTTAGAACCTTCCGGTTCTGCTCTTAATAATTTGCCCATTTCGGTTACCAGCTCTCTTGCTGCTCTGACAGTGTTGTTCGAATACGAGAAAGAGAGCTTATACGGGAAAAACAGTGCTCAGCAGTGGGTACTATGGCTACAGCAGAATGGTCAGCAGTGGTTTTACGGCTACAGCAGAATGGCCGTGATGCAATTACGAAACTGGTGGTCAGGGTTTTGAGCGGAGAGGTGAGGAATAGAACAGAGTATGTTCACGGTGAAACAACATGGTGAATGAAACCGGAAGTGAAAACGGTGAGGGCGTAGATAACAATGCGAAGATGAGGTTATGCATGCGAGAAGTGGAGTTATGGGTAGAGGATACAACGGCCGAATCCCTAAACGTCGGGTGGCTGCGTACACTTGGCTGCGGAATAACCAATTGGAGAGCCGTGGTATAACAGTACACGTCACTCTGGTACGAAGAATTGATGAGAGAGAGCAGGCCGTATTAAGTTCAAATCACAGCGATTATGGGACCGTTAGGAAGGCGGTGAGGTGGATTACGCAGCGTAATGGATGAGGATTATGAGGAGTGGACGGGGATCTTGTCAATCATTACATTACGTGCCTCCTACCATAATCCGAAAGCCATACATAAATGATATAACTGTTAGTTAGAAATTTAGAACATACCTTCGTGTATTTGCATTTTGATCCCTAACCTTTGATTTATTGCTGCCTTTGTATATGCCATGTGTCCTTGCTCTTTAATGATGCTGTTGCTTTTGACTGCAGATTTTTTTCTTTTTGAAACAGAGTTTGTTTTTTTTTTTTTTTGTTGCAGGAACAGAGTGTATTAGCTGCGGAATCTTGATATCAGCTGCGGAATTGGCTCCTAGCTGTGGAAATTGCAGCAACACTTTTCTGCCTGCACAAAGAGGATTAAAACAACTTGACTGAATGAAATAGTCTTGAGAGGGACTTTATTGGTGAAAATGAGATGGAATGAATGGACTGAAAGAAAATGAGGTGGAATGAAAATGATGAGATGGACAGAAAAAAAAAAGAGAAAATATAAAGACTGCCAATCCAAGATTGGTTTTCAGGCTTATACAAGAGATTTATTTATTTATTTATTTTTTATTTTTATTATTTTTTTTTTAACTGAAAGAAACAAAGATCAGGCTGATGGAGGAGAAGAATTCTTCTCCACTAGCCTCATTGCAGAATCTTCTTGGAACAACTTAACAAATTCCTCTCTTGAGAGTGGCTTATGGTAGACTTTCAATCTATGGCCATTCACAATGAGAGGAGTCTGATGCTCATCAATGGTCTTCACTCGAACTGCTCCATTTTTAAAGACTTCATCAATCTCATATGGCCCAAGCCAATGAGTTTGAAATTTTCCTTCGAAGTCCTTAAACTTGGAATCAAACAATAGTGCCCAATCTCCCTTCTGAAACTTTCTTTCTTTGATGTGTCGATCATGCCATTTAGTTCTTTGGTGCTGAACTAGATCGGTCCTTAGAATTGCATCTTGTCTTATTTCATCTAGCTCATTTAGCTGGTCCATTCTGTGTTTTTGAGCTTCTGATAGGCTCATCCCCAATTGAACTGCCATCTTGAAGGTCTTGATTTGGAACTCAATGGGGAGCAGGACTTATTTCCCATAAATAAGTTCATAGGGAGAATGTCCTGTTGTGTTCCTCCATGTAGTTCTATAGGCCCATAAGGTTTTAGGAAGCCTTTCCGCCCAATCTCTTCTATGAAGATGAACAGTCTTGGTGATAATGCCTTCAAGGACTTTATTTGTAGATTCCACTTGACCATTTGATTGCGGATGGTATGGAGTAGATGTTCTGTGCTTGATTTTGTATTCCTTCATCAGCTTCTCCATCAATTTAGATGTAAATTGGCTTCCCTGATCTGTCACAATTTCCCTTGGGACACCAAAACGAGTAAAAATATCCTCAAAAAGAAATTGAACAACTGAATTTTCAGTGGCAGAAGGCAATGCCTTGGCTTCTACCCACTTAGTAACATAATCAGTACAAACCAATATGTACTTCTTTTGCTTAGATGGTGGATTAATAGGTCCAACGAAATCTAGAGCCCATTTCTCAAAGGGTTCGATGCATACCTGTGGCTGTAGTGGCATTTCATTTGAAGGAGTTGGTCTCCCAACTCTTTGGCAGCTGTCACACCTTCTAACATACTGCTTTGCATCTTTAAAGAGAGAAGGCCAATAATATCCTAAAGAAAGGATCTTATAGGATGTCCTCTTGTCAGCAAAGTGTCCGCCGCATGGTTCATCATGACATGCCTTAAGGATGTCAGGCATTTCATCTTCCCGAACACATCTTCTGATCATACAATCTGGCCCTGTTTTGAACAATTCATTAGAAATCCAAGAATAATGTGAACTCTCCTGAATGATTTTCCTTTTCTCATTAGTAAATAAGTGTGGAGGTAGCTTCCCTGTAACTAGATAATTAGCAATATCTGCATACCAAGGAGTCTTGGTAGTTACTGCAAACAAATATTCATCTGGAAACTTATCCTCTACAGGAGAATCTTCGTTAGTGTTTTGGATTCTAGACAAGAAATCAGCCACTGTGTTTTGTTTTCCTGGTCTATCTAACACAGTAATGTTGAATTCTTGTAAAAGTAAAAGCCATCTTGTAACTCTGCCATTAGTAATAGGTTTGTTCATGAGATATCTAATTGCAGAGTGATCAGTATGGACAAAAGTTTCATAGCCGGTTATGCAGTGTCTAAACTTGTTAATTGCATGAACAACGGCTAAGAATTCTTTTTCAGTCACAGTGTAATTTAAATCGGTGGGAGTCAAATTTTTGCTGGTGTAATAAATGGCATAAGGGACCAAATCTTTTTGTCCCAAAACAGCTCCTAGAGCTGTATCTGAAGCATCAGTAGAAATGTGGAAAGGGAGTTTCCAATTTGGCCCTCTCAAAATGGGTGCTTCAGATATTCTAGTCTTTAAAGTTTCAAAGGCAGACTGACATTCAGGATCCCATTTGAACTCACAGTCTTTGGTAAGTAATTTGAAAAGAGGAGATGCTATCTTAGTGAAGTTTTCAATAAATCTTCTGTAATATCCAGTAAACCCAAGAAAACTTCTGACATCTCTTTGGCAATTTGGAACAGGTAACTTGGAGATGACTTCCACTTTGGATCTATCAACTTTGATTCCATCTCCTGAAATATGATGTCCTAAAACAATTCCTTCAGTAAACATCATAAAACACTTTTCATGACTTAATGAAAGATTTGTTTCTTTACATCTAATTAGAACTTTTTCCAAATTTTCTAATGCTTCTTCAAATGTGTTACCATAAACTGTGAAATCATCCATGTAGACCTCTACACAATCATGAATTAGATCTGAAAAAATTCCTAGTACAACCCTTTGAAATGTAGCGGGTGCATTGCATAATCCAAAAGGAAGTACTCGGTAAGCAAAAGTTCCCCAAGGACAAGTAAATGTGGTTTTGTCTTGATCTTCAGGTGCTACCTGAATTTGATTGTAACCACTAAAACCATCCAAAAATGAGAAAAACGTTTTACCTGCTAAAGTATCTAATACTTGATCAATAAAGGGCAAAGGAAAGTGATCCTTCAAGGTTGCTTTGTTTAATTCTCTGTAATCAATGCAAACCCTCCATTTACCATTCTTTTTGGGTACTATGACCAAGGGAGAAACCCATTGGCTATCTGAAATAGGGTAAATGAAGTTTACATTGAGTAACTTCTGGAGCTCTTCTTTCACTATCTCCCTAAGATTTGGATTCATCCTTCTTTGAGGTTGTCTGATTGGTCTACTGTTTTCCTCAATATAGATGTGATGAATGCAAGTCTTAGGGTCAATACCTTTCATGTCTGTATACTCCCATGCAAAAGCAGTAGAATGTCTTTGCAAGACTTTGGTTAGCTCTTCCTGTTGAAATTTTTCCAAGTTTTTGTTAATGTTTAATGTTTTTCCTGGAAAGATTTCAATGGCAGAACTACCAAATTCTTCCATAGAGAAAAGAGACATTTGTCTAGATGATAGACACTCTATGTCAGAATCCAACTGAAATTGTGTAGAGTCATATTCTGGAGATGGTTCAAAATTTTCTAATGTATTCAGAATTTGACTATCTTCACTAATCTCAGAAATGGTAAAGAAAGGTTGTATAGTATCTTCATCATCAACCCACTCATTATCTCCTATTTCTGTAATTGCTTTCGCTGGAGGATACAAATTGAACTTCTTTGTTGAATTGCCATCAGAAATATACATGTCCCCAGACCTACAACTTATGAAAGCATCAGCTGTGGCTAGCCAAGGTCTTCCTAAAATAAGAGGATGTCCTCCTAGATTGTTCTTGGGAGTTAAAATCATAAAATCAACTGGATATTCCCAAGAGTCTAGGGAGACTGGAATGTCCTCCAATACACCATCAGGTTTAATGATTGATCTATCTGCAAGCTGCAGTAAAGTAGCTGTAAAGAGAAGGTTAGGAAGTTTTAACTGGTCCATGGTCTGTCTACTCATAATGTTGATAGCAGCCCCTAAGTCAATCAAAGTATTTGGTATTTCTACCCCATTAATATGTGTTTTGACGATTGGACTACCGGGGTCTACATATTTCTGCATGGTAATCTTTCCCATCATAATGTCTGCAATTTTTCCTACCAGGTGGATCCTTCTGGTATCTCTTGGTTTCCTTCCTGGTCTTTTAAGGCTCAACTCCTTTATTGTTTTTGCTAGAATGGGAATCTCTTTAATGGCTTGTAACAAGGGAATCTTGATACAGACATTCTTCAATTCATCTAGAAAATTATAGTCAGGCAACCAAATTTGCTTTTCCACTCCTTTGTCGATTTGTAACCTTTCAGGAAAAGGAGGTGTGGCCACAGATGTAGGTTGCTCAACTATGGGAGTTGTGGGGGTTGATTCTTTTTCTTTTTCTTTTTCTTTTTGTGTGTTTGGGTGTTGAAGGGATGCTTCAGAACCCTTATTAGCTCTAAGAGATTCTTCCTCAGAAATGCTTGGTTGTTGAACATTTATAGAAGGTTGATCTAAGATTTTACCTGATCTGAGTTGTACTTCATTGAGAGGAACAATCATATAGGTAGGGAATGGTTGACCTTCCATCATGTAAGCATTTTGAGGGTTCCTATTATTGGGGTTTGGCAATGGCTGAGAAGGGAGTTGATTTGACTTTTTTTGGGATTGGAGCAAGAGTTGAGAGTTTTGATTTTGTGGAGAAGGTTGTTGTTGTTGAGGGAATGGTAATGATAGTTGTTGACTTTGATTTGGAAGTTGTGGAGCTTGCTGATTCTGAAAAGATGGAGGATATTGATAGAATTGAGCAAATCTCCCATAAGGATTTTGCATGCTTTGCATCCATGCTTGAAAAGGATTTTGAGGTTGAGGCCAAGGTTGTTGCCAAGGATTCCAATTTGGTTGGGGTTGAAAATTCATAGAGTTGTTAAACCCTTGATTTTGTTGCCCCTGCCACGGTCTCCTTGCAACAAAACAGAGAGATTCAAGTGTATTTGGATCTTCTTGAAAGACTGCTTTGAGCCCAGGGATTGAAGGACAAACCTTGGTCTCATGATTTTCTGAGCAAATTACACATGTTTCCACAACTTGTGCTTCCAAGGGACATTCCCTTAAAGCATGTTTCTTTCTACATTTCAGGAAAAAGATGGCCAAGGCCTCGGCTTCTACTTTTTGTTTATTGTGGATCTTAAGGGTGTCTAATTGTTCACTAAGACTCCCTAAGATATCAGTTTTGAATTCATCAAGCATATTGCCGATTTCAGCCCTACTTACTGATCCAGTTGCAGATTTATTTGCTCTGAGGAGAGAAGGATCTCTAGGCCCTTTTTGAGTTTTTGATTTGCCCCTTGAGAGATGGACACATAATTCTGCTATATCAGAAAGTGGGAGCTGAGATATATCTCCCTTCCCCATCATATTCAAAAGATCTATCCATTCATCTCTAATGGCTTTTAGTAATAGGGCTTTTAAGGTCTCTTCATCCAAGTTACTCATTTTCGCTCTTTTCAAATTATACTGAAATCTTTCAATCAATTCCTCCAAATTCTCATCTTCTTTTTGTACCATTTTAAATACCTCATCCTTGTGGTTGGTGGGCATACAATAGTCCAAGTACCTATCTAAAAATGTCTGTTTCATATCATTCCAAGACCTAATGGATTGAGTGACTAACCCCATGAACCATTTCAAAGCTTGTCCTTTCAATGTGGAAGGGAACAATTTGAGTTTTTGAGTGTCATCCAAATAGTCATAAGTTCTACATACGACTTCAAACTCAAATAAGAATGTTTCAGGGTCCTCATTCCTTGATCCATGAAAGTTTGGGAGGACAGATGGTGAGATGTTCTTCATGGTGGCTCGGGAATCCTCATCAACTATAGGGAATCCAAATGAGTTATCCCCATCCCTATTTCCTCCAATATTACCTCTACCTCCTCCATTGTTTCCTCCTCCTCCTCTACCTCTACCTCTACCAAATCCAGGTGCTTCTTCCTCTGCCATGGTAGTTTCCCCAGAGACTTCAGAGTCTTCTGGTTCTTTTACTAAGGGTGTATGAGAAGGATTCTCTTCTTCTTCAGGTGTTTCTACTTCTTCAATTATAATTTGCCTCTCTGGAGAAAGAAGGAAAGGATCTCTTTCAGACTCGATGGAAGGTATGGGAGATTCAACTCCTGCTTCCTGAATTTCGGGAACCCTAGGGCTAGGAGTATCAGTTGGAGATAAGGGAGGTGTCTCTTGTCTATCCCTTGAAGTAGATGGACTTGTAAAAATCGAACTCTTGGCTCTAGCTAAAAACCTTCCCCTAGAATCTCTAGCTCTATGCATGTCATTTTTTTTATTTTTTCTTCAAGTCAGGTTAATAATTCTTTTTCTGATCTTCCAGGTCACTCTAGGTGCAAGAAGAGAGCATACTTAAGAAACTATTAAACCAATAACTTTCTCTTTTCTGATCCTCCAGATCACTCTAGGTGCAAGAGGAGAGCATACTTTGAGAGGTTATCAATTTCCCTTTCTTGAAATTTTCTTAATTTTTTTTTTTAGAATTGGCTACCTAATTTCACTTCCCTGGCAAAGGCGCCAAAATGTTTGGTCAATTTAGTGTTGTCTAAATTGCTATCATTAATTGACAACCCGGGGCTCGTAAGCTGATGAAGTGATATGTATAGTATGTACTTAAGTAACCTTTCCTAGTTCTTTTTGTCGTTTTTAGATGATGTTTGTGGTTGATTTAACTTCCTAAGATGGAGTGATGGATTTATAAACAGATGAGTGTGTGTGTGTGTGTATGGTGATTACTAAATGCTTTGAGAACTTTTTAAAGAGAAAGCTTGAAAAGTGACTTGCAATGGAATTGAAACTTCGAATGAAAGCAAAGCATTAAACAAAATGACTAATGACACTAGTCAACTATCTATGCTGCTGATAAGAACAAAAATAGCATCTATGTTAACTCAATGGAAAGTGAAAAACACTACTTTAACTGCAAAACTTAAATGACAAATCATAACACTTCATTCTTTCTTAACACTCTGCCTCTAGCTGTAATTGTTCATGTGAAAAACAGTTAAGAAGAAATCAGTAATATGAGTCAAAAAGCTAATCAAACCAAGCTGCCACTCAATGATATTTTGGTCCAATAAAAGTTAGATAATTATGATGAGAAGACCATCAAAAGGTTAGCAAGCAACTTGTCAAAAACTTGATAAAGTAAACTAGCAATGAAACTGCGTAAGCAAGGTAAAAACCAACAGCTAAGACAAGACAACTTCAAATACCATCAGTGATAAAAAGAAATAAAAACACACTATCCCGGGCTCTAACACACCTGCATAAACAAACTGATCAGTTCTGAAAAGTGCTGGAAATGTAAAGGCATGAAATCAAACTGTACATTATTATACATGATCAAAGAAATGAAAAATTGCAGAAATCAAACTATACATTATTGTACATGTGAAAATGAAAACAAAGAAAGGCAGGAAAATAAAATTAAATGCTACTGTACATAGGTTGTGATAGATGGGGGCCCTCCATCCACTCAACCAGCTAAAGATCAGCTACGCAGAGATGAGCAGAAACAGTCTTCTTTTATTAAACCAGCATGTCAAAATACAGTGAAAAAGTGCTGTAACAGCAGTCTTTAAAACAGAGTTTTACAACCAAAATGATTACGGAAATTACAATAACAAGAGCTAATCTTTAAGCGTTGGAGAACGCTTTATTTATAGGCACAGGGACAAACTGTCCTCTGCGTAAACTAAGCAACTACAGGCCTAACTAATTAACTACGCAGCAACACGCAGGCAGCTCCGTGCACATTTGGAGGAAATGGTCATCATGGGGAGTAAATCTATGGTTAGATCCTGTCCCTTGCTGTCTTCGTGGCGTGGAGGAAGTGCCAGCTGTGATTCCGTGTCTCAGTTGCTCACGCAGAGCCGTGCCACCGTCTGGAACTTAACTGTTTGACCGTGGGTACTCCTGCGTTGACCGGGGGCATACGTGACTGATTTGGCCCAACCAATAGCATACGATCCATGTAGACATCCATACCAACATGCCCATGTGGCTCGTTCCTGGAGAAGACACGTGGAGTATAGCAAACAACAAAAAGGCTGCGGAATCTCTGAACAGCTGCGGAATTGCTGAGTAGCTGCGGAATTGCAGAACAGCTGCGGAATTGCTGAACATGTACCAAAATTCTAAACAAACAATCAATCATTAGCACAGTCAATCAAATCATGTTAAAAGACATATAATGCAATGAATTGAACAAGTTGATGGAGGAAATGATGTCAGAAGAGAGAAGTGAATAGGGAAAAGCTGTTGGGAGGACAGGTAAATGAGTGCAAGGTTGAGGCTCAACACTTTGCATGAGAGCCGTTGGATCTGGCCAATCAACGGTCCAGATCCGATCGGCATATCGCAGTCAGCGAAGGCTATCGGAGGCAGCTATATGGGAAGCGCGGTAGCGATCAACGCGATCAAACAAGAGTCGTTGATCTATGCCCGCAGATCAACGATCTAGATTCAATTGCACTATCGCATCGCTATTTTATATATATATATATATATATATATATATATATATATATATATATATATATATATATATATATATATATATGGACATAACCACGGCCCGCAGGATCGACGATATGCGATTGCGATATCACAATATCGCATCAGAGCTATGCAAAGGAGCGGGGCCGATAATAACTATGACTGCGATAGTTGGACCTGATAAAATTATGAATGATATTTGATAATATTTGAAGTTCGGTAAAAGGGCTTTTTCAATGTAAATTGCATTTTCGTTAAATAAATGAAAAACAAAAGAAATGCGAATAAAGCGATAAACTGCACTCGAAAGGGTCTATACATGGAGGTATATATGTTTTGAGATCTAAAACAAGCGGGATTTCAGGCGGGTCGTAGGTGGTAAGTGGTTTTGACAGGGCTCCACCCGATCCCATCCATTGAACGACACATGGTGTGAGAAAACTGCCTTTTCGGGCAGGTAATCTCCGTACGCCTTCACCACCCGAAATGAACCTCAGCCGTTGGATCAAGATCACTCAGATCAACGGTGGAGATGCGATCACGATATAAAGGCGGACCCGATAGAAATATAGTGCAGATTTATGAATATTTGAAGTATGATGAACAATGTTTGGCGGATTTTTCCCATGTTTTGCAGTGTTTCTCTGTACAAATAGAAAACGACCATTTTTGGGATTTCAGAGGCATCGACGGTCCATTCCGTTACAGAACAGGTGGCCACCATCCCTGAAGGCGTTTAGTAATGATTGCTAACGCTCAGAGGGGGATTCTAGTGGACAGAGGCAGGGAGCCAGAGAGCCCAAGAAGGGGAAACGAACAGACAATGCCGATTGGCTTTAAAGCCACAGAGATAGAAGACAAGGACAAGCAATGCTGAGACAGAGAGCAAACAGAGACAGAGAGTTAGTGAGGAGAGTCTATGTACTCAGAAAGACTTGGGGGATCCAAGTAAAGCCTTATTGTTTTGTATCTATTGTGTGAGACTCAAATTGAACTCACTTTTGTAAAAAATCTGCTTCTGAAGACATAATAGAGAGGTCACCACTGAAGGCTGGACTAAGAGACGTAGCCCAGGAGTGTTGGGTGAACTCCTTATTAAATTTGCTATGTTTATGTGTGTTTGTCTATTATGTTCTTTAACTGCATCATTGTCTATGTATTTTGCAATCTTATCGATCCATATCACAAAGTAACATAGGCAAATCCATGCACGAGTCTGTAATACCTTAATAATTGTCTAAGATCTCATTTTCAGATCATGGCACGACAAGTTGATAAAAACAAAGCAGTTCCAACCAGGTGATTGGGTACTCCTATATGACTCTAAATTTAAAATTTTTAAAGGGAAATTTCATACACGCTGGATGGGACCTTATGAAGTGGTTAAAGTTTTTGAAAATGAGACAGTAGAAATTAAAACTATTGATGGGCGAGAACTAGTATTCCTTGTGAACGGACATAGACTAAAAGTATATTTTCAGCCCCTCACAAGGGAATATTTTATGCAACAAGTACAACAACAGTCTGAACTAAGGATGGTAGGTGGCCATGCCAACCTATTACAAGTCTGATTTCTCCTTTTCCAATAAATAAAAAATAAAAAAAATGGCAAAAATTAAATAATTTTTTTTTACATGTGGTTGTGAAAATAAGTTTACTAAGATGATCACAGAAGGATCATCGTGAAAACCAGCATGCTGGTAGGTGGATCAATCTCTAATAAAATGGGAATGTTGCTTGAACTTCATAAATGTTAACTGTCACTGAGAAGAAGCAGGTTTTTGTGAAAGTTTTGGTGCAATAGAATGATTAGCGGAACCAAGCCCTTATCAAGTTCGGGACAACTGACATGGCAAATCTTGTGCAAGCAACACTCAATTCCCGCTGCAGTTATTTTGTTTCGGCACTATTTGGCAGAATTTGAGGTGAAACTATGCCCTTCTTCTTATTCCTTTTTTGTCAATTTCCTCTAAAATTATTCTTTTTGTCCTATTAAGATTGTCCCTCCCTTTCTTCAAAATAACTTTTCCCTATCCTATTTTGTTTTTCCCTAGAAATTTTTTCCCTATCCCTTTTTCTTATGTCCCTCTCTTGGATTGGTCTCACTCCCGAATTCACCGATGATTTCCTTCCCTTTCTAATTTTTTTTTGCATGTCCCACTTATCTCTTGCCTCATGAACTTGATTGTAGGATCTGATGAGATATCAAAGAATTTATTGGTCAATTAAAAAATGCATGATAACACTAGGAACTGGCGAATAAAACTCCTTTCAAATTCTACAAATCTTTTAGATCGAGGCTGTATATTTTAATAAGATTTTGTAAGAGACCCTTTTTTTCAAGTGGAAGAAGCCCACAACACTCTTGAAGTGCAAGAACATGTGGTTCAGTATAGGAACAACGATATTCCTTAGTGCAAGAACGTGTATTTCAGTGCAGGAACCACATAACTCCTTGGTACAGGAATATGCGCTGCAATTTAGGAATGTATGCCCGAGTGCAAGAATAAGTGCTCAATATAGAGAAGATGGTCCAGGAACATGAATTACGTTTAGTACAAGAACCCTGTCATGTGCATAAATGGATGCATCACTTTGAATTATGAACTGCAATAATTTTTTAGAAATTGTATATTCAATTAGACTTTTAATTTTTTATCTTTGCTTAACAGGAATGATATTTTTAAAGTACAAAGAAATTATAGACATTAAACCTTATCTTAATTTAAGTATTATATATACCCCATTCAGATTCATTATGTGATCGGGATAAGTGTGGAAATCTTTTCATAATCAAGTACTAGCCCCTAAACCCTATTAATCATTAATGATTGGGCTGACACCATATAATACCTTGCGTTTCATTGAAAAATCCTTTTTATAACCACCACCTTTACTTATCATCATTACTCCACCTATATTGGGATCATGCCCATATCCACAACCTTTCCAAGACTAAATCATTCATAATGAAGGCATGATCATTGAAGATCGTCTATATAGGAGCATGCATTCAAATTTGGCAATTGTGGATCGCCTAAGACATATCCTGGAATTTTGGTTTGGCAGTCTTCAGAATTACAGGAATTAGTGTAATTTTTGAGAAGTCATGGTGCCTGTTTGGATCGAACCCTGGTCTATAAAAGAACTAGAACAAATAGTGGCATACAAGGATAGTTTACCCTTGTTACAAGAATAAGGATTCCTCCCCTTCTTACTTAAATTTGATGGGTATGACTTTTCCATCACACTTGAGTTCGCTCATACCTTTGATGGGAGCACAGCTAGAGTTGGGTCCTTGGAATTTTAAGTTACAAAACAATCCATCTCCCAAGCCATGAAACTAGCAACCATAGGAGAAAAATGGTTCAAAAAGGGGGAGATTGAGAAGGGAGCCTCGTGCTGGTTTTTGCTTCACAAGGATCAGAAGGTAGACTGGAATATTGTTTTGCACAAGGATGCCATGGTAGAGAAATTTTCCAAGCATCCAATTGTTACATTCGCCTCATGAAAGTAATGAAACGTCTCAAGAAATCCCATAGTGGAAAATCAAGGACAATAAAGACAAGGATTAGCATTCAAATTCAAGATTAAGGGGAGTCTTCCATGTTTCTCTTTTGCAGAAGGTTAGTAAGGTTGTGAGAGGACACACAACGAGATGGGGATGGGAGGATGTTGGTCACCATAATAATCCTATTTTTAACCCTAATTTCACCCTAATTACACCATCTAAGCCTTATGTTTCACACATGGAACCTAACCCTTGCACCTATTCCTGTACTCCTTCATGACTTTTGATATTGTGGGTTATATGAACTTAATCATTAATTAAAAAGGTTAAAATAGTTTATTTGTCTTTGCAACTTATGTATTTTCCTTCCTAAGAAGCATGATAGAATAAAAGTATTAATCGCTATGGAGAATGGTTGGTGCAGGAATGTTCTTGTACTATCTTCCATTCCTGTACTCAAGGGACAACTAGCAGCATCCACTGCCAAAACACCACAACAGTTCAGTAATCAGCGCACATTCCTTGTCAAAGATCAGTTGCACTCTGGATTAGGCTCGGAGTGTTGAGGAGAACGTGGGATATGGAGGTTGGGGTTTTGACCAACACACCTAATTTAGCCTCTGCTAATGGCCAAGAGCCTAAGTTATACTTTTGTTTATTTTCTGTTAAGGCCGAAAGCGGAGCGATGTATATTAAATAGGGTTTCTAGGTTAGATTTAGGTAGTGATACTCTGGAGAATTTTTTCATGTTAATTTTGTGCGTGTCGCCATATCTCTAGGTTGGATCTAGGAACTCATGATGTATATTTGCAACTAATAAATTTAATCTAAGGAGCTATGCCAGTTTATCAATCTCTAGCTCAAATTTTTATGTGATGAGTTGTTGAGTATTTGATTCCCCAACTTTCGTAAAAGGGAAACGAGCTGGTTGGCTAGGGCCTAGCCAACCCAGCTCGTTCTCCCTCTGTTTATAAGGCATGATATATATATATATATATATATATATATATATATATATATATATATATATATATATATATATATATATATATATATATATATATATATATATGCAGGTTCAGAGCAAGAAGTATTTCATTTATGCATCTAGTTAACATATATATGTCTTCTTCATGAACTGTGTGCTACTCGGATTCGAGGTTTGACAGTGTGGGTGTGTGTATCTATTTAAGATTGATGTAGCATTTATTTCCTTTAATGAATCGTGTGATTTCCTTTCTGCAAATGTGTGTTTCAGTTTAATTTCACAAGTGTGTTTTAATCTTGCAAGTGTGGTTTGCTTCAGCAAGAGTGTTTATTCCTGCAAGTTGTTTCATTTCATTTATGCAAGATTGTTTCATTTTTGAGTACGAGTTGCGAATATTTTCGGCAATTGAGGTTAAATTAGGCTCAATCCATTTGGCATATTTACATTCCCCTGAGTATTAATGAAACTCTGTTCACATTATAAGGATCTGTAAATGTGTCGATTCCCTTGTGGGAACAACCTAGTTAGAGACTAGAATCTATTGCAAGAACCCTTGAACCGAAACATCCATCTTGAGAAGATACAAATATGGTTTATACGGTGACAGTCATCTGAGGAAGAAGGGATGCTTTGTTTCTTAGATTAGATGCTCATCTTTACATGAAGAAGCTTTCTGTTACAATAGAAATTTATTTCGATTCTTGCAATGCCTTTACTTTCGAATGAATGAATAGTTAAGAATATTTTTGTGTGGTTCATTTACAATTATTTCCCTTACTCTGATTCACTTTTCAATTGATTTATAGTTATCACCCTTTATATTTTATGCAAAGTGATTTGGGAACTTAGTACATGAATGTTGGTTCTATAGGAACAAGAACATCTGTCTCGGTACAGGAATCAATATCCTAGTACAGGAACAATGCATCCTAGTGCAGGAACCCAAAATTCTAGTATTAAGTAAAAATACTCAGTGCAGGAACATAATACACTTCTGGTATAGGAACATCGTTCTAGTACAGGAATATCGTTCCAGTGCAGGAACTATGTTCTAGTGTAGGAACGTTGTTGCAGTGCAGGAACGTTGATTTAGTCTAGGAATGGAAAACTTGTAACAGAGGAAAATATAACTATAAGTCTAATTATTTTTTATGTCTCTTAATGCACTAATACTCAGTCACAAAGATTTGTTGTCTTTCCTTTTATTTACCAGAATTGTTTCTACTGATTCAAGTTCCTTTCATTAAGTTTTTGCAAGTATTTCCTTTTGTGGATTCTGACACCAGAATTCTCTTGGTGTTATTTTCTTTTCATTCTTTTGATTCTGTAAGCATAATTAGGAAAGATAGAAGTAGATCTAGTGAAAGTTTATACCATTATTCTTGGCATTTCCTGTGCTAAGCCTATAAGATTACATAGCCCCGGGTTGATAATTAAGTGTTGAAGGAGTCTGTTGAATTGCAACTTCAGCACACAACAATTGCAGGTACTAGTTGTTCTAGTAAGCCTATTGAACCCCAAGATGATAAAGAAATCATTGAGCTTTTCCATATTAAGGTCATTACAAAACACACTAAATTTTATACCTTTTTGGTAGTGGATCCCAAGTTAACCTTATTTCTGAAGTTTTTGTAAAGAAACTAAAATTAGAAACTATACCTCATCCTAAACCTTACCCTTTGGGTTGGGTATGTCACAATGCCAAATTGCAAGTGACAAGAAAATGTAAACTTAAATTTGCCATCACTTCAAACTTTATTAATGAGGTAGAGCTTGATGTTGTACCACTTGACATATGCAGAATTGTTTTAGGGAGTCCATACTTGTATGACTGGAAAGCCATATTCTATCATCATGAGAACAAATATCATCTTTTTAAAGATGGAATTGAGTATATTGTTAGAGCACATTACAAGAAGATGAATTTATCTCTTTTAAGTGTTGGTCAAATGAAAAGGCTTATAAATGATAGTAATAATTTTGTATTGTTGATGATCAAACCCAAAGATATTGTTGAATCTGAAGCTTTCCAAGGATGTTATGCAAAACTCAATCATGATTTGATTGAATTTGTTAACACATATGATAAGATGTTTCAGGAACCTAAAGGGTTTCCTCCTAAAAGAGGAATCCAACATGAAATTCAATTGCAGCAAGATGCACCTCTTCCAAACATTGGCATGTACAAAATGTCAGTTTTGGAGAATGCAGAAATCAAGAAGCAAATTCAAGAGTTGCTTGACAAAGGGGTCATTAGACCAAGTACATCTCCTTGTGGGTCTCCTATTGTCTTGGTTCCAAATAAGGATGGTACATGGCGCATGTGTGTGGATTTTAGAGCTTTGAACAAAATCATGGTAAAGAATCGTTATCCTCTTCCTCATATTGATGATTTTCTAGACCAATTGAAGGATGTTGTTTATTTCACTAAGTTAGATTTGAGAAGCAGTTATCATCATATCAGGATTGTTGAAGGTGATATTTGGAAGACTGCTTTCAAGACAAAACAAGGTTTGTTTGAATGGTTAGTTATGCCATTTGGGCTTTGCAATGCACCTGCAACATTCATGAGAGTTATGAATGATGTGTTGAGACCATTCCTTAATGATTTTGTCATATTCTACTTAGATGATATTCTGATTTTCAATAAGACTTGTGAAGAGCATGTCAAGCATGTTAAACAAGTTTTAGATGTATTAAAGAAGGAGAAATTGTTTTTAAAGATGTCTAAGTGTGAATTTAGGAAAACCTCTTTAGTTTATTTGGGTCATATTGTTGGAGGGGGTGAATTGAAGATTGATTGCTCAAAGGTTGAAGTCATTGTGAATTGACCTAAGCCCAATAATGTAACAAAGGTTAGGATCTTTTTGGGAGAAGCTAAATATTGGAGAAAGTTTATTGCTAACTTATCATCTATTGCATCTCCACTACATGCTTTGAAAAGTGTGAAACAAGTCTTTCAGTGGAGAGGCAAGCAGTAGAAAGCCTTCAACACATTGAAAGAGAAAATCAGTACAACACCTATTCTTAAGCATTTATTTGAGATTCAAATCGATGCAAGTGATTATGCCATGGGAGAAATTTTGATGGAGCATGGTAAGCATGTTTGTTATCATTCTAAAACCTTTACCAATGTAGTAATTAACTATCCAACTTATGATAAACAGCTGTATGATTTGGTATAAAGCGTGAAGAAATGGAAGCATTATTTGATGGGTAAGGAAATCATTATTCATACTAACCATCAACCTTTGCAATATTTACAATCACAAACCAAGCTACAAGAAGCTAGACATCTAAGGTGGATGGGATTTCTACAACAGTGCCATTTGGTAATCATGTATAAGAAAGGTATATATAACAAATTTATTGATATTTTATGAAGGCCTATTGTTAGTGCATCTATCATTCTTAAGCATAATTCAATCATAGATGAGAGATATGTTGAACAATATGCTAAAGATGAAGATTTCAAAGATGTTTCTATAACTTTGTGTCAAGGAAATCATGTTGAAGAGTTATATTATCATGTTCATGATAAATTGTTGTATCATATTGGAAAGTTATGTGTTCCATAGAGTGAAAGAGTAAACATTATAAGGGGAGCTCACACTTCTCTTATTGTTGGCCACTTTGGTGTAGGCAAAAAATTTGCACAATTATAGAGGTATTGTTATTGGTCTTGTATGAATGAAAGTGTGTCAAGATATGTAAGAGGATGTTCTATGTGTGCTACTATCAATCCTAGCAATAGAAAGTTGGGTTTGTATACTCCACTTCCTATTCCTTCTCATCCTTGGGAAAGTATTTCTATGAATTTTGTAGGAGGACTACCAATGTCAAAGAAAGGTCATGATTATCTTTATGTTTTTGTGGATCGTTTAAGAAAAATGTGTGTTTTGATGCCTTGTAAGAAGCAAGTTATAGCTGGACATACTACATAGATGTTCTTCAAATATGTATGGGTTCACTTTGGGTTACCCACTTCTATTATTTCTAATCAAGATTCTTGATTTTTCGGGAAATTTTGGTCAAGTTTATGGGAACTCATGGACACCAAGTTAAAGAAGAACACAACATTTCATCCACAAACTGATGGTTAGACAGAAGTGGTGAACAAAACAGTAGTACATCTCCTTCGTGGATACTGCAGCAAGCATCCTAAGATTTTGGATGAACACTTACATTAAATTCAACATGCCTGCAATAGAGCTAAGCATTCTTCGACTCAAAGATCTCCATTTGAAGCATGTTTGGGATATTTACCAAAATCTCCCTTATCTTTTATCTTTGGGAAAGATGTTGCAGTGGATGGACATAGTGATATAGATAAGTCCAAGCACTTCATTGAACATGTTATCTCAAAATCAGATCCTGATAAGCTGTTGGTCAGGTTGACTCTAAGTAACTATTTCAACCTACTTTAGGCTGAGGCTTAGCCTCCTCAACCTGAGAGGGCTCTCTCTTGATGGATTAATGATTTTGATTAAAGATAAGATGGCTAACTCTTATAGAACAACTGTGAAAAATATGAATGGTGGAAACACATTAAACAAAACTATCCATTGGGCTTATGGAGTCAACAACACCTCAATATAACAATGAACTCAAACCTACATGGAAGTCAGGGCATTCAGCATTTAAACATTCAGAACATAAACTCATATGGGACCACACAGTTTATAAATGTATACAGGAAGTCAGAGCACATTCAGTGAATTCTGAGTGATTATACATCCATACCACTGTAAGAATTAAGGAAAGGACAACATCACATATTCTGAACATAAAAAATCCTTCATGAATCCTGAGAAGTAAAGTCAAGCATGTATTACTGAAAATGAGTCTTACATAGGCCAAATACCAGCTTTTCCATAAAATTTTCCCAACCCTGATTACATTGCTGTTTCGGCTATATATAGAGCTCTTATTCTAACTGATCGAGATTCCTCCTCAAGCATGAGGGGAATACGAAAACTACTTCTATTACTGACAACTCTTAAACTCTAACTACTTAATAAATACAACAAAGTGTTGACTGGAGTTTTTTAGAGATCTAAATCAACTATGATTCTAACTCCATATTACATGCATGATGGCTTTAATTAAGATGATTCCTTTCTATGACATCTGGTTCTCTTTCAGTTTGGCTGAGATGGGTGTTTAATGCTCCATGTTAACCTTGGATGTTGTATCTTCTTCACTGTCCAGAAAAATTAGGAGACTATCCTTGCTTCTCGACTGTATGATCTTCGAATCTTCATAAGTCGGTTTTTTAATTGTTGTCCCTCAAAATATGACGGTGGCCACGTTTTGATGTGCTGTCCGCTGTTATGAAACTTGATTTGATGATGTGTCATCCACTGTTTCGAAAACAAAAAAGGAAAACGTATTCAAGCTGTCTAATACATGCTTCAATTTCCTTATGATATGACAAAATGCCACTTTTTGATTCAAACTATTTATTTCCACTTGTGCTAGTCTGATTGGATGTTGTAACTTCAGGTGTTCTCGTTGTATACAACTGTCCTTCAAAATTTTCCCGCTTCAACTTCAAAACTGCTTGATTTATGTTGAAATCATCACTTTCAGCAGTTTCGTAGTGCGCTACGAAACTGCTGAGTTATTTAAAACAACTTGTTTTTAACCTGAGACCTTTATTAACCGAGTGCTTGATTGCCAAAAACTTCTTTAGACTTTCCAAAGGCCGAATAGGGATTTAGATTTCTTCAGAAAGATAAGATCAAGCAAACTTATCAAAATTTTGAAATAAAATCTTACTTGAAATGAAAACTCATTTAGCAGGTCCTTTAAGCTGGCTTAGCTGTGCCTTCAGATCTTCAATTTGTTTCTTCATAACCTTATTCCCAGCTCTCAGTTGCATATTGATCCTTCTGATGTACTTGGCTTCTTTGATTGCTGGTACTGTCCAGGTGTGAAATTGTGAATGGCCATCAACCACAATATGTAGCTACAGCAGTTTCGTAGCGCACTACGAAACTGTTGTGCATTAGGCATCACTTACAGCAGTTTCGTAGCGTGCTACGAAACTGCTGTGTAATTTCAAAAACACAGCTTACATGCCAAATTTGACTGTCTTGAGCTTCTTTATCTTGAAATGTCCTTCTCATCTGCCTTGAAACTTGCTTGCCTTGCTTGAGCCTTCAAAGAACTTTTATGTATGCTAACCCTGAGTTTGCCAAGTGCTTCTTACGCATGAAAGGAGCATGACAATAACCAAGACCAAATCTTTCTTACCTTACCCTTTTCCTTTGAAATTTGTTTAGTGATAACAGAACAAATTCAGATGGTGCATTAAATGGTACAAGAAAAGTTGGAGAAGAGTCAATCCAAGTATAAGGTGAGACATGATAAGCATCGTGTTGACCACAACTTCCAGGTTGGAGATCAAGTTTGGATTTATATCAGCAAGGAAAGGCTCCAATGTGAATGTAAAAAACTCAAACCGATTAGATATGGTCCTTTTAAAATCTTGGAGAAGATTGGTAATAATGTCTTCCAATTAGATTTACCACCATACAAGTGGATTTATGCTATAGTAAATGTGGAAAACTTGAGATTATATGAGCCTCCTATGATTGAAGCTCAAGGAGAGAATGTTCATATTTCCAACAATAGAATATTTCTCTCCTAAATACTTAGAAGAATTGCAGCAAGATACTATTATTGACAGGAGGATAAGGACTTCACGCAGAGGAAATGTGGAGTACCTTCATGTGGGGCTCAAGGGAACTAATCCAAGTAAAGCTAGGTTGATTGAGATCAGAAGGGTGAGGGAGTTGTACCCTCACATACTTGTTGACTGAAACAACCTTTTGGTGGTCCAAAAGCTTCCAATGGGGAGGAATGATCCAGGGGATCAGAAAATGCTCAAAATTTATAGTTCTTGACATCGCTCAGAACTAATGCCAGATCGTAGTGCTCATCATCTTGAATCCAAGGCCGCTTAAATCGCCTCAAACTGACATTGTATGCTCAAGATATCGCGTTCTAAAGTTTTGGCCAAACAATGGAAATGTCAAGTAGCAGGGTTGATTAGGCTGCTAACTAGGCAGAGTGTATGATGACAACAAAATATGATTGGGCATGCACAATGAGTGGTAAGTACTAATCCCGTGTCACCACATGGTAGTACCATATAGCACTGGGTGGCGTGTTTTTATTGGTTGGAGGCTTTATGAAGGGCCAATCATGGAGTGACATGTGGCCCAATCCCAAGGTGCCACGACACTCTGGGAGAGGCCATGTGGCACCCCTTGACCCACCGCAACACAACTCAATGCTATACTGTTGGGCCATGCTAGTAGTTCTTAACAAGTATCGGTGGCCGATTTGATTTAACGTCGAAAGGTGGAGCGTCTTATTTTCCCACATGACTAGTGTGGTGGAGTGGAAGGCGCGGAGTAGGGCCTAACCTTAATCCCATTGCAACCAGGTGACCACTAGTGGAGTTAAACCAGCAGGGGCAGATGGTTAGCCCGTTACTCGATTACAGTTATACCATACATCCATGGCCAATGGTAGAAGGGGCGAACTGGGTGGCACCTAGCCCTTATCGGTCCCCAGTCATATCATTTTCCACATGAACTTATCCCAAAACAATAGACATTGAACCGATGGGGGCGGGTAATTAGCCCCGACACCTGGCCATGTGGCATTAATGTGACCTTAAATGATGCATAAGGGTTATTGGAGGATTTAATGAGCCAACAATTTGCACCATTTTCGGCAGGAATCCCATAGGCGCTAGGCGAAATTATCGCTCGACATTGACAGAAATACATAATTCATAGAATGATTAGCCAAAATTGCAGATTTGCATAGCAGTTAGCAGAATTTGATCAAGGAGGCATATATTGATCATTTTTTAACCTTTTTGAGCTCAAAAAGAGCCTAAATAGAGATTTTTGAGCATTTTGAATCCACTGACAACACTAGTTTTTCAATTTGATTACTGTAAACTGATGTAATTTCATATTTGAGCATTTAATTAAAGATGCCCAATATTGGAAGCTCGAACTGAAGAAGTAGCCCAAGTAGCCCAGGAGGGGTTAACTCTGTTATCAAATTGTTTTTTTGTGTTGTTGTTCATGGTTCATTTTTCTTTGTTTTATTTCTGCAAACTAAGTTTATGTACCTTTTCAACTTGATCCGTTGCGCCCACAAGACATAAACTTGCTTGCAAATTTTAAAGAAACCTTCAAGATTTTAATTTCAGATAAATATGAGATCTATAGTTTGTACGATTCACAATACTTTGAAGTCATGTCAAATCTCAAGGAGATGCAAGAAGATCTCTTAAAGTCTTATAAATAAGGAGATGTTTTCTCCATTTGGGGCATTCGAGTCTAGAGTCTAGAGTTTGTCTTCTGAGCTTATCTTCTAAACCTAAGAGTCATTTTGTCTTGAGGTGGAGTTTAACAAGCTTGTGAAGATGCATAAAATGCATCTGAGAACCTAAAGTGGTAGAATCATAGGTTTAACTCGTAGATTGTTTATTGTAAGAATTTGTTTTGGTCGGTCTGCGCCTTTGAATGAGAAAGTTTGTGCCAAACCTAGATTTAATGTGTCTTTTTTGGCTTGTGTGATTGATTCACATCATAATCAATTCACTGATGCTATGTTAGGAGGTTTTGATCCTCTTCGCACAATGGCCCAATTTGGTCGTCCATTATCCTGAGGTATCAAGTTTCATTAATTGATCTCCATATCAATGAACTAATTCAACCTTACATTCGTTTCTCTGGTTTTAATATGACTGAGCAGTCCAATATTGCCTAGTTACATTCCACTGCTTGTTTAGGATTTGTTTCTACAACTCTTCCAACACTTAATTCTAGAAGCCATGCAAAACTTGCATTGAGAGGATGGTCCATACTTGTGTTCTTCCATGTCTTTCGAGATCGGAAGCATCATGGCTTCTGAGGTAGTGACTTCTAACAATGAGTTTGGATGTTGTAGTTTTATTTCTTAATTTAATCACTGTTCCTCTACTTGACTTAGAGATAGACAATATTTTAGGTTTTGGAGTCGGAAAATACTTTTGAGATAGTGGATGGTACTCTGTAGTCCATTCATCAGGAATTGTTAGTTAGGAAAATCCTATTGTAATAGGAGGCTTGTTAGTTAGGAAAATCCTATTGTAATAGGAGGCTTGTCAGTATTTTGAGCTTTCTTAAATCTAGTCAGCGAAGTATGGTAGAGATGTAATTTAATATAATGCAGGATAACATTTTAACTCTATCAAAATAAAAAATAAAAATAACTTCAGAAATTCTATGTTGTTGTTATTATTATTATTATTTATTAGGTAGTTAAAATAAACTTGATTTGGTGGTGGTGGAGTCACTAGTGATTGTATTTAAGCTCAACCTTTGAGCGCCAAGTTTATGAGAATGAATGGTATTAGATCCATGGTATTCATGTGGAATATAATCTATTTAAAGAGAAAATTAATCCAACCTAAATTATAGTGAAAAACCTCTTTTAGAGTGAAATAATAGATTTGATCCCTCTAAACACTTACAGATCTAAAATTAAAACAAATTAAATTTAACACTTATAGATCTAAAATAAAAACAAAACAAATTTATAATGATAAATCATTTACTAAAACGTTTACAATTTATTGTTTAAAATGATATTTGTACAAAACAAAACAAATTTATACTAGTTTCATATAGCAATAAATTGATAAATCATTTACTAAAACGTTTACAATTTATTGTTTAAAATGATATTTGTACAATTTATTGTTTAAAATGATATTTGTAAACCATCTCTAAATTTTTAGCTAAGTCGATATTTGTAAACCATCTATAATTTTTTACTAAGTCGTCATTTGCATTTATTCTCTACTGCAGAAATGAAACATGCTCCATTACATTTATTAATAAGTCGTTATTTGCATTTATTCTCTACTGCAGAAATGAAACATGCTCCATTAGATTTATTAATAGCCATCCACATTTATTCCCCAAAATTATAAATTTATTTCTTATACTATTCATAGCCTAATTGCAAAGTCCAATACAAGTTTCTTAACATTATACATTTATTTCTTATACTATTCATAACCTAATTGCAAAGTGCAATACCAATTTCATAGTATAAGTGCAAATAACTGTAAATTTATTTCTTTATTTCATATACTATTCATAGCCTAATTGCAAAGTGCAATAATACCAATTTCATAATATGATTGCAAATAAGTGTACATTTATTTCTTATACTATTCATAGCGCATAGCGTAATTGCAAAGTGCAATACCAATTTCTTATACCATTCATAGTATAAGTGCATATACCATTCATAGTATAAGTGCAAATAAGTGTACATTTATTTCTTATACTACTCATAGCCTAATTGCAAAGTGCAATGCCAATTTCTTATTCTATTCATAGTATAAGTGCAAAATAGTCAACGAACGTGCAAATTCAACGTATAGGACACACCTCTACCAACAACAAATACAATATGCAACGTATAGGACACACCTCTACCAACAACAAATACAATAGTCTTTGAAGTGATTTATCACTCACTTTTTTAGTAAAGTGTTAGAAGTGATTTATTCTTTACTTTCATAGCGTGTTAGAAGCGATTTGCTCTTTACACTAGTGCATAGTGCAGGACACACCTATACCAACAAATGATTTACCTGTACCAACAAATACACTAGTGCATAGTGCAGGACACACCTATACCAACAAATGATCTATGCTTTACTTTTTTTATTTACCTGTACCAACAAATGCACTAGTGCTAGTACACTAGTGCATAGTGCAGGACACACCTATACCAACAAATGATCTATGCTTTACTTTTTTTATTTGCTCTTTACTTTCACACACCTATACCAATAAATAAATTCAATAGTGTATGAAGTGATTTATGCTTTACATTCACACACCTATACCAACAAATACAATAGTGTGTGAAGTGATTTATGCTTTACTTTTTTAAGTACCTATACCAACAACAAATACAATAGTGTTTGAAGTGATTGATCACTCACCTTTATAGAGAAGTGTTAGAAGCAGTTTGCTCTTTGCTTTCATAGCCTATTCCATTACAATGGAAAGTGAAAGTGCCTACACCATTACAATGGAAAGTGCATCGTGCAAGACACAAGAAGTGGATTTATGCTTTACTTTTTTAAGTACCTATACCTACAACAAATACAATAGTGTTTGAAGTGATTTATCACTCACCTTTTTAGTAAAGTGTTAGAAGTGATTTGCTCTTTACTATTATAGCCTACTCCATTACAATGAAAAGTGCATAGTGCTCCTTTGCTTTCATTAGAGAAGTAAAATGTTAAAAGCGATTTGCTAATTTGCTACTTTACTTTCTTAGCAAAATGGTGATATAATTTTAATGCTTTAGCAATATAAGCTTCTTCTTCCTTGTCGGTTATAGAAAAATGTTAAAGTGATTTGTCACTTTACTTTCTTAGTAAAATGATGATATAATTTTAATGCTTTAGCGATTTAAGATTTCTTCTTTGTCGGTTGGATTACGTCCGGTTTGGATTCCGTGGGATGTACATGTTCCCCTTTCTTTCCCTTTTTCACATGGTTTATTATTCCTCTTCTTTCTTAGTTGTTAATCAATACTTTTTCTTTGTGGGGATATTTGTTTTTTATAGTCACTGCAATGTATTAGAAGTTTGTTAATACTTGGAGATACTTGTCCTTTGTTTGTTAATCAATACTTTGTCCTTTGTTTGTGGAGATATTTGGGTATAGTCCTTGCATTGTATTAGTTTGTTTGTGGAGATATTTGGGTATAGTCCTTGCATTGTATTAGAGTATTGTTAATATTTTTCTATGTCGAGATACTTGTTTATAATCATTGCATTAAGCCTTAGTCTAGTTCAAAATCTAGTTCATTTTGAATCCATGGCCACAGTTATTTGTTGCAACTTTGAGACCTCAATAATTTAGGAACAATTTCAAAAAAATAAATAAATTGGAGAACCCTTCCCATCGAAGATATCAAGCATTGGAATTGGAATATTTTGTTTCATTACGAATAAAAGCATTGAAATAAAAAACCACTGATAATACAGTAGCTAATTTTGCAATAAAACATATGTCTAATCAATGGGCTAATTTTCCACCAAAGTAACAGAGTAAAATTGACATAACACATAGTTGATCAGTTCCTGTGTTTGTAAAACAAGGAACCCATAAAACTTCAGTTTGAGTAGAACAGAGGATGAATAACTTCAAATTTCAAATGAGAAATGCAGCACAGAATTCTGTAGGATTGAGTAATCGATGGCCACACGAAGTCTGTTGCTCATAGCGACCTAACAAGATTTGAAAAACAAACGATATACAGATAGAAAAAGAAATGACTGTAAAACGAAGCAATCAAATTGGTTTATGGGTATGCTCACACTAACACTCTATGTAATCCACTAGTGAGACTCACTGTAAGCAGAGCAGAGTCCTCTGAATACATTACTGATATATATATGTAGGGAGGGGACCTTTGTTTACAGCTCCCCATTACCTTTCCCAGCTGTCTGTTTGATCTTCTCCCCTACTTTCTTTGCAGCCTGGCCTGTGTTCTCAATACCATCTTGGGTTGCCTTCTTTCCAGTTTCATAGCCCTTGGTTGTTGTCCCTTTAACTGTTTCACCTGTCCCATGAGAATCCCTGCCAAAAAATATCAACAGATGATGATTTCATCAGTAGCACTGTGAATGCAAATTAATTGATCCCATGATGTACCTTGCTAACAAGAAACTGTGCATTTTAACCAACAAACACGAAATTAAAGAACATATAATATATCTATCTATGTCTTACTGTGAAGCCGGTGCTGCCTTCTTGAAACTAAAGGATTTAGGCAAACTCTCAGAGGCCTTGCTGGCCCAACTTTTGACTTTATCCCACGGTGGGGTGCCTGCACCTTCCACCTTCTTCTCCACATGCTCCTCCTTGCTCTTCTCTACTGCTTTATCCGGCTTCTTCTCATGGGACTCCGCTGAAGCAGCCTGGAATATAGTGATCAGAAAACAAACCAAGATGGCCAACACCATCACATTAATAACACCCCCCTCTCATCTTTGCAGCCATATTCCAATTACCAGCAATTATTTCAATATAGACAGAACCCGGAAATTCACAAGGCTAAGAACAGTTTGTCCCCCTGTATTTCTCAATTTCTCCAGAATTTAAATTGGATGAATGCTGCTCTTCAAGATGGAAGAATAGGATTCATAGAAAAACAAGACGGTTGGGCCCCACAACGAAGCTCATCTTTCTTCGCTCGCACTCCTTCCCTTCAACACGTATATACCACTTGTCAAATAGGCCGTCGTCGTGCCGCACAATCATACATACAGAATTTATTTAAATTAAAGGTCAGGATGAAAACCACACACGGCAATTCTAAGGTCATCCGATATATATTTCCTGTAGCATTTTGTCATTACGTTAGAATTTCATATGAACACTCTATCATAGAGTAGCATACATAAGAACAGTGACCGTTTTAAGGGAAAAGGATGAACACATCTCATTCATAATAATGTTTATAGATGTTTGTCTGTAAGGTGTTAGAGTATTTTAGCTTTTTCTTTCTGAAAAAAAAGGTGTCAGAGTATTTTGTCATGGCATTCTTTAATGTGAAGTTATCGGTTATTATAAAATTAAATTTTTAGAATTTTAATTTAATTATTAATATTATAAAATGAAGTGTAAAATTTTAATTTTTCACATCATATTTTAAAAAATCTAGTTTAATTATAGACAAAATAATTTTTTCACTACAATCTCATAAAACAATTTCAAGAAAGAATGTGATTTTTTGTTATTTAGAATGAATTTTTGAATGCATAAATGGATTCAGCACCCTGAAAACCCTAGGGCACTTGACTTCTATAGATTAAACAACTTAAACTCAAGTTTTTGAAAATCTATGCCAGATTTTGATTAAAATTAACTATAAAACATTAACTGAGAAAGGTCTTTTATCTATAAGTTAGACTATGCCATTTTAAAATATTTCTAATAATATACACAATTCAAAAGTTGAGATTTATCTCCAAAATAATTATGTCATTTATGTCGTTTTAATTAAATTGATTACTTAAAAAATATTATGTGAACACATATAATATGAAATGAGTTCTAGTTTTTGGACATGTGGTATTGATAAGCAATTGCACTAAGTGCTCTCCAACCTAGTATGACAAAAAAGTTTTAACGTAATGTAAACATTTTCACCTGGTCAAAAAAAAATAACTCTATAAAAATAAAATAAAAATGGCTTAGAATATTGATCCATGGTATTCATATGGAATATAGGCTATTTAAAGGGGAAAATTAAACTACGAAATATCCATCTTAACTTCGGATCTACCCACAGCCAAGAGGGATCAAATCTCTTAACATGCCAACCTCTTTTAGAGTGAAGAGAGATTGATCCTTTTGGGCACTTAGTAGATTCAAAATTAAGATGAACCTTGGTGGGTGGTATTGACCCATAATATTGTAACAAAATCTATTTAGAAATTAAAAATCTCCATAATAAAATAGAATAAATATCCTTAATTAAAATTCTTGTTACATATTTTTTGTTTTATATGTTTAATTTATATATTGATTCTTTTGTAATTAATAATTAAAAGTTATAATATAATTAATTTTTATAATTTTTTTTTTAATTTTAACCATACAAAATATATCATAAAATAAATGTTTTCACAACCATTTAATTTATGTAATTATATTTATGTATTTAAATTAAAAATTTTAAAAACAATCTTAAAATTAATAATTTAATAATTACCCTATTATAAAATTAACCAACAACTCAATTAATGATGGCCATATTATTATTATAAAATCAAAATTTTATAAAATTAAAACCCCACACGATATTTTCGCAATCAAACATTATTTTTCAAATTTAAATTGAGATTTCATAAAGTTAAAACCATACACCGTCAATATTTTCTCCATCAAAACATAAAATTCTAAGAGAACAATCTTAAGATAAATCAATAATCTATTTAAATAAAGATTAGATAAAGCTAAAACCATACACCGCCATTCTTACACCACACGATATTTTCTCAATCAAACTTGCATGCATTCCATAGAGTTTAGATGATACACGGCAACTCTTACGTCATCTTACGTCATCTGATCTTGATTTTCGAGAAGGCTATTACATCATCTAATCATGATTTTCAAGAAAGTTCTATTATACAATTCTATATTCAGGGTGGAATTTCAAAATAAATTATTAAAGTTAAAATATTGTTTTTGGAGAAATTGTTTGGACGATCAAAAGTCTCTGGAATTTAAATTAAAAAATTTAAAAAATCTTATGAAGGTAGTGGTTGAATCATGTTTTTGATGGTAGAAATAAATTCATCACTATCAAAAACTTTGAGGGCCCCTAAAATTATAATGTTTGACAATTTTTACTTAAATTTACAAAAGCCAAAATTATTTTAAAATATAACTGAAATTTCCATAATTTTCAAAGCAAAAAAACATAATCGTTAGAGTACGGCATTGTTTTTTTTCGAAACTCCTTTATTTACTTTATACACTGATTTTTTTTAAATCTATATTTAAAATTAGAATTTCAAAACAAATTATCAAATTAAATTTGAAAGTTTTCAGAACTAGTTACTTACCTTATATTGAAGATTTTGTAAATTTTTAAACAATTATATTGAAAGTTTTGTAAAATTTTAAATATTTTAAACCGAGAAATCACCCCGTGACCAGCGGTTTGTTGGTCAAATCCCATCTTTGCATACATCATCATTACGTAGAATTAAAGCAGTAAATGGTAATTCTCTGGCCGTTTGAAACTCGATTTCACCTGGTCAAATTTGGACGGGACGATTGCTTTAATTGGAATGGAAGAAAAGTATTTGTGCTTCAACGCTTTCCGACTAAGTTTTATTGGTTCATCACACCAAGTTCTGTCAGTCCCCCTAAAGTCGAACTAGAGGTTTCTTAGTACCTTGAAGGTGGGAATATATACTACATTTAGAATATCTTTACCAAAGGCATTGTAGCCTTGCACGTCCGGATGCCAGACAAAGTTTTAATTTTTGACCTCTTATTTATATTCTAAAACTCTACTTGGAAATTTTGATCATTATTCCTTATTCCTTATACTTTTGTATAACCATTCTTATTTTGTACACCATAGCAATATTAATGAGGTCTGACATGGGGCCAATATAAGACGATACAACACAAAAAAAAATGACGTGTTGTATCGTCTTCTATCAACCCTGAGACGGCATTAATATTGCATTAATATTGCTATGGTCTATGAAATAGAAACGGCCTTTTTTATAAGACTCCATACCCAACATTTATTACACATTCCATATCAAATAATAAAGATTTATCACATCCATACGGAATATTTATTACACATTCCATATCAAATAATAAATATTTATCACATAGTCCATATCAAACGATAAAGATAAAGATAGTATGCAACTTGTCAATTTATTAATTATGTAAAAAGGATAAAATTGTGTAAATTTGTTTATTATTTAATTTATATTAGGTAAGCATTAAGAAATTTGATTTTTTAAAGGCGTTTTTCCTCCTAAAACTCCACGCTTTAAATCTTTGACACTCATAAGAAATGAGAGTGATTTACATATTTGTTGTTGAAACCTTAGCCTTTGGATGGGTTGTTGTCTTTTTGACACTCATAAGAAATGAGAGTGATTTACATATTTGTTGTTGAAACTTTAGCCTTTGGATGGGTTGTTGTCTTCTTGTTGTTGTCTTTTTGATTAGGAAACTCTCCTCCTCCCTTTGTCTTTAATAATTTGGTTTCCATTATAAGTAAATATGTGAAATTCTCAAAGTTTAACAACCTTAGCCTTTGGATGGGTTGTTGTCTTTTTGACACTCATAAGAAATGAGAGTGATTTACATATTTGTTGTTGAAACCTTAGCCTTTGGATGGGTTGTTGTCTTCTTGTTGTTGTCTTTTTGATTAGGAAACTCTCCTCCTCCCTTTGTCTTTAATAATTTGGTTTCCATTATAAGTAAATATGTGAAATTCTCAAAGTTTTGAGGCTAGTTGAAAATGATTTGATAAGTCAGTTCCCAAGTATATGGCTTTTTGCCCACACAAAAACAAATTAGGTTGATAAAAATTGGCTCCCATTGATAAGTGGAAACTCTCTCTCTTTTTGTGGTAGAGGCTTTTATACATTTATTTTTGAAGTGAAGATTAGGGTTTGATCTTTTACAATGTGACATATGTTTTTAGTACTCGGGGAATGTGTCTCAACTAGTGGACACCAAATTTTAGCTTGGAAGATGACATTGTTCTAGTATGGGTTCACTTGCCTCCTTTGCGTCTACATTGTTGGAATGAAGATACAATTTGTAACATTGGTTTTACACTCGACAAATGTATTGACTGCTTCAAACCACAAGATGGAATGTTTGTGTGCGCTCATATGTGTGTTGAAGTAGATCTAGACATCGTGTGAAGCAATCAAACTTTCCTTGGATATGTAGTCCTTTCGTTAGTCAATGGATTATGAGCATCTCCCTTTCATATGTAAAGTGTTCCATGAATATGGCTAGTTTGCTAAGACATTCCCTAAATTGATCTCTGGACAAGGGCCTCGAGAACCTACTAATCATGATCCAAAGTGTACAATAAATGAAATGAAAGGCAAGAAAGGAAATGAAACACACATGCCCATCGAGAAATATAACATAGAGCATGGTAATATAGTGACCCAAATTTTTTTAAATATAAAATAGCAGAATATTATAGAACACAAACTATCTAGAATGGTGGTAGCTATCTCTAAAGAGAGAGAGAGATGGTAGCTACACGCATTCACAAAATATATTACAAGAGGCTGAAAGAATGACCTCTTAACATAAAGAAAGAACCATAAAGGTCCAAAACCCTAACCGTAGAAGATGCACCACTAAAGTTCATGGGCCCTAAGGTGGTTAGTTGGTACACCGACTTCTCAAGGGCACAACTTTTACATAAAATCCCCATTTGGGGTACACAGTAGCTTATTAGAAATAACTATTTGAGGATTACAACTTTTGGTTGGGGCCAACCAACCTGACCCCCTAAATTGCCAAAACATATAGTTTATGGACTCAAAATGGCCTCAGAAGTTTGGGACCCAAAAAACCATAGTAATTTTTCCAAGAATACAGAGAATGATAAATTTAGTGGAAGATCTGGGTGACCACCAATATACACTTGGATATTCCTCCCTCCATAAGAAGCAATGGTCTCCATTGTGTTAGGTTACTACATCAAATGGGGAAGTTTCAGGTGAACCACTTTTGTTGAATTTGGCTTGAGGTGAACCACTTGTCTTGGTGAAGAAGCTACCCTATTTTGACAACCCAGTAGAGTTGTATGTGTTGTTGGCGGGTATCATTTATCATGGTGTCCATGACCCAATTCATTGTAGTCTGTCCAATGCAGTAGAGATTCGGTTCTATGGGGGCTAATTGCTTGATTACGTCTCACGAGGGCTTCACTAGGGGAGCCATACCATACCACGTGGGTTCATATTGGGGGATATATATTAAGGAAACAATGACATAATATATTGGAGGAGATATAGGGGGTAAAGGGTTTTTATATTGACAGGTATAAAAAATGGAACTCAAATTTAATGGAAAAATATAAAGGGGGATAAAAAAATGTTAATGAAAAAATGGATAGCTACAATATCTAATGAAATTAGGGGTTTTTTAAATTGATAATGTGTATTGGGTTCGTTTTGGTAGGGAGTTAAATAATGTGATATTTAGAGGTATTTTCCAATATGAAGTCAAATTAAGGGTATTGTTTAATATGCCATGAACGCACGTGATATGTCAGAGATTCATTGAGTGAAGCCCCCATGCTGCCTCTGAGGTGTCCAAGAGAGGTAGAAAATATGGTCAAAGCAACTACACATGGTATTTATGGAAAGTGACATTTACCCATGGTATTCATTCACCCATGGTATTTATCCACCCACAGTATCCATTCACCCATGGTATTTATCCACCCATAGTATTCATCCATCTATGGAATCTACCCATGGTATTGTAAGTGACATCCACCCATGCTATTCATCCACCCATGATATTCATTCACCCATGGCATTTACCTACCCATGGAATTTACCCGTGGTATTGTAACAAAAAAAATGCTATAAGTAACAAGTCCCATTTTGTAAAAAGATAGATTGTCCATCACAATGTAACTTTTACAATTATTTTCTATTTTAATAGCAAAAGTTTCTTTGTGGTTTTATTTATTGTGTGGTCTCTCCTTTTTTTTGCATTTCAATTTTTCAGATCTCGCCCCCTCCAAGATCCATTTCAATTTTTTAGATCTTGGGGGCCTCCCCCCAAGATTTAGATAAATGGTATCAAATCCAGGTTATGGCTCCATGAAAATGAGATTTTGACGCATATTTTAGTTTCAAAGTTTTGCAGCAATATTCAACAAAATTCATGCACGTGCTATGACCTTCACAAAGCACTTTCTTGGGCAAAGCGGAAAGATCTTTTTTTTCGATTTTTTTGCAGGAATATTTTGGGCGACGAGTTTTCAGATCATATCTAAAAATTTTGGTGCAAAATTTACAAAAAAAAATAACATATTTGGATTCCTTGCGAAAAAATACCCAAATTCAAAAAAGAAATCAACCGAATCAAAGTCCAGATGAGGGAGATATTGCTGATTTAAAATCAACTATGTTGCATAAATTTTTCTGATGAAAATTGTTGGCTTGATGGGCCCTAACCTAGGTTGAGCATTAATTAGCCAAGAAAATCCCTACACTACTGGCCCTTTCGGCATCAATCCGCGGAGCACGGACTGAAATCTCACCTGAAGCAGTATGGGGGGATGCAAGAACCAAGTTTGCGCACCCTGAGATGGTAGTGATGTCGCTTTATACCCTAACCCTTCCTTCACGCAGATCGTGTTATGAAACCAGCTCAAGAAAAGATAGAAAAGATAGATCAACGCCTTAGAATTCAGCCTCTTCGAGGGGGCAACCTCCTTTACATTACATAAATGAACAATTCTTGGATGATATAAATGAAAAGACCTCATTTATATATATAGGAGTCTAAGGGGTCATAACATAATCAGAGCCGACATAACAATGATAATGTAAGGGGACAATAATAACAATAGTGGGCTTCTATGGGGCACAATAGTAACAATATGGGTACTACATGGGTACATCAATATAATAAGTGGGTTGTACTAATAACAATAAGGGGTTACACTAGTAGTATAGGGGCCTAACATGCCCCTCTCCTTCAAAAAGCGTTGTCCTCAACGCTTGAGTAGTTCTTGATGCTTCTGTATAAAATTATTGTCCTCCCATGTGGAATCTTCAGTGGGTAAGTTCTTCCACTTGATGAGATACTCTGAAATTAATCGATTTCGTAGCTGTCGGGTTCTTGTTTCCATGACTGCTCCAGGTTCCAATATGATTTTTCCTTGCTCTTCAATTTCTGGCAATATTGTTTGAATTGGGATCTTTTGCAACTTTTGAATAAGTGGCGATACTTCTTCGTCATTCTTCCATTCATCCCTTGCTTCGTTTATCCAATCTGGTTGGATAATAGAAATAGCAAAAAACAATGCTTCCACATCCTCATCCTTGAAGAGTCTTCCCATTCGGTAAGGTCGCCATTTTTTAAGTGCATGTAGTATTGCCAACATTTCCTTCTCATAAATAGCTTGCTTGAGATGTAGCAATAAAAATACCCAATCAGCTACATCAAAACATTTTTCACTATGATGTTGATCTACCTGTTGTTTCATTTGATTTTGCACCGAAGTGGCGTTATCCTTTAAAATTTGGAGAACTTGTTGTTGATGCTCGATGTGATCTTTCACTGCTTGAACCTTTTTCTTCTTGATATGTCCTTCTATCTCTAGATTTTGAGGAGTGGTAATTTCTTCCAATCCTTTACAAGATATGGTCGGATTCATTTCTTGATGCTCGATGTGATCTTTCACTTCTTGAACATTTTTCTTCTTGATATGTCCTTCTATCTTGATAGTTTGAGGAGTGGTAATTTCGACCAATGAATTACAAGATATGGTTGGATTCATTTCTTCTTTCTCGATGTGATCTTTCACTTCTTGCACCTTTTTCTTCTTGATATTTCCTTCTATCTTGAGAGTTTGAGGAGTGGTAATTCTTGCCAATGCTTTACAAGATATGGTCTGATTCATTTCTTCTTTCTCTAGGCTTTGTTCCTGGAGTATATCCTCTTCTTTTGACCTTTCTTGATCCTTTTCTTCCTCCTCTTCATATTCTATGTAAAATAATTTCTTCTCAGCACACTTATGACCTTTAGTGCATTTGCTATCACAATTGTAACAAAGCCCTTTTTCTCTTTTTTCTTCCAATTGTTGTGGTGTAACCCTTGTAGGTTGTGGAAGGCTAGGATAAAAAACACTTCCATCTTTATAGTTGTGAGGGGTATGCTTCCTGGTTTCCATAATTTTTCTTTCCACTATGTCATAAAGCCCTTTTACTCTTTCCAATTGTTGTGGTGTGGCTCTAAAGAAGGTGTTGCTCTTTGTATCCTCATAATGTGCTATCATTTCCTCCGTGAAAATTGACCACGTAACAAGTTGTTTACGAGAACAAAGCCCTTCATACCATAAAAATTGATCTGGTTCTAAATATGAAGATGCAATACATACCTTTTGTAACAGTGGTACACCATGTAGATCAAAATATTGCTCCATCTGAAGTATCCAATTTATCGGATCCTTGCCATCAAACTTCCTCATCTTGCTTTTTCTTGATTTTAGGAGCTCGATCTTGAAACGACTGTAACTCTGTACTTTCAGATCTTTAAGTTCTGAAATTGCAACCTGTGGTAGCCCTCTTTGTTCTCTTTCCAATGCCACCAGTCTGATCCAAATTGGATTCTCCAAGAAAGAGTTATGCACAATCTCCCAAGATGACCTGATTATAGACCTTTCCAGAAGAGCGAACTTGTATGAAGTTCCACGTGTCATTGTTTCGAGCTTTGGCTCTGAAAAATATCTACAAGAAACTAAAGTCCGTCCTCTTTCTTTACCTTCTTACGAAATTTCAATCCGATGCTCAGAGAGAAAGTTATGACGATTTTCCCTAGGTCACATGTTTGGAATGTAATTCAGGAGTTTGCACAAAGACCAACTTCCTCAGATCATATCTCCGCAAATATAGTGCGAAAAACTCTGAAATTCGGACCTGAGCTTCAGCGCGATGTCTTCTCAAATGGGTTTTTGTTTTAGCTTCTGAAACGTCGCATAAAAAAGTTATAGCGAAAATTCCAAGATGACCTGTTTGGAGCAGTGAAACCCTAGAATCCAAAGCTCTGATACGAAATGTTATGAAACCAGCTCAAGAAAAGATAGAAAAGATAGATCAACGCCTTAGAATTCAACCTATTCGAGGGGGCAACCTCCTTTACATTACATAAATGAACAATTCTTGGATGATATAAATGAAAGGACCTCCTTTCTATATATAGGAGTCTAAGGGTTCATAACATAATCAGAGCCGACATAACAATAATAATATAAGGGAAAAATAATAACAATAGTGGGCTTCTATGGGGCACAATAATAACAATATGGGCACTACATGGGTACATCAATATAATAAGTGGGTTGTACTAATAACAATAAGGGGTTACACTATTAGTATAAGGGCCTAATAGATTGATAATAATTTTAGGGCTTATTGATATAACTCCCTTAGTCGTCCTCTAGACTTCCGCGAAGGTCTACAACTATCTTTTGTGTACCCTAAACAGGCGATTCAGACACTTATGCGCCTCTGTAATTACTCTTACTGCTGTATTTACCTAGATTAGCTTAAGTAGTGGATAAATTCAACATGCATTATGATTATCTTCGTGTAAACATATATTCCTACTTGCGTTCATATAACAAAGAAAAACACATAGATTCGCGCATCAATACAACATTAAATCATAAACCCAGTATTCAATATAACATAATCACATGCATTCATAACAGAAGTAAAATAGCTCATACATAGGTAATTCCAGAATAATTCTCTTTATTGATGTCAGATCTCCTTTACAGACTCTAACTACCCTGTGCACACAGCTATAGGGGTATGCGCACTCAGCTGCGGACTTCTACCATAGGCCTCTACACACACAATTACAGAGGCTCTTTCTTACACTAAGCCTCTTCGCTCTTAGCTCTCACAGACCCATTACATCAATGACTCTTCAAAACATATCTAACTTGAACTAAAACTAGAACTAGAACTAGAACTTCCTTAGACTCTTCTAAGACTTCCCTTTTTATACAATCCCATGGTTCGCAAACCAAGGGTGGATATCATAAAGCCAACACGAGTTACATAAACTAAGGGAAAAAACCCTTGATAACTCTTTTGTTGGCATTATGACACAGGCTTGGCACTATGGCACAGGTATTGTCCTTGAGGGCAACTCACTCGGCAAATCACTCAGATGACAGTTCATGCTCACAATCTCTTAGAATAAAAGAAAAGGAGGTATACGCAAGTTCCCGTTGACCAAGCTGCATATACACGTAGATTTACAGATCAAAAGGCGCGTATGCGTATACATGCACTTTCATGCACAGAAAAGCGCGTACAGTTTGGAAAACTTGGTTTTTGGTCCTTGGTATTTGGACCTATGGTTTTGGACCATGGTATCTCGTCCAAAGTGTTGAACCCAGGTATTTGGACCTAGGTATTGGTTCTAAGTGGTTTTGGACCATGGTATTGAGTAAGGCCTAAGACTATAAAAGGGGAAGGAGATCATTAGGTAAAGGTACTCAAGGACTGAATATCTAACGAAGAGCAAGATCTAGAATATTGGTCATTGGGTTATGGTGCATAGTTGGATCTGAATCAAGGAGGAACCTGAGCGCTAGAAGAAGGATAAGTTCTATTGATGGGTCAAGATCTTAAGGCTTGAATAGAAGTATCTTTGTGTGATTTTGATCTGTTATATTTGGCGCATGACTTGATCTATAAAATTGATGATCTGGGTATAACTGATGTCTGAATAGTTGAAAAGGGTAAATTATCTTTTATAGATCTGTATGCAGGTTTAGCATAGAAAAGGCGCGTATACACGTTGGTTCGGTAATTCAAAACAACGTATATGTAGGTTTGCCTTAATATAACAGTGTATGCACACAGGTTCTACATATTGAAGTAGCATACATCTCATAAAATATGTTTTAGCTACTTCTATTTACTGTTGCAGTGTTCTGGGTTCTGGTACTGTTACTGTATTCTGGTTACAACATTCAGAGAAGTGATTGTTTGATTCAGTTTTTGGTTGGTGCAAAGGAGATTGGTTGATGCAGATATATTTGATGTTTGATTGATGTTATTGATGGATCCAGTCTGAAAATTTATGAAACGTGGTCCCTGGAAGAAAAGAGAAGGTTGTAGCCTTCTGTAGGTCAGCACCTACGTACTAGTACATCAGCTAGTACAAGAGCTAAGGGGGTTGTAGCTCCCTTCCAGGAGAAGCTAGAGAATGAGAGAAGGTTGTAGCCTTCTATAGGTAGAAGCCTGCGTACTGGTATAAGACTGCACCAGTACAGAAATATTGTAAAAAAAAGTTTCTTATTAAAAGAAGATAGAGACGAATTGCAGCAGGTGGTTTTCACCCACATTGGATTTCCACCTTATATCTTGTGTTCATGTGTGTGATTTCCTGTACTGTTTACTGGACTTGATTACTGTTTTATGGTTTTGATACACAGATTACGATCAGCTAACTAAATTAGAAGTCTGCAAGATATACACGACTTTCTCTAAACACAGTTCTGTACATACACAGGTTTAATTAATAGAAGTAGTGTATATCAATTTGTTTATGGAAATGAAAAATTGTTAAATTGATAATACTGATTCACCCCCCCCTCTCAGTATTATTTCCAACATCTTCACATCTTCACGCTCTGTGACCACAAAATGCGGAGGCTTTACATTATTTATACAAAACTTAGGCCTTTAACCCCAAAAATTGAGCTTTTAACCCCAAAATGGACCCTAGGGGACCTGTTCCCAACAAGTCACCAAAACAAATATGGTGACTCGCCCCCAAGTCACTCTAATTGCGCAGAGATCTTGTCGCAAAGAACTCCCAGCTCCAACTGTACTACTGCAACCTCGACCGTACACTGCGTCGCTACCTGCTTAACTTGCTTGACCAACTGCTTCATTGCTGGTCCTGCGCTATTTGCCTGTATTTTCTGCTGTGTTTCCTGTAGACTAGCCAATTTTACTTCAATGGTGGCCGTGAGAACATATTCTTTGTCTAGCCAAGTCCCCAACTTGGCCTTCAATACTGCCTCCTTGTGTTGTGCTGCGTCCACTTGTTCCTTCAGTGCCTTTGCTTCCTACAGCTTCACCAACCTCTGTGTGATGGTGACGGTGCACACTGTTACTTTGACCTCGTCATATCTCTGCTGTAGTTATGGCACCTCTTATTCTATCCTCTACATGTTGGGATAGTCCTGGAGGCTGCTAACTACTTCGAGCGACTACTCAAAGAGCGTGGTGCAATCCTTGACTGCAACATCTACTGCTACAACTGCACCTTTGACAGCTGCCTCGTGCTGCTCTCTAACTTCTAGCAGAGTCGAAGGCTGGGCCCTCAACTCGAGCTCTGTGATCTTAAAGTTCATATCAAACTGAACCTTAGACAGCTTTGTCCTTGCATCGCACACACCTACAACAAGCTTTTGAATTCTGGTGTCGACTGGTGCATCTTTTGGGATATCCAACTCCAGAACAGTTCTACAGGCCTCAGCGACCACAGCTATGGTGTGTTCATTCTTCTTTGTGATCTTCTTAAGGAGATCAACCATGGAAGTCTTTTCTATGAACATTTGGGCATTGTTGACCTTCTCCTCGCTGATCACATTCAGCGCGTGCTGCTCTCTAGCTTGAAGTTTTGCGATCACACCATCTTGTAGTGTGTGAAGGGCTTCACTTGGCAACGTGGACAAGTTCAACCCAACCTTCTTGAGAGCGCTGAAGGTGGCCTTGTCAGCTTCCACATCTGTAGTCAATGCTCCGTCCGACAGCACGACATCCTGGGGATCCATGGAGCGGACTAGCTCTACTGCTTGTGAGGTCCCAGGCGCCAAGCTAGTTGACGTTGCAATACACTGTTCCACATTGGTCTATACTTGAGTGGCCTAGATCTGCAGCTCGCGCAAACCCATCTGAATGGAGACCAAGGCTTGCTTCTGCTGCTGCTCGAACTGTTGTAGCAATTTTGTGGTTGCATCCATCACTATGTCCCCAATATCATTCAGATCACCTTCAGTCAAAGTGATCGGGTCAAGTGATGATTTGCTAGCCTTGGACTTCTTCTGCGGCCCTACTTTTTCCTGCTCCCTAGTGCGCTTAACTCGGAATGGAGTAGTCTCTGGGTCTGCACCTCCCTGTCTTGATTACTATTCTTCTTCCTCAATCTACGGTGAAGGCGACTTCTGACTTTTGCCAGAGTCGTGCTCTTCCTCTTCTTCTTCCTCCTCTACCTTCTTCTTAGCAGCACGATCTGCTTTAGCTTTGTCTTAGGCCTCCTTTTTCCTTTTATCGGCCAACTGTTGCATCTTCACCTGTGCTTCTTCCTTCTTCTGCTTCACGACGGGCTTACTATACATATCTGACAAGTCTGAGGCAGTGAGCCACTCGGACAACCAACTCTCTAGGATCGCTGTGATTTCACTGTCTGTTTCCAGGTATGGAAGATCATACCATTTTTTCTCGGGGTCCTTTCGTGCCTGGATGGAAACACAGTGGAAGTTCATTTTGAAATCCACATATCCTGACAACTCCTCAAAGATAGTTGAGGATAACCTCATCTTGCGGTTTATCACAGAACGAATGCTTGCCTCCATTAGCACCCAAAATATTTTAGCTTCCTTGAACCTTGCAGCATCCTTGGTGGCCCGGAGTGAAGCGAACTTCTCTGCTTCTAGTAGATCTGATGCGACCAGAGGAAACTGGATGTCCTCTGGTATTTCCCATGTAACCAACACAATTGAGAGTAAGAGCCAGGCATAATGGAAGGTATTACTCTCGTCTTGTGCTTCTCTATAGTTTGCGATGAACTCACCGCAGAGGTAGCACGCCAATTAAATTGTACGCCCACCACGCATTGGGTGCTAATGACACTGTAGGTGCTGACACTTCATCTGCGCGACACTTCCTCATTATTTTCCTAGCCAATATTTGGGTGGCGACCTTAACCGTGGGGTCAGCTATGCTGGAAATTGAGTATCCGCATGGTTTCTTGGTGAGCTTGAATTAGTCCTTCACTCTGATGGCGAGGTCGCTCTCACCTATCTTCGCACCAAATGCTATGGCCGGATTCAACCCTGAATGTCGTAACAATGTGACCCTATGGATCAACATATCTATGATGGGTATCGGTTCTCCTAACCACATGCACCCATTGTGCACTAAGCATAGAAATTGTTTGATCACCATCAAGGTTATGGGCATGCGGTGGTAATGCGGCACCCATAGCAAGTTTAACAGTCCTACCTTGTCCACCCCTTTAATCCACTGCTGCGGCTCCAGTGCGGTGACATCAGAATCTTTATAAAACACACAGATCATAAAGGTATCAGTTGCCAAGTGGGGGAATCACTCTGTGTCCACCAAGTCCCAATCCTCTAGCTTGAGAGTGGGAATGTGTACCAAGCCTAGCCCTTCAAACGTGATCTGATCTGGCAACAATGGGGTATTTAGCAGAAATCTCCCCACATCCGGTCCTTCAGGAAATTCACCTTACCCTGGTGCGGAGGGATGTACTCGGGTAGCTTTGAAATAGGGTCTACACCCTCAATGTCAATGTCCTATGCGCCCATATCCATATCTTCAACACCCTCCTCATATTCTAAGTCTACCACCTTACCTTTATCCTATGCAGTGGGCTTATCTTTCTTCTGGTGTTTCCTTGGCAACTTACGCACCGACTGTGTTTCTTTTTTGTTATCCTTCTTTGTCTTGGGACCCTCTTTGGGTGGCATAGGCCTTGGCCTGGGTGACCTCTGCAATTTTGGTATTTTTGCGAGAACTTCTACACTTGCAATCTTAGGGGAAGCTCCCTCAGATGCCATCGATCCTCCAACACTTGCGGTTTCCATGGGCGTCGACATGAGTCCAGTAAGAAGCTCCTGGGTTGCTTTAGGCAACTTGTAAAATACTGAACTAGCCACCAAAGCCTTGAAATAGTCAAGGTTCATGCACGCCTGATAGCTCAACACCTCAATTCTCAGAATGAAAAGTGTTTTTCGTTGGGCGGCCATCTGTAATTTATAGGCAAATTTGAATTTGAATCTAACCGTTCCCCACAAAATCTGCTCATAAATGCTATATTGGTGGCATATTTTCAAAGATCTCGCTCTTAAATTCCGATTTAAATGTCGCCCCCCACTCCACTTAGCTGTTTTCCCACTGTCAACTCATGAACAGTGACCATAACGATCACTTTTTGGCTACCTTGTGCAGCCTCTCCTTCTATAGTGCAACTCCCTTCGTACTTCTGCCGATACTATGGCACTCCTCCCTTCCACGGAGTCCCCTAGTTGTGCAACTCTAAAACTCAGGTAGTGTAGTTTATAGTCCCGCGCCTCCTTTTAGCTGCCTGGAGCGCTAAGACTATGCCTCCACCATATAGTCATCTGGCCGGATCCCTAGTGTATGGCTTCAATCGGCTGCCATTCACCTTCCCTGGAAATGGCTCTCCATTCAACTTCACTAGTTGAACTGCTCCACCATCGGTAATCTCCTTAATGACATAGGGCCCCAGCCAATGCATCCAAAATTTTCCTAGAAATTTATCAAACTTGTTGTCATATAATAATACTAAATCATTTACCTTGAAGGTGCGCAGTTTGATGTGCCGATCGTGCCATGCCTTTTCACTCTCCTTTTGAACTTGCTGATGGAATCTAGCCAAAAATATATCCTCTTCCATCTCTTCCAGCTACGCGAGCCTTTCTTCTATGGCTCCGCGATCTGCCATTCCTGTGAATGCCACTATGTGCATACTAGGTACAATGTACTCCATCGACATCACAACTTCTATGCCATAAACCAGCTTGAAAGGCGTTTGTCCAGTCAGCTTTTTGCAAGTTGTCCTATAAGCCCATAACACCGTAGGTACGTGCATATCCCAATCATTCCTTTGTGCATTGCAGACCTTCGTTAGCGCGTTCTCCAATATCTTATTAAACGATTCCACCATCCCATTAGCCTGCGGGTGATATGGCATACTCTTCTCATGATAAACCTGGAACTCCTCCGTCAGCATGCTGATCGTCTCATTAAGGAAATGTGTACCGCAATCATTCATCAAAATCTTTGGGCAACAAAATCTAGTCAGTACATACTCAAAGACGAACTTTGTTGTTGTTACCCCTGTACAGGGCTGAATTGGTCCTACAAAGTAAATCACCCACTTTTTGAACAATTGTAATGACATCTACAAATTCAGAGGTAGCTCATCCATCTGCGATGGCTTGCCCATCCTTTGACATGCATCACATGCCTTACAATAAGCCTTGGAATCCTTATGAAGCATCGGCCACCATAGCCCAATGCGTAAAATCTTTTGCGCTGTAGCTTTTCCTACATAATTTCCTCTCGTGTCTCCTCCATGAGCTTCAGTAAGGATGTTGTTTCGTTCAAACTCAGGCACATAATGTCATAGTATCTCATCTGAGCCCATTTTATATAAATGCCCTGAAATGACATAAAAGTCTACCACGCGCACCACTAGCTCCTTCTTTTGTTGACTAGTATACCCCTCCGAAGATGTCCCCGTTGTCAAGAAGTGTATAATATCTTCAAAGTGATTGTCCATGACATGCACTGTAAAGAACTATGCGTCATGCAATCCTTCCTCCAGGTTAGTAGGATCCTCTCCTATTTCAATGTGCGACAGATGATCCGGCCTAACATTCAATCATCCTGGCTTCACAATAACTTTGAAATCATATTCCTGAAATAGCAACAACCATCTGCATATCTTCCCCCCCAACACAGGCTTGTTAACCAAGTACTTTAATGCATAATGGTCTGTATACATCTTAAAATGTCTGCCTAGTAAGTAGTGTCTAAACTTATGGAGTGCATACACCATAGCCAAACCTTTGTGCTCTGTAGTTGAATAATTCTTCTCATATTTAGGAAACTTCCTGGTCGCAAACGTGATAGGGTGATCCAACTCTCCTCAACCGACATGTGTCATTACTGCCCCGAGCAGAATACATGACGCATCCACATGCACATGAAATTACTTCTTCCAATCTGGGAAGACTAGGATCGGTGCGGTGACCATCTTTTCCTTCAACACATCTAAGCTTTGCTGACACTCTTCATTCCAATAGAACGTAGCATCCTTCTTTAGTAGCTTCTCCATCAGCGCGGTAATCTTGGCATAGCTTTTGATGAACTTTCTATAGTATCCTGTTTAGTGCCTTCAAATTAATTATAACGTGATCTTAGCTGGGTCTGCCATCAAGCCTTGTTTTCATACCACGTGACCCAACAAGATCCCAAAAGGGACACAGAACAAGCATTTCTTCAAATTGAGCATGATATGGTACCTCCAACATGTATCCAACATCAAGCGTAGACTAGCTACGTGGTGCTTTACCAACCCAAACACCATCCAATCATCGAAGTATACCTCCAAAAACTTGTGAATGAAGTCCTTGAAATTCGTAATAACTATATGCGAAAATATCGCCGGCACGTTCTTCAGTCAAAACGACATCACAGTATACTGAAAGCATCCCCATTCAGTTGCGAAAGTCATCTTACTTCTATCATGTGGCGCAATCTTGATCTGATGGTACCCAAAGAACCCATCAGTGAATGAATACACTTCTTGACCACCAACATTATCCAATACTTCGTCAGTAAATGGAGTCAGAAAGGGATCATGTACACAGGCATCATTCAACTTCCTAAGGTCTAAGATATCCTTATTTCATCCTTTTGCTTCTTTTCCTAAACCGCTATTGGGCTCACCCAATCAGATTCTTCGACTAGTTTAATAATACCCACGGCAAGGATTTTACCCAACTCTAAGTAGACCCTTTCTTTATACTTTGGATTGAGGCGGTAAGGCCTCTGCTTGATTGGCTTAATGTCCAGTTTCAACGTAATTTTCATAACCCACAGGTCTCCTATTATCCCCTTTAGGTCTGAGAACTTCGTAGGGAACAAGTCCTAGTATTCATGGAGTAATTCAACATCCTTATCTACTGTTGCATCATCCCAGTAGTCCCCAATCCTTGAAAACTTCAACTCCGCCTCTATCCCAATGTTCACTTGTCTTGTTTTTAGCGGCGTAGTGATATATGGATTTTCAATTTGCGGTCCTTCAACTTCGCGGTGACCTTCAGTCTCTAGGATGTTAATGTTCCTCGGGTCCTCATCCCCTTCTTCGAGAGTCACATTGTAGCACTCTAGCGCGTGGCTCAGCTAGGTGGTCCAATCCAGTTGAATTAAGTCCAAGGGATCCTGGGGTACTCTAAAGATTTCTACCATAACTTCCTGTAACACCTCGTTAATACTTTCAAACCCATCCTCAAAGCTAAACTTCATCAAGAATCCCTGTTGCAACACATCCATTCTCCTGTGCCATGGTGGAGCTCTGTTTCTAAGTACCAGTTCATCGGTATTACATCCAAAGTATGACAAAAGAGATGCGCCCATTCAGGCTGAGGCTTCGCTCCATAAACCTTAGTTCATTTGGCTAGGTGATCGTGTGGGTCATTCCTTGCATCATATTTCTGTATTAGCCACACTTGTCGGTGACCAAACTGCAATCTCATCATCTTTCTGTATACACACCAATCGTCAAAACTATCTTTGTATGTACCCCACCATCTCGCAGGCGTAGCACGCAGTGCCCAATCCAAGGCCTTAAAGCGATGCTTCTCTGGAACTTCCTTTTTGAATGCATCCAAAAATTTATCAACATCAATTAAACCATCGTAATAGGGCAAAAACCTTACCTCTGATGATACATAACGCAGTGACTTGGTCATCATATTACAGCGCAGCGTAGATACTTCATGCAGTCAATTCTGCCAGTGTTCCAACTCCTCATTTGAATATGATGTGCAGGAATTTTCGCGGTCCCAGGAATGTGTCCATCTGCTGTTAGATTCACCCAATCCTGATATCGTGTCGTTATCTTATAAATTTGGTCCAAATCATCATCGCTTTCATAATCAAGGACCGTTTCAGTATAGCGCGATCCTTTTACAGGGTCTAGAGGAACAACTATGCGGAGTGATTTATTCTCAAATATCATCTTTCTCTTCTTTAAATTGATTACCCCATTCATGTCATTGCCCCAATCAATCCTAAGGAGCGCAAGGTAGGGATTGCTGTCATCCACAATCTCTATCACTTCAAAATCAACCAATGTGCTCGTACCCTCAATATTAATTGTCACTCCCTACAATATTCCCATGGGGATGAGTTTCTACTGATTTGACATTCTTAACTAAATCAGAGACCACTACAGTGCAGGTCTCCCCATCCTCTCCTAGGTCTGTTTAGGCAAGACATTCGTGTTTGACCCTAGATCCAGAATTACTTGATCCATCTCATATTCTCCTATCTGCACAGTAAGCCTCATCTCACACCCTGTCCTTGCCTTATGCTTATGAATCTTCTCGACTACGTGCACTCCATCAGGAGTGTTTTCTTTCCTGACACACTTATTTATTAGTTCTTGTAGTCCTTTCACAACCTTGTTTTCACACAACAGCTTCATACAGGTCTCCAAGAAAGTAGTAAGCATGGAAGGGTCCATCTCTTCAGCTGGCTTGTCTTGACTTCCTGAGGCGGAGGTCTCTGCGAAGCTTTCCTTTGCTTCCATAAATTTTTCCTGTGTGTGCTTTAGATCAAACTTGACCTCCTTTTCTGGAGCTTTGCAGACCCATTCACTTTCTTCAGGTTGCTTCCCCTTATCTTCGTTAGTCGTCATCCCACTCCGCAACACAATATTTACCTTGGGATCCTCCTCATGAGGCTCAACGCTCATCATCTGTAGGTTTTGAGTTGGTTGCGAAGGTTGCACCCCCTTTTCACGTATATTAGCTATCAACAATGGGAAATCTTCAGTTGCTTGTTCAAAATGAGTACAATATCAGCATGACAGACACATTGGATTGGTGCAGTGTCACACGTAGTGTCCTGGTCCTCCATAGTTGTAACAAATGACCTTGCCCCAACCTCTACCAGGTCCTCGTCCACCTCGGCCTTGTCCGCACCCCTAATATTCGCCTCACGCTCCCCCAATACCTAGGTCCCGAGGCTGGATTTCTCCCTGCACCCTATATGCGGGCTTTCTATCCATCATTAACTCATAACTATGGAAATTGCGCTCATCATGACCCACCAATTTACAAAAATTGTAGAAGAGCTGTTACGATGTTTGTACGAATTTCTGCAACGAATGACAATTTTCTATCAGATTTTTTCCAGCTACCTGAAAGATAGCACACCATAGTGCGAGCCCTGTACTTGGCCCTACTGGAGCTTCTATCCTCAGAGGGATTGGTTCCTCTACTTCAACATAATTTGTGAAGACTGGACAGTGATATTTGTCATGCCCCTAACTTTTTCACTTCAGCCACCAAACTACTTCGCACACCTCTGGCCGAGCTGTTCTATCTTTCTTCAGACTTTGAATTTCTAGGCAAAGGTTCTGCAACTGCACATGAATCTATTGAACCCCCATATTAACATCTTGCATTGGTGTCTCATGCAATCTCATTGCAATTTCCAGGGCTTTCACTTGGGTCCCAATGTTTTGATAGCACAACCCTTAGATGAGGCAGCAACGAAGCCACAAACCATTCGTAGTGCTGCCCATCTATCAAATTCATGTCAGCTTTGCGAATTGTACTTTTCAATATTTGATCCAAATCCCAAGGTGTATGGCCAAGCTTCATCATGATCTCTTTGAATCCCACATTTGATTGCACTTCAGACTTAGGTCTACTAAATTCCTTATTCAACGTGATCTGAATATCTGCCAATGCAGATGTCAGGTTATGAGTGCAGTACTTAATGTACCACTTTAGCATGCATTCCTGCAAAGAACTAACCAACGTTGCTTTCTTCATTTGATCATCTGTTATACCTTGAGCTTCCCATACAACCTTCGTAACCAACCAAAACTAGTACGGATCCTCATTTCCCAAGTCCTTGAACATAGGTAGCTTTATTGAGTTCGCCATATTGAATGGTGGCAGAGGTAGCAGTGGTGTAGGCAAAGGTGTATGTGACAAAGGTGCAGATGGAGGTGCTGCGGGTGGATGGGGTATTCGCAGGAACCCTTGCTTTATCAACTAAATATCACTCTGCGGAGAAGCCTGTGCTGCTTCCTCGTCGTCACTTAGAGGAGGTTCAATCAGTGGGCTATATTCAGGGATGGTTTTCCATCTATTCTTGAAGGTATTTCCACTTCACATAGCCCCAAACATCAAGGTAGATGCATAACCAATTTTTCACGCAAGAGCATCTTAATCCAGGTATTTAAAGACCTTAAATACTTACCTTGTGGCCCCTTAAAGAAGTGGTGCTTTGCTTCGCTGTAATTGACCGAGGTATCGACCACGAAATCTGTCATGAACCCTCCTATGATACAATCAAGCCAATGATCGAGAGTGCGTATGATATTGTCTTTAGAGGCTTTTATTCTCCACACTAACTTCGGGGTCCAGACTATTGGACCGTCAAGCCTCCACCTCCCTTAGCCATCTGCCAATTTTGCGATCCACTCGTATAATTCGACTGGGAAGGAACATAAGAAGATCTCGTGAATCTCTGTGTATAGATATCTATCCAACCACTGTTCTTTCTTCAATCGCGGATTCCAGTTCTCTTATGACGTGAATTCGTGGATCTTTCTATCCAACCAGTCTTCGATCCCTTTCTTAGTTGGATTCCAGTGATGCAACATCACACATCTCTTTATGCAGATCCCGGTCCCAGAAACAGAACCATTTGTTGGCTTGATGGGCCTTGACCCAGGTTCAGCATTAATTAGCCAAGAAAATCCCTACACTACTGGTCCTTTTGGCATCAATCTACGAAGCGTAAATTGAAGTCTCACCCGAAGAAGTATGGGGTGATACAGGAACCAAGTTTTTGCAGCCTGAGATGGCAGTGATGTCGCTTTATACCCTAACCCTTCCTTCACGCAGATTGATAAGCCTTTTAGGGCTTATTGATATACTTCCCTTAGTCGTCCTTTAGACTTCTACGAAGGTCTACAACAGTCTTTCACATACCCTAAATAGGCGGTTCAGACACTTACGTGCCTCTGTAATTACTCTTACTGCTATATTTACCCAGATTGGCTTAATTAGTGGATAACTTCAACATGCATTATGATTATGTTCGCTTAAACATATATTCCTACATGCGTTCATATAACAAAGTAAAACACATAGATTCGCGCATTAATACAACATAAATCATAAACCCAATATTCAATATAACATAATCACATGCATTCATAACAGAAGTAAAATGGCTCATACATAGGTACTTCTAGAATAATTCTCTTTATTGATGTAAGATCTCCTTTACAAACTCTAACTACCTTGCACAAACAGCTACATGGGTACGTGCACTCAGCTGTGGACTTCTACCCTAGGCCTCTGCGCACATAGCTGCAGAGCCTCTTTCCTATGCTAAGACTCTTCGCTCTTACCTCTCACAGACCCATTACATCAACGAGTCTTCAAAACATATCCGAACTGAACTAAAACTAGAACTAGAGCTAGAACTGCCTTAGACTCTTCTAAGACTTCCCTTTTTATACAATCCCATGGTCTACGGACCAACGGTGGATCTCATAAAGCTGACGCAAGTTACATAAACTAAGGGCAGAAACCCTTGATGACTCTTTACATCTTTGCACTTCCCGACCACAAAATGCAGAGGCTTTACATTATTTATACAAAACTTGGGCCTTTAACCCCAAAACTTGGGCTTTTAACCCCAAAATTGGCCCTAGGGGACCCGTTCCCAACAACAATTCATGGATGGTGGATCTCCTATCATTTTTTGCAGTTTTTATGTAGAATTTCAGAGAAATCATTGCATATCTGAGATCCTCTTCAAAAATCACTCAATCTAAAAAAAAAGTTGGCCGAAACAGAGTTTAGATGAAGCGAATATCATTGATTTAAAATAAGACTATTTTTTTCAGAATTTTTGTGATGGCAAGACAGTTGCAACATGAATTTGAGTTTCTAGAGTGTCCAGATAGAGTTTTCAATCACATGGGAAGATGCCGAATGATCATTCTATTGATCGAGTTATGTCCATTTTAAATTAGTTTTTATATATAGAGCAACATTCAAAGCGAGTTCCCTTTGGAGACGTGCCCTCCAACCCTGCTTTAGTAGGCACCCGCTTCACATTGATAAGTTTCAACTTAACAACATATGGCTTGGGTTCTTTGGAGATGTTCCCTCCCACCCTAGGCTATGTAGGCACCTTCCACTCCATCAACAATCAACATCACGGTTATGGGTCAACGCATAAAATCCTTGTCATAAAATTCCATTTTCTAGGTCGCACATTGTTAGTATCACAGTTGGTCATAGCCATTATAGGGTATCGTATCATCAGATATTCATTTTTCATGGTTATGGGTCATCCACAAACCCACACTTCATTGAAGTCCATTTTCTAGGCCGCACACTGTCAGTTTCATAGTTGGTCACAAGCATTACATGGTATCTCTATCCTCGGATCTTCATTCGTCACGGTTATGGGTTAACCACACAAAACCCTTCTCTTTAGTGGCTCTTCATATTCAACATAGACTTCCCAGGAGGGAACTTCACGCAATGGGGACAATTGATTCTTTAGGAGGGAGGAATGATATGAATGGAAAGACGCATCTACCCATGGTATTCATTCACCCATGGTATTTATCCACCCATAGTATTCATCCACCTATGGAATCTACACATGGTATTGTAAGTGGCATCTACCTATGGTATTCATTCACCCATGGAATTTACCTGTAGTATTGTAACTAAAAAAAGACTATAAGTAACAAGTCATATTTTGTAAAAGGACAGATTGTCCATCAGAATGTAACTTTTACAATTATTCTTTATTTTAATAAAAAAATATTTGTGGTTTTATTTACAGTGTGTTGTCTCCTTTTTTTTTGGAATTTCAATTTTCAGATGTTGGTGGCCTCCCCCAGAGATCCATTTCAATTTTTTAGATCTTGGGGGCCTCCCCCCAAGATCCAGAACAACCTAGTAGAGTTGTATGTGCTGTTGACGCGTATTTTTATCTTGGTTTCCATGACCGAATCCATTGTAGTATGTTCAATGCAGTCGAGATTGGGTTCTATGGGGGCTAATTGCTTGACTGCCTTTGAGGTTTCCAAGAGAGGTGGAAAATATGGTCAAAGAAACTCCACATCAAATACTTGGTGCAAGCCAAGGAAATGGGGAATACTTAATTCAAAATAATTTTTACCCACAACCTTTGTGACTGTGTAAGGCCTATATAAGAGTGGTCAAAGCTTCTTTCAGGGGCCTTTGAGGAACTCTTTCTATAAATGAAAACACACCTTTTCACTAACCTAAACTTGTGTGGAACCTTATGTTGGTCATGTCGCTACTAGTACTTGGAATTGACTTTATATGAGATACCATAACCCTATTGTTGAAGGTGTTGGATCCATTCAACAAATTTGGTTTCTCTATTTGCCTCGAATAGAGCATGTGAGGACTCTGTTGGTGCAAATGTAATGGGCATAGCTACATCAATTGGTTGGAACCCAAAGCACACTTGGAAATGATTGTGGCTAATAGAGTTGTGTAAGGCATTGTTATAGATGTGTTGAAAATATGGAATACTTTCATCCCATGAGTGTGGATGCTTGAAGTTGTACATGTGCAAGATATACACAATCATCTTCTTGGCCATTTCTGTTTGTCCATCTGTTTGGGGATGAAAGGCAGTTGATTTGGTAAAGATGGTATCCATTAGAGATCATAAGTTTGACCAAAATGTACTAAGGAATATATTGTCCCTATCTAAAATAATGGTTTAAGGTAGCTCAAATGAACCCAAACACACTCAAAGAAGAGTTTAGCAGTGGCTTTAGTTATGATACTCTTCTTGGATGGTTCCAAAATTGTAATATTAGAGAATCGGTCAATAACCATAAACTCATAGTCAATACCATGCTTGGTGGAGGGAAAATATGACATGTAATCCATGGAGAATAACTCCTAGGGCTTATCTGGGTCAGCTAAAGTGTGCACACTCTATTTCTTGATGGTTGGTTTAGAAATGACATAGGAAGTGTATGATCTAATATGCTAGTAGATATCTTATTGAAGCTTTGCTTAGTAGAAATACTTTTGAAGTTGTTTTTATTATCTTCTCCACACCAAATTTTCCAACTACTCAACTATAATGTGCCCCCAATATCAAATTGGCATGCTTGCTTGAAGGAAAAAAAAAGTGGCCTAGGTAGCAAAAGAGAGCATCTTAGAGGTGGAAGAATAAGACTTGTTTTCCTATGAACAACGTTTGGTATGTGGCAATAAAGTCAGGGTAATTATTCTATAATTATAGCCACCCAAAGGTCTCGTTCCCACAAAAGTTAAGAAAATATGGTTAGCACTACAATCAAGGCCCAAATGAGGTAGTCTACAACACGATTTGTGTTTCCCTTCTTATATTTGATGTTCAAGTGGAATTGTTGCAGGTGTGTGGATCATTTTTATGGTGGTCATTTTGTAACTTTCCTGGTGTTTACATGAATTGTATATGCTTGGGATTAGTGTGGATAATAATCTTCTTCCCTAAAATATAATGCTTCCACCATCACCATGCTTACATGATGGAGTATTTATCCTTATCATAGTTGGGTTATCTTTGAACTATATCAGAGAATGTTTCACTGTGATAGGCCACTGTATGTCTGTGTTGAGTAAGGAATATACTGATAGCATAGTCAGAGGACTCTGTCTCAATCTCAAATGACTATTACAGATAAGAAAATATGAGGTGCATAATAGAGGTGATGTCTCAAATCCTTAAATTCTTTATGTTGTGACTTAGACGAGTATATTTTTTCTTTAACTCCACCCTTTTTCATTTGACTTAAGGGCCAATAAATATGAGAGAAAATCAACACAAACTTCTAGTCGAAGTTAGCAAGGTATAAGAAGATACAAAGCTTTGTTAGAGTCATCAAAGTTGGAAAATACTAAATGAATTAGATCTTGGACATGTCCACATGCACCCCATGTTCATCCATGATGTTTCCCATATATTGAATTATCTTAATGTCAAATGAGTATTTCTCCATATTGGCATGTGTTGCAAATATTATGTATAGGTTCTGCTAATTATGAGTGTCTCATTCAAATATACGACCATAAAAAATTTCAAATGGTTACAAGATATCATCCATCAACCTCATGAATGTTGTTGCAACACTATTCAAGTGAAAGGGAATGACAAACCATTGAAAAAGTTCTTCTTTAGATTTGAAGTTTGTCCTCCATGCATTGGTTTGTTCAACTATACCCTGGTGGTAGCCTAACTTCAGATTAATCTTACTAAAAAACTTGGCACCCTTAAGTTTATTAATAATATCATCAATTTTGGGGGATCAAATATATGTTCTTGATAGTGATTTTGTTTATGGCTCTATCATCAATACATAGTCTCCATGTCCCATCCTTCTTCTACATCAAAATAATTGGACTCTCGTAAGGCAAGGAGCTCGATCAAATGTGGCCCTTTTGGATGAGATCATGAATATTATGTTTTTTTCCTCATTCTCTAGGAGAGAGTGTTTATATATTGGTCGATTAGCTAAAGGAGCACTAGGTATCAAGTCAATTGAGTGTTTTACCTAGTAGTGTAGAGGTACCCCCATAATGGAGTGAAGATATCTTTGTGTGTCTCTAGAATATTTTCCATATGCTTATGTTATGTATATAGGCCCCATGTTGAGGTTGTGGTGGTAAAAATGACCTCCCTTTCACCTTATAACTAAGCCATGAAGAGGAAAATATTTTTAGTTTCAAAGATTACCTTTCCAAATTGTTTTAATAAAATAAATGAAATTATGGTATTCAAAACTACCTCTCGCACCCTGTAGAGCTAACCTCCTAGAGTAATAATGAAACTACAGGGACAAGACTCATAAACAACATAATGTTTCCACATATAAGTTTTTCCTAAATTAAAATTAAAAAATTTGAGTGGTAAACATCACATAGTACCTCGTCTTTGAAAGGTGTGATCCCATAAGACAAGTGGTATTATTGGCTAACACAAATATCTTGTCCATGGCTCAACAACATAATGGTGTAAGGTTGGGGGTGAGGCATAGTATACAACTTCAATATCTTGAAGATATTAGTTGAGATCAAGTTCTTCTATATCTCATTATCAACAATAAAATGTAATGGGGTCCAGTTCACCCACATATATGAATAGAAGAGGTGCTCCCCCTCTTCAAGCTCCTCTAGCTCTTCTAGTTGGATCTTTGTAGCTGTGATGGTAGCAATAATTTTTGTATAAATGATCCTCTTTCCCTTATTCTATTTCAAATCACAATAAGAGATAGGGTTCATTTATTTTTATTTAACCTCTACCAACAATTATTTTTTTCGAGTAGCATTCATCAGTGTTGTGCTAGGGGATTTTGTGGAACTCACACCAATTTCTAGTATCCTTTTTTGACTTTCCATTACTCCTTTCACTGTGACTTGGGATATTTATATTGAGGTTGGATGTCCTTGATCTATCCTTTTTTTTGTGAGTTTGGGCCTTGTTGATGCCCCGAAAATCATTGCAACAACATTGGGGGATAACCACCCGGTCCGGACCTTAGTACAGCTCCTTTTCCGTTTGGAATGGTGGCTCCGACTGGGGATAATGGGACCAGTTTCCCAATAATGGATAAACGGGATGAATGGATGATTGTTTAACTAATCTAATTATAGGCGAATAACTTAATCTATTGACAGAATAAAATAACTACTACTAATCCCGGGAATGGTTATATTTTTATAAGTGTAGTGCTTGATGATCTATGTTTTCAAACAGGCATATAGATGACTCCATCTGACAGGCATAGACATTAATTCATTCAATGATTACTTTACTTAAGTAGTTAAGCAAAGCGATTAAAACAATAATACTACACTCATCATTTATATCATCGACACATATATGATTAAAAGAAAAGCATACCATAAACATCCAATAGTGGAAAGAATACAGAACTGCTGTTAAAACGCATATATATATCTGATAATAGCAAAGGAAATCGGATAACAATTCATATGAAAAGAATGGAATCAGACATAGATAATAGTACCATATGAGCTGATAAAATACTCCCAATATCAATCGCTATCTGTGATTCTTCCTTCAACGCAGAGATGCTTTCAAACAAAGACAATAGTGCACATTTGCAGAAAAGCTACCATGTTGAATTTAGAATAACTCGTCCAGTTTTATAAAAGAATATGGCTGAAGCAAAATAGTGTGACTTCAGTCTTTGAGTCAAGTACAAAACTTTACGACCCTTTCCAAAACAATGAAAGGGTCTATAAATACCTAATTATGATAACTATCTATGAAACTGAAATCCTACTAAACTGGTATCAATCAATTTTGATCATATTTTCCCTCAGCGATCTGGCAGTCGGCGGCATGAATCATCAATTAGGCTGCTTGCCTTTAAATCTGAGCTAACTTGTAGCAAGCATTGGCTCCACTTCGGGTGGTTTGTTGAGGCAAGAGCTGAGCTGGGCGGTGTATGTGGCATCCTGAATATCGGGGATAATATACCCGATTGCATCCGTAAGGCACTTGAGGGCGGCTCTCTGCGAGTGTGGTTTTACCAAGAAAAACCAATACGTGTCCCAGGTTAAACTGTTAATCCCAGCGATTAACCTTCCTTTCTCCTCTAAATCTGGATAACATGATTGCTCCAATGTATTTGCTGTTGTCAATTTTCCTGGTGTGCATTGGGAGATCATGTTTGATAAGTAGAGAGTGTTATTAACTAATTCAACCAGATTGCTTGAAGTTAATTTGCATCTCGAAACCGCCCTCTCAGCTTTCATTAACTAGGACTGCCATTCTGTAAAGAGTATATCTTTATATGACTCCAGTATTCTTGGTAAATTAGCTGCTTGCCCTTGATCTGTATCTTGCCAATCGAGAAATGCAGCTATCGTTTCTTCGGCCTGATCCAATTCATTCCTAGCCTTGTCTACTTTATTACTTATGGATGCCGTTAACTCACATAGGGGCTCTGCCTGGGCGATTTGTTGACATAGAAGCTTAATTTGAGCTATCAATGCAGTATTTATCTATAGTGCTTCTGTTCTGAATTCGGCCACTTGTGGAACGCCCTTTGTCTTTTCAATTTGTGCTGATAATTGAGCGATTTGCTCGTCTTTTGATTTCAGCATTCTCTCATTCACCACCTTCAGTTGTGCTAAGGCTTCTGACAATTCCTTTTGCTTTTGGATTGCACTTTGATCGACCCGTTGTTTCTCTGCATGCAGTTGTTGAGTTAGTTGATTATTTAATTGTTGTTGCGTCAACAACTGCTATTCTGCCTGCTCCGCTTTTTGTTTTGCTTCATTTAACTGTGCCTTCAATGAAAAGATTTCTTGGTCCTTTGTTTTTAGTAAAAGGCTTACCTCCGATGCCTTATCTATTGTTGTTGCCGAATAAGCTCCCACATACTGTGATAGTTTTGTTAGGTCATCGGAGGGGTCAAATTCCTCCTTCCAAACCACATTGCCCGTGACAGTCTGCTCTGGGAACAGGGAAGGTTAATCAGTCCTTCTTCTTTTCCTTTGTCGCTTAACCACCGCTTTATGCCTTGGGCTGTAGAAGACATCCAGGGGAGGAATATCTTCTACCTGCAAAATGATTTGGTTGGAGGGGTCCTTTGGTATTACCTCTACCTCTTTAGAAATGGGTGGGCTGTTGGTTCCACTTAGAACCTGTGGTGAAGTGATATCCTGTGTGTCCGTTACCTTAGAAGTGTCTGTGTCCTTCGAACATTCCAAACCACTGATGATGGAATCAAATTGCTTCCATTCCTGGAGCAATTTAGGGTCAATATGAGTATCCACATTGACATCAATGGTGGTTTGTTTTTCCTTTTCAGCTTGGGTCTCCTTCCGCACCTTTTCCTGCTCTCTCTTATGCTCTTTCTTCTGCTTTTCCTCCTGTGCTCTTCTCTGCTTTTCCTCTTTTTCTCTTCTCTGCTTTTCCTCCTGTTATTTCTTCTGATTTTCCTCCTGTGGCTTCTCTTGTTCTTTCGTTATAACTGGAGGTTCCTTTGATTGTTGCCGATCAGGCTCGCTTGACGATGTCACTGGGGTTGTCGCTAGTAAATCTGGAGGCAGAGTTTGCAACCTCTGTTCTCTAAGTTTATTAAATTCATTAAACCCTTCATCATTATATTTCACTTTGGCAAATGCTTTAACCTGATTTATTGTCTCAGCTGAAGAGAACAGGTCGTCAAACATATCTTCTTTATGATCAAATTTTGTCAATTTGGCCTGTTCTAGTGCAGTATAGGCAACTTTGTTTGGATCAAACTTCCTATTTGGGAGAGTCGCCAGAGTTAATGATTTAATCTTCGTGGCTTCCTTTTCTGCGTGTTTGAGATCATGCAGAGTATAGACACCACATCTCAAGGGAAAAGAGGGCCAGCCTTGCTTCTTATTTTTCTTGAGAGTCTGTGTAACACTCTCAGCCATAATTTGGTAAGAGATTTCTCTTGCCAATAGTTTATCTGGTATGTATAAAGGGAGAACATGAGGTTCGGCTTGGCTACCGAAAACTCTTATATAAGTGAATTTCTCCTCTCCAAACCATCTCCCTACCGCTTTTAAATCAATCCCAGCTTGGTAAGAAATCTTGGGAATGGGTTTATCAAAAATAGAATAATAAATAGGCACCATAAAGCCATTGCAGACTTGGTACAGATGGTGCTTGTAAGAGGACTTCCATAATTTCTGATTGTATATGTGGATAGCCGTAAGGTCTTGTGGCGTCCACCTCCAGCCGAGCACGGGAAATTCAGAATTAAAACACAATGTATCTAAAATATACGCACTGTAATAGAATGGGGGAATTATCCTTTCAGAGATGCGAGTCTTATTCCTAAACTCAAGAACAACTTTGGCTAGTTTGTCTGAGAGAATAGTGGCCCAATCCATTATTATACTGTTGCATGCAGCTTCCATTAAGGGGACCATTTCTATAGTGAAATTAGCAGAGTCATGCAATCCCCACAATCTACACATCATTATTCCTGCGTAGCAATAAGGAGAAGCTAGGGAATCAACTGAGTACTTATCGGAAGACTCATGTTTGTGCTTTGCCGGATTCTGTCTCCAATCCCGGATGGGTTCGAATTCAACTTTGTTCTCATTTGAGAATTTTTCCAGGAACGCCTTATTGTATATCTTCTCTGGCTCAGGCAAATGATACATTTGCCTCAAATCATCAGCTTTGAACGACCCGAAAATCCTCTCGTCTCTGCTGCTGAAGGTTCTATCTAGAATTGGGATTTCTTCAATTGCCCACCGCACTACATCTGTGTATGGGAGAATTTGTTCTCTAGCTGCTATCCGGTGAAGGAAGGAGTCAGCTAAATCCTTAAGAGTACCCTCAGATTTCCGAGTAGAATCTGCAGTAGCTTCTACTGTTGTCACTTTAGGTTCTTCAATTTCGATCAAGTTGTAGGTACTCTGCCAAGTAGTTCTGCCGAGACCAGAACATGTGGTATCTGAAATCAATCCTTTCTTTTTGTCCACGACAGCTTGTCCTGCAGCTGGCGCAGCTGAAGCGCCTGTGGTCTTCTTGGATTTCTTCCCCATTTTGCTTGAGCTTTCTCCTTTGGATGAATTCTGCACAGAGGCGAAAATAAACGTAACACAGAGATATGCCAATGAAAATCCAATATGGGAAAGATATATTGATCAAAGCGTGCTGAGAGATTAACTCTAAAAATGGCCGCGGATACAATCCATGGGAAGATCTTATAATTACATTAAATGGCCGTTTAAAACCTGCCAATCCTTAAATGCCCATTATATCATTATTCGGCTGAATGACCCGTTTAAGCGTGCTATGGATGTTTTGGCGGTTGGGCGCAGGTACATCATTGCTTAACAGATTAAGCTTTAAATATGATTCGATCATATTATCCCTCCATTTAACGGCTTTTTTGAAAACTGCGCTTTATCGCAATCGGCCATCGGGGAGAGCTTTAACCTCTTGTATTGACACCATTTAAAACCCTCGATCATCGATAGCCGATATCACATCGCGTCAGGAGAATAGGGATTATATATGACATGGACAACATATCGCCGATTTTCCGATTGCGATATCGCATCACATCGGGCTGCATCACCTGGGCGCCTTAACAATGTGCATAGGATATTGCTGATTGCCGATTGCGATATCGCATCGCATCGGGGTGAAAGACTCGGGGCGCTTTAAGACTGCGTATAGAGTATCGCCGATAGCCGATAGCGATATCGCATCGGCGGAAACCAATATGTCACTTATTTGTGTTCTCTATGTCATTGCGATATGTGATCTTGCGATCGCTTTATCGCAATGATAAAAGATTGTTTTATTTGATCAAAATGGGTTTTTCAAAAGGTTTTTATATAATGTTTTCATTTGGTTATCGGACCTTTTTGAACAATACAATATTGATACCAATTAACTTCTAAAGAGACCCATTTCATATGATAATTTTGTAAATAAAAATGATATGAAATGGGGGGTTGTTGTAGAGCACAACAATTGGCGATTCGCTGGAAGAACCGGTTATCTCTGAAAAGCATAGAAATACTTAAACTTTTTCAAAATAGAGTTCTAATCAAAGGGGAAAATTCTAATATAACTAGGTATATATGCATTCCAAGTAAAATGAATCTATTTTTGCTAATTTACTCTCTTTTTTAAGAAAATAGATACATTCTAAGTTTTAACTAGGCCTCTATTGGTTTACAATGATAAAACAGAAAACCTTTCCAAATCAGCTTTTATAGTAAACTCTTCTGTCATAGGTAGAACCTCTGCTGCCAGCAAATGTTTATAGTTTCGACAGGGATACCTTTTAACCATGCTATTGTCCATTGTTCCATCCAATTAAGAGTGTGATTAACAGAATGAATTCAAAACATGTTTTCATATTTTGTATTTCATTTATTTTTTCTGTTATTGATAAGATAAAAAGCCATTGTCCTGGTTTGGTGGCCAGCTATTGACAATGCCATTCACTGGTAGTAATCTAACCGAACAAGCTGGCTCGTGATGAGACCCCTTGTCTTATAATTTTAAGCCATTACCCTGTTATGGTATGCAGTATTGGTAATGTCGGTTAAACTATTTTCCCGATGATCATGGTAAGCAGGCTTGTAATAAGACCTCTTATCTTTTATATCAAATATTTTAGAATTACACTCTGAGTAATCATAAACTTTAGTGAATGGGATGAACAGTTTTCTCCTTAAGAGTAAATGGATGGCAGGGTAAGAGTTGAAAATGCTAAAATTGGATTAGCTTCTATCTTGATATTGATAACCTTTTGAGACCAATTTAAAAACAGAAAATGATTTATAATACTTCTAAACTTTGAGAGGAGTTCACAAAACTTGAAATATGGTTTCAGAATACAATGACACCTAATTTCCTAGAAATTATCTCTTTTGGTTGTGAGCTCTATTATTTAAAAGCTAATATCCATACTACTTCTGTGGGACAACTTTTCAAACGCAACAAAAGGTCAATGGAAGATACCTTACAACTTTATTTCCTAATGATCCTACAAACTACAAAATCCTATTAAAATAAAAGGAGAAGGGGTTACCTCCTCAATTGAAGAATTTTTTCAAGATAAGGCCATTAACAGGGAGAGAATCTCTCGAACCTGATAAATCTTGCAATAAAAAGATCGAATGGCCTATCTTTTCACAGATCTGAAATGGTCCAAGCCACATCTTCTGGAACTTGGTGTGTTTTCCCTTGTCCTCATGGGCTTTGTCCCATTTCAGAACTAAATCACCGACTTGGAATTGTTTTGAACCGGATGAGACTGAATCAAAAGATGCTTTGATGATTTGCTGATGTTTGGCATGAGTAACCCTGGCTTTTTCTCTTTCTTCTTCTAGTTTTATAATTTTATCATGTCTAAGCTGAATAGAAGAAGAAGGAGTCTCCTCAATGAACTGTACTAGGGCTAAAGAAGGAAGAACAAGATTTGTGGGTGGTACTGCTTCTTTTCCATACACAAGATTGAACGGAGAAGATCCTATAGAAGCTTTTTGTGTTATCCTATCAGCCCATAATGCAAAAATTAAGGATTTGTGCCAGTTTTTATGATTCTGTTCGATAGTTCGCTTAATGATTTTGGTCAGATTTTTATTAGTAGACTCTGCTAAACCATTACCCTGGGGATAGTAATTAGCAGAATATTTTGATTTAAATCCTCTTTTAATAGCGAAATCAAACATAGCATTGCCTGAGAAATAGGATGCATTATAAAAAACAAGAGCATTTGGGACACCAAACCTGGTAATGATGAATTGGTCTATGAATTCAATGATTGCTTCAGAATTTGCTCTCTTCAAAGGAATTGCCTCAACCCACTTAGTAAAATAATCGGTAGCAGTAAGGATATACTTATGCTGTTTGAAAGAAGGTGGAGTAATCTCCCCAATGATGTCCAATCCCCATTGCTCAAATGGTTGTTCAATGTTGACCGGTTGTAGAGGGAAAGCTGGTTTTCGTTGTCTTCCAGTAGAAGTTTGACAATTGCGGCATTTCCTTACATACTCGTGGGCATCTCTAAACAGAGTTGGCCAATAGTATCCAGCATGAATAATTTTGTGAGCTGTTGTGTCAGCTCCAAAATGTCCTCCTGCTGGTCCATCATGTAACTCCTGCAAAACCTTTTGTGCTTCAGGTTTCTCAAGGAATCTTAATAAGATTGAATCATAATTCTGCCTAAAAAGCACATCATCAATAATTGTGAAATTTTTCGCTTTTAACCTTATGGCCCTTTTGTTTTTGTAAGATAGGTTAGGAGGTGCATATCCATTTTTCAAATAAAAGATTAAATCTGCATATTGTGACTCAGAATCAGTAACACTTATCTGATTGATTTCTTCAGTTTGATCTGTATCACCTGATTCTGGGATGTTGGATGCTCCTGCCAATAACCTGCAAAAACCTTGGCCCCTAACAATCTTTTCTGGCCTAATTTCTAAGTCATATTCTTGAAGCGCTGTGACCCAGTTTGCCCTTTTTTCACCCAGTTCTTTTTGGATTAATAGTTGCCTAACTGCAGGGAAAGGAACTATGACTTTTGTGTGGGTTTTCAAAAGGAAGGGTCTATAATGTTTGACCGCTTTAAATACAGCAAAGGCTTGTTTTTCTACCTCGGAGTAATTCAATTCAGCACCCTGAAGATTTGAGCTAAAAAATGAAATGGGTGCTTCCAGATTGTGATCATTTAGTTGCGTGAGTACTGCAGCATAAGACAAGTTGGATGCGATGGTATACAATGTAAAATGATTAGAAAAATTTGGAGTATTTAAGGCTAGGGCATTGATTATTGATTGCTTGATTAGATCAAAAGCTTCTTTTTCTACTGATCCCCACTTAAAGACTGAATTTTTCTTAATCATTGTTTGAAGTGGCAAAATAATTTGAGAAAAATCTGGAACAAATCTTTTAACAAAATTGATCTGGCCTAAAAATGACTGCATCAATTTTTTATTGTGTGGGAAAGGGATTTCAGAGATTTCTTTGATCCGATCAGGATCAATATAAATGCCATCTTTGGACACAATAAAACCCAAGAGCTTCCCTTGATCAAGAGCAAAGAAAGACTTTTTAGGGTTAAGAGAAATACCATATCTTTTGCAACGTTGAAAGATTTGATTTAGATCATGCAAATGATTATACCTCTCCTTAGAGAATACAGTAATATCGTCTAGATAGACGACTACTATTCTATTAATCAACCCTTAAAAGCTATATCCATAGCCCTTTGGAATGTCGCTCCTGCATTTATAAGTCCGAAAGGCATTTTCTGATATGCATATGTTCCTCATTTTGTTCTGAATGTGGTTTTAAGCTGGTCATCAGGATGAACCAGGACTTGGTTATATCCTGAGAAACCATCTAGAAAGGACATCAATTCAGAGCCTGCTACTGATTGAAGTATTTGCTCCATAGTAGGTAATGGGAAATTGTCTTTCAAGCTCGCTTTGTTCAAATTTCTGAAATCAATACAAATCCGAATGTCGCCATTTTTCTTTCTGACTGGCACCATATTAGAGACCCAGTTTGAGTGTCGGACAGCAAAAATAATCTTGGCTTTCAAGAGATTGTTAAGTTCCGATTTTATCTGGCTCTCTAAATTTGGATGTATTTTTCTTAACTTCTGCTGAATCGGTTTCTGATCGGGAAGCATTGGAATGGTATGCTGGATAATGGATGTATCATATGTCTTCAAATCATCGTATTTCCAAGCAAAGACCTGTTTATTTTTCCTTAAAAGTCTAATGAATGCCTCCTTCTCTTCCAAGGAAAGTCCTAGTTCTAAGTTAATGTTTTGAGGAGTTTGCTCGGTGCCAAGATTTATCAATTCAAACCTAAGGGTAGAACTTTGGAGCTTTGCATTAGTTACAGGTTTAAACCTGTCTTTGATATCATAAAGATCCTCGAGCTTTACCACTGGTTTAGGGATTGAATTTTCCTGAGGCGTTTCTTTCATTTGTAGGTCATGGTCATTTTCCTCAATGATTTGATCGTCATAGGACTTTTCAGAAGTTAGAAATTGTAAAATATCCTCATCATGGTTGAATACTCTCCAATTAGTGACATTGTCAGGAATTGAGGGCCTAAAAAGCAATTCTACGGAAAATCTATCTGGGCTGTAGTCTTCAGAAGGTAGGAGCTTGGAAGCTACATTGGCTAGGAGATCGACTGCCGAGTTTTGAGACCTAGGGATGGAGGAAATGTTGAATGCGGAAAAGTGTGAGGTAAGTTCTTGTACTAGCGATTGATAATGCTTGAGGTGATTTGAAAGACAATGGATTGCATTCCTCACCTGTTTAACAATAATTTCAGAATCGCCGAATACTTTTAGATATTGCACTTTAAGGCCGATTGCTTTATATAGTCCCTGGACTAAGGCTTCATATTCAGCTGTATTGTTAGTGCATTCAAATTCTAGCCTACAGGACAACATTGTCTTTTCCCCTTGTGGACTAACCAAAATACATCCTGCTCCTGAGCCCTCACTAGATTTGGACCCATCGAAATATAATGACCAAAATAAAGAAGTATTAACAATTGTATTTACAGTTTTCTCAGTATCATTGAAACATCTTGATCGATCTGTTTGTGAAAATTTTTCGATCTGAGATGTAGAATGGTTTACGGAGAACGGAGAGGGTTGGGCAACGAAATTTCCAAAGAATGACTCTGATGAATAATTCCCCAAAATGTTGTTGTTGAATGCTACTGGCTGGTTTTCTTGTTCGAATTCTATAACTGTATGGGTCATATGTTTTTCCCGATCGATCCTTATTTGATTTGGCTTACCCTTGTAGGGAAGCCACATATGTGACCAATCAGTGGAAATATACCCATGCAATTTTTCAGACCAATCCCTACTCAAAATTAAACCGTAAAATTTCGGCTATTAGAATATCAATCCTCTATACTATTCTGGGATCAGCAGATAACCTAATAGTTACGGAATTAATTTCTCCTAAAACTTGTACTTTGGTCCTGTCCAACTGTACAATATGAATAGCAGACTTCTGGGGTTCAATGTTCAGTTTAGAACAAACTGAAGCTGGCATTATGTTAGAGGATGCCCCTGAGTCAATTAAACAGTTGTGCAGGTTTATGTTATAGATCTCATAGGTCAATAGGAAAGGTGGGGTATGAGAATTTGATCTATCGCCAATCAAAACTGAATCGGTAGCTTCAACCATACCGGGAGGGGGTTGGCCTGAATCATTAGCAGCTTTAGCACTGGGAAGAGGTGAAGAGGGAACATCATTCAATTCCTTGAGAAGCAATTTCTGCTGATGCTTTAATTTACTAAGTTCAAACATAGTAATGTTTGCTTTAGTTTTCTTCATGTCATCAACAATATTGTACTCCATTGAATCGGATACCACCAATGTTTTAGATGTTGAAGGAATATTAGAAGTTGAAGGCTGGTTTTGGGGAACTGCTGCAGGCGATTTCTTTGCAGGTATTTTTTCTTTAGTTGTAGCAGCACCTGCACTCCTTTTCTTTGACGTTGCCTGAACAGGTTCGGAAGTACTTTTACTCCTAGTAGTGACCGGGAACGCTTCTTCTTCATTATCGGAATCAGAGTTGGGGAGTATAAAATCCCACATTCCATGACATTCTACTACTTCTTCTTCATCACCAGTTGGTGATATTGTTTCCTCTTCCTCTTCTTCTTGCTCTGAATCTGCATTAGATATGACATTCGGTGGCTTTGATTCATTTTTCTTATAAGTCCTAAAGGGTCTTTTGGTTGAGGTTTCAGCTACCTGTTTCTTTATTTCAACCATTTCATTCGATAAATTTTTTAGGACTTTTTGCAAACCTTCCATGTCGTATGGGTCTTTTGGGGTTTTCTTTCTTGAGTCATCTTTAAAAGAGACTTTTTTGGCTTTTCTATCTTCCAGAGCAGCCTTCTTCTCTAGAGCATTAATGCGTTTCTCCACAGCAAGTGCTTCTCTCATGTTTTCGGCTAAGGTAGGTTTCCCAACCCTATCTACAAAAATGGCTATATTGGCAGGTAGGGCGGTTATATACCATTCGCTTCGAATATGTTCACTTGGTTTGGAGGCCGTCGGGATTTTGTTTAGGAGTTTATTGAATCTAGCATTAAATTCCTTAATTGGTTCCCGATGCTCTATCCTAAGATTGGAGAGATCGTTTATTAGGGTAGCCAAAGACCTATCATCTCCATATTTGGTAAGAAACTGCTCTTGGCAAGTGTTCCAACTGGTAATAGAACCAGAGGGTAAAGAAAAATACCAGGATCCTGCTGATCCTTGCAAGGTATATGGAAAAATTCTAACAACAACATCTTGTTTTGTTACTCCTTTCAAGTTGACTGCCAACATGAAATTATTAATGTGTTCCTTGGCCTGGGTCCCCATTATCTGGATTAAATTTGGGTAGCCATTTTTCAGGAGCATCTGGTAATGGATGCAATGGTGCAGGCATGTTGACTGCACTAGGTCTGGTCCATGGATCTGCCATTATAATAGCAGTAGTGTTTGATGCTACTGTTGGAATTCCAGATGTTTGGGAAGGAAATAATGTTGAGGAGTTAACAGGTTGGGATGTTGCAGTACCTAAACCCTGGTGAACAACAATATGTAATGGGGGAGTGGATGGTTGATTTTGCAGAGGGGAAGATGCAATGGAGGATGTGGATGAAATTCCTTCACTGTCAGATCCTTCAGTATATTTCTTTTCCTTTTTCCTTTTGGGTAAAGGGAACTCAGTGGGTTCAATACCGAGCTTTTCGCTCTAAAGTCTAGTGAGAGGGTGAGGTAAATTGAACTGCGAAGTCGCACTGCTTTGTGATACCTCAGATTTCTGTGGTGAAATCGAGAAGCTTTGAAGTTTGTGGATAAGAGACTGGACTTCAGGTGATTCAAGACTTAATTGTTCTGGAGTATGATGGGTTTGAGCAGCAGTAGTTGATTCCTCTTCTTCTTGTTTGGATGCTGGAGAACCAGCATGCAAATGGGAAGATTGAGGGGATACGGAGGGAGAATTACTCTTAGAATGGCTTGTAGATTTTGGTTTGTGTGCCATTCACAGTTGGGCCCTCCTTCTAGCGCCAAAAATGTTGAAGCCCCGAAAATCGTTGCAACAACATTGGGGGATAACCAACCGGTCCGGACCTTAGTACAGCTCCTTTTCCATTTGGAATGGTGGCTCCGACTGGGGATAATGGGACCAGTTTCCCAATAATGGATAAACGGGATGAATGGATGATTATTTAACTAATCTAATGATAGGCGAATAACTTAATCTATTGACAGAATAAAATAACTACTACTAATCCCGAGAATGGTTATATTTTTCTAAGTGTAGCGCTTGATGATCTATGTTTTCAAACAGGCATATAGATGACTCCATCTGACAGGCATAGACATTAATTCATTCAATGATTACTTTACTTAAGTAGTTAAGCAAAGCGATTAAAACAATAATACTACACTCATCATTTATATCATCGACACATATATGATTAAAAGAAAAGCATACCATAAACATCCAATAGTGGAAAGAATACAGAACTGCTGTTAAAACGCATATATATATCTGATAATAGCAAAGGAAATCGGATAACAATTCATATGAAAAGAATGGAATCAAACATAGATAATAGTACCATATGAGCTGATAAAATACTCCCAATATCAATCGCTATCTGTGATTCTTCCTTCAACGCAGAGATGCTTTCAAACAAAGACAATAGTGCACATTTGCAGAAAAGCTACCATGTTGAATTTAGAATAACTGGTCCAGTTTTATAAAAGAATATGGCTGAAGCACAATAGTGTGACTTCAGTCTTTAAGTCAAGTACAAAACTTTACGACCCTTTCAAAAACAATGAAAGGGTCTATAAATACCTAATTATGATAACTATCTATGAAACTGAAATCCTACTAAACTGGTATCAATCAATTTTGATCATATTTTCCCTCAGCGATCTGGCAGTCGGCGGCATGAATCATCAAGTAGGCTGCTTGCCTTTAAATCTGAGCTGACTTGTAGCAAGCATTGGCTCCACTTCGGGTGGTTTGTTGAGGCAAGAGCTGAGATGGGCGGTGTATGTGGCATCCTGAATATCGGGGATAATATACCCAATTGCATCCGTAAGGCACTTGAGGGCGGCTCTCTGCGAGTGTGGTTTTACCAAGAAAAACCAATACGTGTCCCAGGTTAAACTGTTAATCCCAGCGATTAACCTTCCTTTCTCCTCTAAATCTGGATAACATGATTGCTCCAATGTATTTTCTGTTGTCAATTTTCCTGGTGTGCATTGGGAGATCATGTTTGATAAGTAGAGAGTGTTATTAACTAATTCAACCAAATTGCTTGAAGTTAATTTGCATCTCGAAACCGCCCTCTCAGCTTTCATTAACTGGGACTGCCATTCTGTAAAGAGTATATCTTTATATGACTCCAGTATTCTTGGTAAATTAGCTGCTTGCCCTTGATCTGTATCTTGCCAATCGAGAAATGCAGCTATCGTTTCTTCGGCCTGATCCAATTCATTCCTAGCCTTGTCTACTTTATTACTTATGGATGCCGTTAACTCACATAGGGGCTCTACCTAGGCGATTTGTTGACATAGAAGCTTAATTTGAGCTATCAATGCAATATTTATCTGTAGTGCTTCTGTTTTGAATTCGGCCACTTGTGGAACGCCCTTTGTCTTTTCAATTTGTGCTGATAATTGAGCAATTTTCTCGTCTTTTGATTTCAGCATTCTCTCATTCGCCACCTTCAGTTGTGCTAAGGCTTCTGACAATTCCTTTTGCTTTTGGATTGCGCTTTGATCGACCCGTTGTTTCTCTGCCTGCATTTGTTGAGTTAGTTGATTATTTAATTGTTGTTGCGTCAACAACTGCTGTTCTGCCTGCTCCGCTTTTTGTTTTGCTTCATTTAACTGTGCCTGCAATGAAAAGATTTCTTGGTCCTTTGTTTTTAGTAAAAGGCTTACCTCCGATGCCTTATCTATTGTTGCTGCCGAATAAGATCCCGCATACTGTGATAATTTTGTTAGGTCATCGGAGGGGTCAAATTCCTCCTTCCAAACCACATTGCCCGTGACAGTCTGCTCTGGGAACAAGGAAGGTTGATCAGTCCTTCTTCTTTTCCTTTGTCGCTTAACCACCGCTTTATGCCTTGGGTTGTAGAAGACATCCAGGGGAGGAATATCTTCTACCTACAAAATGATTTGGTTGGAGGGGTCCTTTGGTATTACCTCTACCTCTTTAGAAATGGGTGGGCCGCTGGTTCCACTTAGAACCTATGGTGAAGTGATATCCTGTGTGTCCGTTACCTTAGAAGTGTCTGTGTCCTTCGAACATTCCAAACCACTGATGATGGAATCAAATTGCTTCCATTCCTGGAGCAATTTAGGGTCAATATGAGTATCCACATTGACATCAATGGTGGTTTGTTTTTCCTTTTCAGCTTGGGTCTCCTTCCGCACCTTTTCCTGCTCTCTCTTCTGCTATTTCTTCTGCTTTTCCTCCTGTGCTCTTCTCTGCTTTTCCTCTTTTTCTCTTCTCTGCTTTTCCTCCTGTTCTTTCTTCTGATTTTCCTCCTGTGGCTTCTCTTGTTCTTTCGTTATAACTGGAGGTTCCTTTGATTGTTGCCGATCAGGCTCGCTTGACGATGTCATGGGGTTGTCGCTAGTAAATCTAGAGGCAGAGTTTGCAACCTTTGTTCTCTAAGTTTATTAAATTCAGTCAACCCTTCATCATTATATTTCACTTTGGCGAATGCTTTAACCTGATTTATTGTCTCAGCTGAAGAGAACAGGTCATCAAACATATCTTCTTTATGATCAAATTTTGTCAATTTGGCCTGTTCTAGTGCAGTATAGGCAACTTTGTTTGGATCAAACTGCCTATTTGGGAGAGTCGCCAGAGTTAATGATTTAATCTTTGTGGATTCCTTTTCTGAATGTTTGAGATCATGCAGAGTATAGACACCACATCTCAAGGGAAAAGAGGGCCAGCCCTGCTTCTTATTTTTCTTGAGAGTCTGTGTAACACTCTCAGCCATAATCTGGTAAGAGATTTCTCTTGCCAACAGTTTATCTGGTATGTATAAAGGGAGAACATGAGGTTCGGCTTGGCTACCGAAAACTCTTATATAAGTGAATTTTTCCTCTCCAAACCATCTGCCTAACACTGTTAAATCAATCCCAGCTTGGTAGGAAATCTTGGGAATGGGTTTATCAAAAATAGAATAATAAATAGGCACCATAAATCCATTGCAGACTTGATACAGATGGTGCTTGTAAGAGGACTTCCATAATTTCTGATGGTATATGTGGATAGCCGTAGGGTCTTGTGGCGTCCACCTCCAGCTGAGCACGGGAAATTCAGAATTAAAACACAATGTATCTAAAATATACGCACTGTAATAGAATGGGGGAATTATCCTTTCGGAGATGCGAGTCTTATTCCTAAACTCAAGAACGGCTAGTTTGTCTGAGAGAATAGTGGCCCAATCCATTATTATACTGTTGCATGCAGCTTCCATTAAGGGGACCATTTCTATAGTGAAATTAGCAGAGTCATGCAATCCCCACAATCTACACATCATTATTCCTGCGTAGCAATAAGGAGAAGCTAGGGAATCAACTGAGTACTTACCGGAAGACTCATGTTTGTGCTTTGCCGGATTCTGTCTCCAATCCCGGATGGGTTCGGATTCAACTTCGTTCTCATTTGAGAATTTTTCCAGGAACGCCTTATTGTATATCTTCTCTGGCTCAGGCAAATGATACATTTGCCTCAAATCATCAGCTTTGAACGACCCGAAAATCCTCCCGTCTCTGGTGCTGAAGGTTCTATCCAGAATTGGGATTTCTTCAATTGCCCACCGCACTACATCTGTGTATGGGAGAATTTGTTCTCTAGCTGCTATCCGGTGAAGGAAGGAGTCAGCTAAATCCTTAAGAGTACCCTCAGATTTCCGAGTAGAATCTGCAGTAGCTTCTACTGTTGTCACTTTAGGTTCTTCAATTTCGATCAAGTTGTAGGTACTCTGCCAAGTAGTTCTGCCAAGACCAGAACATGTGGTATCTGAAATCAATCCTTTCTTTTTGTCCACGACAGCTTGTCCTGCAGCTGGCGCAGCGGAAGTGCCTTTGGTCTTCTTGGATTTCTTCCCCATTTTGCTTGAGCTTTCTCCTTTGGATGAATTCTGCACAGAGGCAAAAATAAACGTAACACAGAGATATGCCAATGAAAATCCAATATGGGAAAGATATATTGATCAAAGCGTGCTGAGAGATTAACTCTAAAAATGACCGCGGATACAATCCATGGGAAGATCTTATAATTACATTAAATGGCCGTTTAAAACCTGCCAATCCTTAAATGCCCATTATATCATTATTCGGCTGAACGACCCGTTTAAGTGTGCTATGGATGTTTTGGTGGTTGGGCGCAGGTACATCATTGCTTAACAGATTAAGCTTTAAATATGATTCGATCATAATATCCCTCCATTTAACGGCTTTTTTGAAAACTGCGCTTTATCGCAATCGGCCATCGGGGAGAGCTTTAACCTCTTGTATTGACACCATTTAAAACCCCCGATCGCCGATAGCCGATATCGCATCGCGTCGGGAGAATAGGGATTATATATGACATGGACAGCATATCGCCCATTTGCCGATTGCGATATCGCATCGCATCGGGTTGCATCACCTGGGCGCCTTAACAATGTGCATAGGATATTGCCGATTGCCGATTGCGATATCGCATCGCATCGGGGTGAAAGAGTTGGGGCACTTTAAGACTGCGTATAGAGTATCGCCGATAGCCGATAGCGATATCGCATCGGCGGAAACCAATATGTCACTTATTTGTGTTCTCTATGTCATTGCGATATGCGATCTTGCGATCGCTTTATCGCAATGATAAAAGATTGTTTTATTTGATCAAAATGGGTTTTTCAAAAGGTTTTTATATAATGTTTTCATTTGGTTATCGGACCTTTTTTAACAATACAATATTGATACCAATTAACTTCTAAAGGGACCCATTTCATATGATAATTTTGTAAATAAAAATGATATGAAATGGGGGGTTGTTGTAGAGCACAACAGGCCTCCATTTACTTGCATTTTTTGTAGTAGATTTTCAAACACTAACTCTTATTTGTTCCTCTACTTCAACTTCTTCCAAATTTTGATAGCATATTGATAAACAAATCCCAATGACGAGGTTTCCGAGAAATACATCTCCATTTGGATGTACCCGTGTATACCACTATGGTACTTTAGAACTAGGTGTTTCTCAAAGTATTTGATACCTAGATTTTAGTGTAAGGTATGGAAAATATTGGTGTGCTCTGACATCAACTAGTTTCTCTCTTACTACAAAGTTGTCCATCTCATGTACTCGTCGTCATAGTTTCCTGTAGGGTAGAATTCCTCCTTGAGAGAATCAAGAAAAGCTGCCCAAGTGAGCCCTACCTTGAATATCACTGATTCATATTTTGTTGTGCCTCTCCTAGTAACCTTCCCACCAATATTTGACATCGGGAAGCGCTTTCAGAAATGTGAAGGTGATATTTTAATTTTCAAACAAATTTTGGATAGAATAATAACACTTTAACATATTTAACCATTTCTCTGAAACACATGCATCTGTTAATCATTGAGGAGAGAGAGATGAAAACTACACACGTTTGAAAAAGCTATTACAAAAGGTCAAAATAATGGCCCTTTAACCCTACAAGATGAAGCACTAAAAGATTTTGTGGGCCCTTGGGTGGGTAGTTGGTACATCAACTTCCTAAGGGAACATAATTTTCATATAATCTCCATTTGGGTTGCACAAAAAATCATTGGAAAAAAATATCTTAGGGTTACAACCTATAATTGGGTCCAAGAAATCATTGCCCCACCTAAATTTCTAGAAAACTTCATTTAGGGCCTAAAAATAACCTCTAAAGTTTGGGACAACAAAAATTATAGAAACACTACCAAGAACCATTGAGTTAGTGGAAGAGGTGGGTGGTTGGCAATATCCACCTGGATCAAATCAAGGAAACATCAATAGAAGAAGTGAAACATTACTTGACAAGGTGCTCCTTCTCAACCAAATCCACCATTTGTGGCTCTAACAAACTCGATGCCCTCTAGATTTAGGCATCATTAGGGTATTCCATGTTGAAAAATGTAGCAAGTAAGGCTCAATTTGACTTTTTCGCTTAGTCAAATTGAGTAAATCTAATTTCCACATCAATAGGACAACTTGGAGGTAGTTAACTTACGTGACATGGCTCTTATCACTCAGTTAACTAAGTAAATTTGAGTTAGAGGGCTTGGAGTTTAGTTATGCATGTGTGATTGCTAAATTTTAGTAATCTATTTCAGTTATTTTTAGTTTTATTTAGTTAACTGACCTCTAATTATTGTTGGATTTAGTTGAAGGTCAGTTGGGTAGTGGGACAATAGCCTAAATCACATATATGTTAGTTAACTAATCAACCATCCCAAAATAGATAGTGCATGCAAGGAATTTGAGTTCCTCAACTGAAGTGGAGATGAAAAGGAAATGTAACACGAGTTGTATATTGGCTCTGAGTGTATAGGTGCTACATGCAGTCAGTGATCAATCCTTGGGAATTGTGTAATCAAATTGGAGGAAATTCCTAAATAATAGGGGCTAATTTCCTTAGGATTTGTGAGGAAATAGGAGGCTAGATGAGATAATATTTGGCTAAGTGTTGGCCAAAGTTGTTCATTTGAGCAGAGATAACAATTATTCTTTTGCAGGTTGAGCTCTAAACTGGAGCACACAATTGTAATAGTTTCTCTATTCATATGATTAATGCAAAGAGCCTTGAGGGGTTTTTCCTAGTTGGGTTCCCCTAGAAATCATTGTGTATTTGTGGTTTTTCTTATTGCATGTCTATTCATGTTGTTCTAAATTGTGAATTTCATTCCACAAATCAATAGAGTAGAATTGTCTCTCTTGATTTTAGATTAAATATCTTGACTAGTTGCAATTCTATCAAATTTCTACATTCCATTTGATTCAGGGTTGGGAACTAAGAGCCAAAAGATAAAACCTTCAAATAATGTGTACAAAGAACTCGATAAATTTTATCTATATATATATATATATATATATATATATATATATATATATATATATATATATATATATATATATATATATATATATATATATATATATATATATATATATATATATATATATATATATATCTATATATATATATATATATATATATATATATATATATATATATATATATATAGATATATATATCGAAGAATCTTGAAAACCTTATAGTTGATTATGGAAAATCTGCAAAAATGACTCCTTTAAAAAATAATCTATACTTCCAACCCTCTATTATGGATCATGAGTCAAAATATATGCCTATCACTCTCCCACAAGAGCTCTTTCCCCAATTTCCAAACTCATGTGATGGAAGACTTGATGACGATATCGATAAATAAATCGCATTGAAAAAGCCTCCTTCGAAAGTGGGGAGAGAATATCATAGAGGAAAAAGAAAGAAGTTGCAAGTAAGGAAAAATATCTAGGCACTCAAGAAACCATTAGATGGATGTATAGTAAGGGTTCTAGATCCACTTTGAACTGAAGTAGGGTGGTTCCTTCCTCAAGAGGAACTTCTAAACACCCTAGTAAATTATGAAAGTTCTCACCTAGAATTGCAAGGGTCTAGGTGGGTCTCAAAAAATTGACTCAATCAAAGACATTGCCAAATCAGAAAATCCTTGTATCCTTCTACTTCAAGAGAGAAAAATGGATGAGCTTGAAGTCCTCTAGTGGATTAGTAGGCTATGGCACAAATGATTAGGATGAATGGTCAAATTTAAAGATGGATATGGGGGTTTATGTATCCTCTAGTAGTCAAAGTTACTGCAAGTAAATCAATTCAAGCCTTATCAACATTGTTTTTTTTTTAGTTTTACTCATCTACAATATGGAAACAATTTCAATGTGATTAATGTACATGTGATAACTATATACCACAACAATGTGGAATGATGGAATTTATTAATGGAACTAAAAGACCTGGGGTTTGGGTATAATGTATCTTCACTTGATATTTCAATGCCATTCGACATCAAAGTGAGAAATGTTGGGATAACCTAGTTTGAGATTCTTATAAGGGTCGTATGGAGGATCTTATCTCTTCATTAAATCTAGTGGATATAAAACCAATCAAAGGCCATTACATTTGTTCTAAAAAAAGAGTAGGCTTAAACAATATCATGATTTGATTGGAAAATTGTTTGACTCACATCACCTTTTTGGAAAGTAATCTCATAGTGTTTGTTGGGAAAATTATATGTTTAAATTGCAAGCATTAAATTATTGAACCAGGATTGTAAACTTAGAGATGAAAGAAAAATATATGTAGGATTAAAGCCCTAATCTATCCTAGCCTAATGATAGCAACCATTAAGAAATCATGCAAACTTTAAAATTCAATTACTAGAAATTAACATTATATAATTTGTCACTGGGTCAGAGGACAACTAGTGCTATAAAAGCTTTGAGTTACAATCTTTCATACAAGGATTGATACATTCATGCAACTTTGCCAGAGGAGCTTACCGTTATCTTGATCCTACAATGACCATTCCTTATAGTGGATCTTTCTTATGCTACCAATCATAGTAATCTAAAAGCATTAAAGCTAATCAAAGTAATATGGAAATGAAACTCTTCAAATGCAGTGAATCAACAAACATGGAATGAATATTAAAAGCCTTGCAATTGGAAAGTGAATTGAATAAAAATCAAACACAATTGCAATCTAACTAACAAAATAAAGGGGTAGAACATTACCCAAGATTGAGCAGTACTTCCCAACCTAAGTAATGTTGTCAAGAATGATAATATTAAGTTGAAGTGATGCACCAAAATTTAGGAATTAAAAACCTTCATTAATAGTATATCAAAGTCTACTTATGAAAGAATAGGGCAAAAGCTTGTTACCACAATGAATCTCTAATAATTATTAGCTACCACTCCCCCAACTTATTGCAGAATGAATCCCAAAATCCCAAAAACTATTCTTTTTCTAAGAATATATACAAGAGGATCATTTTAAGTGGATCTGAACCAATTCCCCCAATCTTAGTTTTTTTTTTTTTTTTAATAGTGGAATAAAATCAAGATAGCAAATGATAACACCCAAGGTAAATTGGGTCATTCACTACCTTTAATACAAATATGATATGAAAAATCGTTTATATAATTCATTATCGTTGATATTTGTTCCCCCTTGCTGACTTAAACAATTGATTTGATGCTTTCTAAAAACATGGGCACTAATTTTGATTTTTATAAATTTGGGTGAAATTGTGCATTTTGGGCATATTGTTGTTGAAGAACTGAGAAGAACTCTCAAATCATTCCTTATTTTGAAAAATATCCCACACATTAATTTTCCATACTAGGAAAAAAATCCTTGTCCCAAAATTTTTAGAATTATCCTCATTACCTTGAAAATTGTGTCAAAGTTGACCAACTGGAAACTTTGACCAAAACATTGATCAAGAGATGGAGGCTCACACATGTCACCTGGGTGCAATATGAACAACACAAAACCATGTTGATACCTCAACCTTCAAAACCCATGTGGCCAATTCTATCTATAAGGGCACAAGTATGCTAAACAACAATTCCAAGTACCAGATTTAAACTATTGGTACAAGAATTGAATTGAACTAAACTATAGAGATCATCCTTCATAAACTGTCATTAGTAAGATAGTGATATAATGATATTAAATCACTAAAAATGTAGAAAATTTATGTATTAAGCATGTGGGATGTATAATCATGATTGAAAGCGATTGATGAAGGCTTATGGTGTAGTTGGACATGTATTATTGGGGGAATGTAAGGAAATGGTGTAAGAATAATGAATTTATTGGGCGAAGAAATATGAAAAAGCTAGAGCCCAATAGTGCCTTCTCAAATTCTAGAATGGAATAAGTGGTACCATCATCCCATCTCCCTTTCTTTTCAAGATCTAGTAGAATATGGTACCATTCCTTTTCATGTCAACCCATTATGGATCTAGAATCCTTTTTCATTATTATCTAGTTTCTAGCACCTAAAATAATTGGGTGGTGAGTTCATTGGTTCATATGTGGTAGTAGAAGCTTAAATCCACAATTCATGAAAGGAATGGGAAAAACATCAATATCAGGTACTTGAACAAGACATCTCTTTATCATATACAAAGATTGGGGAAATTTGGAATTATATGGAGGTGGATCAAGTCACCTCTACGTTATTAATGAAAGAAAAGCTAGTTTGTTAGCAACATATAAAATAATTAATGGTGGAAGAGGAAAAATAGAGGCTCAAGTCACAAAGCCTATGGTTTTAGGCCGGTAATTGTAATACCAATATTTCATAAATGGGCTCAAGCTCACCTATGGTGTAAAAATGTCAAATTGGATTAAGGGGAAACTCTCATCTCCTTCAACAAATCAATGAAGATGCATACAATCATGATGTTGATATGTACACAGAAGGTGGGGAATGGGACAACTAGGATGTCGAATCTATGTAACAACACATTCCATCTCTTATAAGTCAAGATGATAACATCAAACTAACCTAGGATATCTCAAAAGAGGAAGTGTGATCTGACATTTATAACTAGTTAAAGCTTCTGGTCTGGATGGGTTCAGCACACACTTTTATAAACATTATTGGGGTGAAAGCATGAAGATGATTTACACTTTTCGGCCAAATGTGGTGATCAAATTTCAAAATTTTCCTCTTTTATCATATTGAAGCCTCCAAAATTCATATAAGCACTATGAATTTTATTCAGAGTAAAAATAAAAATTGTGTTGAATTATGTTGCTTTCCGAATGATATTTTTTGTAGAAATATTTAGTGTCGTATAATATGCAAATTTTCCATTAAATGAAATGCTTGTACTTGCAAATTTTCACACATATTAAGAGTTGTGTGTGTTCACATAGCATAACTTTGTCTAAAATGTGTTCACGTAGCATAACTTTGTCTAAAATGTGTAATTGTAATATATATATATATATATATATATATATATATATATATATATATATATATATATATATATATATATATATATATATATATATATATATATATATATATATATATATAGATGGAGAGAGCTAAGTTTTTCATATTATTTTTTTTTTCATGAAAAAGTATATATATTTTTTATTTTTCGAAGCTGGTGAAGTAATATTGTGATTGCATTTTGCAAACACATGTGTTCACGTAAGTTTTTTTTCAAATATTCAAATAAATTGAGAAAACAAGAGTACCACTTTGAAGAGGACTCGTAAACGAAGATAATGTTTTCTTTTTAAATTTTTTTCATTGTGTATATTTTATGATATTGATTTTTTATTCAACCTCTTTAAAATTGTTAAAAAAATATTCAAGAATTATGTTTAAAAGAAATTAGATAAAAAATATCATATGAATTCAAAAATGTCAAACTCATATTATATTGGATAGAGAGTTCCTTCGTGAATCCAACATGATCAACTCCGTCATTTAAAGTCAAATTCTACTTGTAGTCTGCTAGGGTACAAAATGGTGTTGTAGAGAAATCTACAGAAGAGGAGCTAAAACTCTATTTTTTAGGCCCTTGTTTAATCAATTCAATGTTCTTAAATTGCTTACCTAAATTATCGATTGGAGTTGGTAAGCTTGTGAAGTGCAAGTGCACTATATATGCTAGAAGCCTTTTTGAGTTTATTAAGATGATGATTGTGTTTGTTTTAAGGATTTTCTTTATTCCTATGTTCCTAATGAAACTGAAGATTTACAATTAAATTCTTACAATCAATTCTTGAAAAGGAAAGTAAGACAAGCTATCATGATCCTATTTAACTGACTATTGTTAGGTTCAAAATAATTACTATGCAAGGTGATGGAAAAGCAAAATTAATTCTATGAATACTACTTTAAGATAAATTGTGTTTTTGAAAAGAACTAAAAAGAGAGTTATTATGGAATATACAACTAACTACTTATGTTCTGGAGAGAATTATTTCTTCTTTTCAAAGAATCACTTCTATTCAAGAATAAATTTATAAAGCAATCTATGTTAAGATCTACACACTGCAATTAAAAATTCTACTTGAAGTAATAAAACAAAAGCAAAAGGAATGGGATCTAATCAAACATACTTGTTATAAAAATAAGATGATTATGTACATAATCCTATTTTAGAAAGCATACAAATGATTTGAAATTGACAGACAACAAACGAAAGACTGTAAACAAGTAATTACAAATAAATTGAAGCTGTGATAATGCAATTATAGAAATAACGAAAACGAAATGAAATGAGCTAAAAATAAAAGAGAGAACCTCGACTGTTTGCAGGGGCCCTCCACAAAAAATCATGTTTTAAGACTTTAATTCAACAACTAATTGCACATGATATTGACGAGAATACTTCTTCAATTAAAAAGAACAGAGTTATGAAACTTCAAACTATCAATTAAAGATTACATATATGCATCCTCTCTTTCTGTTTATAGAGTTATATATATAGAATTCGTGCTCAACAAATTGAGACTTTTATGCCTTAAAAAGTTAAAACAATCCTAATATTATAACGAATAAATAACGTTTATCTATGATTTTCTATTTGGAAAGAAAATTGGAGAGTCGTGATCTATTTGAACTCTTGCTACTCTGTTTATCCACGTATTGACCTACTTCTTTGACTATGCCACTGGCCAATTTCCTTGATGATTTGGCTTGGGCGAATAGGAGGAGATCCCTAAGGAGATCAATCCCCATCTGCCCATGTGCTTCTTTGCTTGGCTGGCATACTGGAATCTGACAAACCATGGAGATAGCTGCAGAATCATGAAACAACTGCAAAATCATGTTAATTCCATAGCTATTACAATATTTTAACTTAATAATAAGGCACATTAATAAATATGAAAAATAAGACATTTGAGTACCTTACCATGTCAAAATATATAGTTTTTTGTTTATTTGAGTTGATAGCAATGATAAAAAGAGGAAAAATGGATGGAAATGGTGTCAAAAACAAAACAGTCATGAGACTCTACATTCCCCCATGCTGAGGTCTTTGCATGTCCTCATGCAAAACACAAAACTGATGTCTCTTGTTTAATTGTTGCATTTATTTTGAGACCTCTGCAAGTACATCCAACTTCATCTTTTTCCCTTTCTTTCCAACCATTTCCATCCTTGGATTTTTTGTGAGAATCTTGTACTTCAGGTTGATGACTTGTCTTTGTAGAGCTCTGTTTCTTTGCTTCAGTTTCTTATTTTTATTATACCATAGACTTAGGTGTAAAAGGATATTGTCACTCTTAGCTATTTGGATTTCACTCTGTACCTTTAGGGTTTGATTCTCCTTCTGAATGTACCTGTTTAGTGTGTCCAACTCGAAAATTTCGTGTTTTAAAACATTTATTACTGGAGGTTCTTGTGGTTTACTAAACTGAACTTCTTCTTGATTTGAAGCTAATATTTTTTCCACATATCCTTTCTCTAGGGAATCAATATAATCATAAATCTCCTGCTATACAAGATCAATTTCAGGTGTTCTTCGGCTTGGACTCTAAGGAGGTGTGATGAAAGTTGGCTGAGAAACCCTTGAATCTTCCTCTGCTTCTAAGTCGATATGCTCCACACTTTTTGAAGGTCGTTCTTTTGTTGCTAGATTGAGTCTGGTACTTCTTCTTAAGCTTGTCACAAGAGGCATTTGAATTTTTGTTTTCTTTTATTTCTATCTTAGGCTTCTTTGTTTTGGGTGTGCTCTCTGTCTTTTGGCTAGCTTTCTTTCTTCTAACATCTTTCTTGTTTATATTCTCTAAAATTTCTGCAAGAGGAATGTCATCCTCTGACTGCTCCTGTGACTGTTGTTGTCCTTGTTCTACTGGTTCTTCAGTTTTTCTTTTTCTCCCTCTCTTGGTTTTGTTGCTGCTCAGTTGTTCTTGGTTATCTTTCCTAAAATTGGTTCCTCACTAAAAATCTTTCCCAATTATCACCCATACTTTTAAGATGAAATTCAACAAGGATTTTAACAAGACCATGGTGATACATGGTGTTCTCTATAAACTGAATTTTCCTTTGAATATTCCCTGACATCTTTCTTAGACTATTAAGTAAGAAATATGGAAGATTTATTTCATTATCCTTAATAAAATTCATCAGCAGTCGGATATGATAGAAAAACATGCATCCAAACCTCCCTTCGCAAGTAACAAATTTTGAATTACTAGAAGTAAATTTCTCCACTTACTTTTTAATGCTACGTTTGGAATGCCCTTCTTGAAAATGGTGGTGTGCATGCTAGGGTTCTTTAGAAAATCCTTTTAGTCCTCTCTCTCAAAACCTCTTTTTTGAAACTATTTTTCTCCAATTCGAGGCAATCAAGTAGCTTCGACAACAAAGGATTCTGTCATTGTAAATTTTATGTCCCCTATCTCGACTTCCACCCCATCAAAGGCTCTGGTGAAGGATTTGGTTAATTCTTTGTGGAAACCATCAAATTTGTCCACAAACTCCAGGCACTGCACATTCTGCAATAATTTTCTTATCCGTGGATATCCTTCTAAAATTTCCTTCCTGCTGGTTCTATTCTGACTATAACTCCCATGGTTGAGAAGCTTTGTCTCAAGACTGTTTGCTTGATAGGGTATGTGTGTTTCAGAGGGTTTTAGAGTAATGAGGACGAGAGTGTGAATGATGGGAGTGTAAGTGGTAAGGGTATGAAGAAGTGTGACAAAATCTAACCATTGAGAGCATGAATAATCATGATTTGGGTGATTAGATCAATACAATCGGGATGTGGGTTGGAGTGTAGGTATAATGATGAGAAGTGGATGGAGGATTAGATTTGATTTGACACAATACTATCAACTCTTAGTAATAATGATTTTGAATTTGGTAGTACGATGTCTATATAATTCATACAATTAATGTTTTTGATCCCTATTAGAAAATTAAAGAATTGCATACGTTTGAATTATTGCCTCCTAACCTTTGGTTGTTGTCCTTTGTATTGTCTTCAGGTGCTTTGTAGTGGAGGGAGTCAATCACTCTTTCAATTATTTCATCAAAAATTTCTGTCAAATTGGCTGCAGAAATCTGTTAGAGTTGTAGAAACTCAATAATTCTATAGTTATTTTATTTTTGAAAAGAAAAGAGTGGGACATAAAGAAAATGGGTTTAGAATAGATGTGAAGAAAATTTGAAGTGTCAAAAAATTCATTTTCACCTTAAATTTTATATATAAACATGCCAACTATTGCTGGTTTTCAAGTTTATACATTTTTATTTATTTATTTTATTTTATTTTATTTATTTTTTAATTTAATTTAATTTAATTTAATTTAATTTATTTATTTTATTTTATTTTATTTATTTATTTTTATTTTTTTAGGAAGAAAAAGACTTTTGGAGATCAAGTTGGAGAAGAAGGAAAATCCTTCTTCACCAACTTTAAATCAGTATTATCTTGCAAATATTTGATAAATTCTTCCTTGGTCAATGGTTTATGATAGATTCTTAGTCGATGACCATTCACAAGAAAAGTGATCCTTTCTTCATCAATAGTTCTGATCCTAATTGCACCATTGTCAAAGACTATTTCAATATCGTAAGGCCCAAGCCAAGGAGATTGAAATTTCCCTTGGAAATATTTGAACTTTGAATCAAACAGTAATGCCCAATCTTCTGGCTGAAATTTTCTCTCTTTGATATATTTGTCATGCCATGTGGATCTCTGTTGTTGAACTAGATTGGTTCTTTGGATTGCATCTTGTCTTATCTCATCAAGATCATTTAGTTGCCCCATTCTTTGTTTTTGTGCGATCAAGACCCAATTTGACTGTTGTCTTGAAAGTTTTGACTTGTTTTCCATAGAAAAGCTCATAAAGAGTATGTCCTGTAGTATTTCTCCATGTGGTATGGTATGCTAGTTTTACCTTTTGGTGAGAATTGCTTCAATGAATTTATTGGTGGACTCCACCTGCCCATTGCTTGAGGATGATATGGAGTATACTTTCAATGTTTGATTTTGTATTCCTCCATTATATTTTGTACCAACTTGGATGTGAATTAAGTACCTTCATATGTTACAATTTCTCTTGAAACACCAAAATGAGTAAAGATATCCTCAAAAAGAAATGAAACTACAACATTTTCAGTAGAAAAAATAAGTGCTTTAGCTTCTACCCATTTTGTAACATAATCAATGCAAACAAGAATGTACCTTTTTTGTCTCGAACGTGGATTGATTGGACCAACAAAATTCAGAGCTCATTTTTCAAAAGGCTCAATAAGTACTCGGCATTGTAGAGGCATTGTTGGGTGCAGGAATTACGCTTAAGTAAACTCCTCAACACTTAATTGTCAACCCGAGGGTTTCGTAAACTTAGAGACGAAGCACAGGAAATACCAGAAATGGTATGAACTTTTCCTATCTCTAATCCTACTTCTTAAAGGAAATGCTTTGCAGAATCAGACAGAAAACAATCGGAAAGGTAATTGACACCAAAGCAACTCTAGTGCTGGAATGTAAAAAACAATTTTCATGTAAATTAAGTAAAGAAATTCCACACAAGGTAAACAGTCTTAAATGCTATAATGAAATGCTATTTTCTTCTTCAGATGGATGGCTAGCAATTTGACAAGTGGGCCCTTGCAGAGTATTGTCTTCCTTCTGATCTTCCTTCCACATAAACAACTTGTCCTTGCACTGTTACAACCTGCTTGCACTAGTGCACGTACAATATCTCTATGCAAAAGTATATGTGACCTTCCTTACTGAAGACTTATGTCTTAGTGAAGGTGCTCTAAGCCTAATGGCTTAAAGAACTTTGTTTTTGTGACAAGAGACCAACTCTTGCACTGAAGCAAAGCCTCCTTCACCTAGTTTCCAAATTACTTTCGAAAAGATTGAAAGATGTGCTGGAAAAGAATTCAACTGTAAATGAAATTATGAAGTAAATTATCTGTGAAAAAGAAAATGCTTCAATTCATTAAACATTGCAAAGGAAATAAACATCATGAAATAAAATCACCTCAAAAGAATCAAACAGTAGTCTAAGTGTTTTTCATGTGTTAAATAACTTTAGTAATCCATTCAAAGATGCTTATGTTCTTTGCAAGTACAATATGTTTATGATAATTTTATGAAACTTCTTCCAAATCCTCTTAAAGATGTACTTTTTAATACTGAAGACAGTTACTTAGTTAATGATTCATTCGCTTGTGTAATAACTAGAAATAATATGCAAAGAAGCAATTCATTGTTCGCTGCAAAAGAATGATTAAACCAAAGTGTAGGCAACAACATGTATTGGTGCAAGAAAGAGTTCCTTGCATGATCCGATCAAAAATGAGTTGAAACAGAGATTGAGAATAAAGGAAATGCAAGAAATATATCTCATAAACAAAGTAAACACAACTAACTCTCAAACCACGGATCTGTTTCACACGTTAGCTACAAAAGATATTTTAAATCAGAACTTGAAAGATAAAGATTAAAACTATAACATCACATAGCTACAAACGAAATATCCACACCTTCTTTCTGAATAACAAAAGCGAGAGGGGTAAAAGAGCTGGGTTGGCTAGGCCTTAGCCAACCAGCTTTTTCCCCTTCTAAGGAATGAAAAAGCTCAACACTTCAAATATACATCAAAGATAAATTAGACGTTATGTATGCAAATCATGACAGTTTTCTTGTATTACTCGATTTGGAAAATATACATAATAGAGAATTCTAGCCTTAGAGCTTAGGTGATAACCAGATTGCATAAAACAAAATTACAGTTGATGGTTCTTGACTAGCCTCCTCCTACCTATATCTATATTTTATATATGCTATCAGCTCTAGCCGTTTTCACTAATTACAGACATTTCTTGTTCAGGCCTTTCGGCCGAATGGACTTAGAAACCGAAATTAAAAACTTGGCCAATAGTTATAATACACATGAATCTCGCTTAGCCATAACCTAACTTTGGAAAATATTCCCTGATTGCACGCCACTTCTTCAGTTCATCAACAGATAAACTCAGACTCAAGGATCGAGACCCATCCTTGTGGAAGATTTGACTTCTCAGAAATCTCGGACAGTCTTCATGGCGGTGCAGGAATCTACCTGCACTAGCCATACTCATTCATAATTAATACTAAGTTCCTTGATTACTCTAGGCAATTAATATGAGATACAAGAGATATGTAGATAGGCATGAAATCCATATAAAATGATTAATAAAGTGCTGTAATAAATCTTAATATAAAATATGAGCATGTGTAGGAATGGGTAACTATCTTGTAATAGTGCAGGAAAGAAGGGTCTTTTATTGAGATAAAACAAAGGTTGATTTTGATGGAAATGGGGTAGAAAATAGGGCAATTTAGGATACCAACATCCTCCCATCCCTAAGCTGTTGTGTGTCCTCACACAATGTTTTACCTCTGCAAAAAACCTTCAAAAATGAATGGCCAGCTCCTCAGTCCTGAACTTCAATGTTTATTCCTACCATTACTATCTTTGGCTTCTTGTCTCAGGCTTTTCACAACTGCTTAGTCACCTTCTTGAGGTGTCTATAGCATTTGGAAGCCCGATACTTCCATACCTTTACTTGCTGCTTCTGCCTCTTTACTTCTGCAAGTAACTCCACCTCGCTCTGTTTCTACCAACTCTGCTCTTTCATGACCTGGTTCAAAGCCTCCAGGTCATGGACTTGTTGCTCTAGATCTACTATTATGCTATTGAGGAAAAGAGTGGAGGGTGTTGTGCTAATATCTTCGGGTGTGAACACATTTTCTGCCATGGAATCGAAACAAGCCCCATCATCATCAAGGTCAAGGCTGTCGAAAGCCTGCTTTATGACATCACCGATGGTTTCTATCCTGAAGGTTTTCTTGTTACTGAGGGTTTTGATGTCCTCACCAATCTTCGTGCCTTGTGCACTCAATTCCCTGGGGCTCTTAACACCTTGTTCTCTCGGCTTCTCAGGGGATTCATCACCCTGCCTTTCCAAATCAGTAGGGGTTTCGGTTCCTTGCTCTTCTACAACTGCAGGGAATTAAATACCTTGTTATTTGAACACCATAGGGTCTTCAATACACTGACCTTCAAAAATCGCAGGGTCTTTAGTACCCTAACCTTCTAAAATCACAGGGTTTTTAGTACCCTGACCCTCAAAATAATTAAGGGTTTCTACGTCTGGTTCCTCTTCATTCTCCTCTACTTGCACTTCACCAGTATGCGGTGTCAACGTCATCTTCCTACTCCTTAACCTATTGACAAATGTTGACAACAAGACATCGTCTTATGCATTCTCCTCATCTTCCACAGTGTGTGCCACTGTGTTTGCAAGCACCGAGAGATTATGAACTGTGGGGGAACTTTGGGGTGTTTCATCGATTACAATTGGAGAACTTGACTGGTTCGTCCCTTGGGCGACAGTCTTCCTCCTCATCAAGGTTCTAGTCTTCCTCTTCTTTGCCATGGGTGGAGTGTTCTCAATGACCCTCTTCTCTGCTTGCACTGGTGAACTTTTACCTTGCCACTTGGCAAGAGACAATGTCCCTGCCTTTCTCTTCTTACCTGTACTGGTGCTAGCAGACTCTTCTGCACCCCTTGCTCGGAATTCTTTCAGAAACGCTCCCCACGTTATCCCCTTTTCTTCTAACTTCTTCTTGACCAGCATCGTAATAAGCCCATGATGGCAGAGCTTGTTTGCAACCTAGCTTGCACTTCCACTTTGCACATTTTTCACCATCTTCTCAAGGCTCCTAAGCAAGAAGTGAGGAAAATTAATCAATTTTCCTACCTCGAAATGCAACAACAATTGAAGGTGGTATACAAATTCCAAGGTATAGCGTCCTTCTCTAGTTACAAACTTCTGCAATATAAACAGTAAATCTCGCCACTTCCTGACCATGGGAGTCTATGGAAGTCCCTTTCTCCAATCGATCTTAATTTTATTGTTGACCACAAACCGATGCCAATGCTTCTTTGTGAGCCACTCCTTTTTAAAGCAACGCTGCCCTGTAAGTGGCAAGCCTGTGGCTTGTGTAATGAACTCCTTTGTAATTTTGAATTTTAAGGACCCGACCCTGACTCGACCTTCTTTGAACGTCCTTGCAAACTCTAATGCCACTGCCATGTTGAACCTGTCAAAATTTTGTAGAAATGGCAGGAACCCAGATTCTTGCAATAGTGCAAGACTGTTCCTGTACTCAGCAGTTTGTTCAATTTCCTACAAATCATTCCTCACAGGTGCCATTTCAAACCACACTCCACTTCACTCTGTTCACACCCTCGAAGGAATTTCTAAGAAACTCCAACGTTCGTAGAGAGTTTTATGCCAGAGATTCATCGCCCTCTATCTTTTCAGACCCACTCACTCGACTATGATGGAACAACCCCCCATATTAGGTGTTGATTTGTGTCAGCCCGCTATGGGTGAATCATAATGATTGGATGCAATGGCGGTACAAGTGATGGTGGTGCAATAACTATAATGATCAGATTGCGGGTAAGCTAATAATGGTTAGTCAGTGCGGAATCATTTCAAGGAGGGTGTGCAGGTTATCGGACAATAGTACCATCCTATAGTCAGCATCATAATTCAATCAGACATACTTCAACATTTATTAAAAAATTTAGATTCCAAACCTTACACATCTTGCACTTTAAAGATTTGTTCCTAGATTAGTAAATAATGGCACAAAGCATCAACTAAAACATGGAGTGAGATAACATATTAACACGTGTAGGAAAGTACAAGCCCATAAATATCCCTAATAAACCACTCCAGGATTGTGTAAATTGCTTTCACAGTCAACTATGTTTCTACACCAAACCTGCTTGCACTGCGCTGTGCTTGCACCAGAGACTTTTACCAAACAGAGAATCTGATAGGACATACTTCTGTAGCTAGACTTTAAAAAAATTTGCCTCATTATACAAGAAAAAAATTATTCACCATCCTTTGGTGTTTCTTGTACGTGCCTTCTGGATTGATGGCATCAAATTATGCAATCAATTTATGAGGAAATAAAGAAGTGGGAAAGGGGTAAAAAATTTTAGAATGGAAAGGAATATTACAGCAAGGATTTCACAAACAATATCACCAAGAGGGATAAACAAAATGGGATGTGGAAAAATATTCAAGGGAAAAGAGAGATTTTAGGAAATCGGGTAAGGATAGTTTGTTGGAAGAAAGAGGAAGGTAATTCATTGGGGAATTTACGAAGGAAACTAGTGGGAAATTTAGAAATGGGAAATAGAAGAAAGTCAATCTTTTTACCTTGAAATCTGCCTGCACTGCAACAGGAAAAATAACTGCAGCAGGAAGTAAGCGTTTAGTTGGATAAAACAGTCCATGCTAGTTACCCCAAAATTGGGTAAGTGCTCGGTTTCGTGAACGTGCTTCTTCTTGGTGGCAGCCAACATATCTAAAAATCAAGTAACATTCCCTTTTTATTAAAATTTTGATCTTCCTGCCAACATGCTGGTTTTCAGGTTGATCCTTCTGCAATCATGTCAGTCAACTAATTTTCATAATTACAAGAAATATTTTTTTTTCTTTGATTTTTTTTTTTTTCTTAATAAGGACAAGAAGGAATCAATTCTTCAACATGTTGGTGTTACCACCTACCAACTCCTTTTCAAATGGCTGTTGGACTTGGTGCATAAAATCCCCTTTAGTAAGGGGTTGAAAATATACCTTCAGTCTATGCTTGTTTACCAGGAACATAGAATTCCATCCATCAATAGTTTTGATTTCTACCACTCCATTTTCAAATACTTTGACCACCTCGTAAGGCCCCATCCAGCGTGTATGGAATTTTCCTTTAAAATATTTGAATCTCAAATCGTAAAGGAGTACCCAATCACCTGGTTGGAACTGCTTCTTCTTAATGGACTTGTCATGCCACTTCTTGCACTGCTATTGAACCAAGATGTTCTGTTGAACAACATCCCTTCAGATTTCATCTAACTCATTTAATTGTAGAAGGCATTGCTGTTGTGCTTCAGAGAGATCTAGTCCCAATTGGACTGCAGTCTTGAAAGTCTTGATCTGGAATTCTATCGGCAAGAGGACTTGTTTTCCATACACCAGCTCATATGGTGTGTGTCCTGTGCTATTTCTCCAAGTGGTTCGATAGGCCCATAATGCTTCCGGTAATTTGTCAGCCCAATCCTTTTTGTGCATATTTACCGTCTTTGTGAGGATGGACTCAATCACCTTATTCGTGGACTCCACTTGACCATTTGCTTGCGGGTGATACAGTGTAGATATCCTATGCTGTATTTTTTACTGCTCCATCACTCCCTGTACCAGATTAGAAATAAACTACGAACCATTGTCAAAAACAATTTCTCTAGGCACACCAAATCTAGTAAAGATTTCAATTAAAAGAAAATTAACAACAACTCTTTCGGTAGCAAAAGAAATAGCTTTAGCTTCTACCCATTTTGTAACAAAATCTGTACAAACCAAAATATGCTTTTTATTTGATGATGTAGGATTTATTGGTCCTACAAAATCAATGGCCCATTTTTCAAAAGGCTCAATCATAACCTGAGGACATAAAGGCATTTCATTGGTTTGATTAGGCTGGCCAATTCGCTGACAGCTATCACACCGCTTGACATACTGTTTGGCATCCTTGAACAAGGAAGGCCAAAAATAGCCAGCTCATAATACTTTGTATGTAGTCTGCTTATCGACGAAGTGACCTCCAAAAGGTTCATCATGGGAAGATTTTAAGATATCAAACACCTCTTCATCTCTTACACATCTACAGATAATGAGATCTGCTTTGGTGTAAAAGAGGTCTCCTTGGATCCAGGAATATGCAACACTTTTCTGAATGATATTCTGCTTTTCACGAGCGGATAAGTGAGGTGGTAATTTTCCAGTGACTAAATAGTTAGCTATGTCAGCAAACCATGGAGATTTTGTTGACACAACAAAAAGATGTTCGTCAAGAAAATCATCATCAACAAGAATTTCTTCACCATGATTATTTAATCTTGAAAGATAATCTGCTACTACATTTGACTTTCCTGGTCTATCAACAATGGTAATATTAAATTCCTGTAATAATAACAACCACCTAGTCACTCTACTGCTAGTTAATGGTTTATTCATCAAATATCTTATAGCAGAATGGTCAGTATGTACAAAAACTTCATATCCTGTAATATAATGTCTGAATTTATTAATGGAAAAAATTACAGCTAAAAACTCTTTCTCAGTAACTGTATAATTGAGTTTAACGAGTAACAAGTTCTTACTAATGAAATAAATAGCATAAGATTGTTTGTCTTCTTCTTGTTCTAAAGTTGCGCCTATAGCAGTATCTGAGGCATCAGAGGAAATATGAAATGGCAGGGACTAGTTTGGTCCTCTCAACACTGGTGCCTGAACTAATTTTTCCTTCAATGTCTCAAAGGACTATTGGCAAGCTGTGGACCAAGAAAACTCACTATTTTTAGCCAAAGGTCGAAAGAGGGGGGTAGCTATCCTTGAGAAATTCTTAATGAATCTCCTATAGTAGCCCACATGTCTTAGAAAACCTCTCACTTCCCTTTGAGTTTTGGGTATAGGAAGACTTGAAATGACTTCTATTTTTGTAGGGTCAACCTGGATACCTTTGTTGGAAATAAGATGGCCAAGAACCACTCCCGCCTTGCACATTAATCTGCATTTCTTGTCACTCAAGGTGAGATGAGCTTCTTGGCAGTGAAGAAGCACTTTTTCTAGATTCTTGAGGGCTTCTTAAAATGAATCACCAAACATAGAGAAATCATCCATATAGATTTCTACACATTCAAGGTTAGAAAAAATAGCCAAGACTGCCCTTTGAAAGGTAGTCGGGGCATTACATAGCCCAAAGGGAAGCACTTGATAAGCAAATGTACCCCAAGGACATGTAAAAGTGGTCTTGTCTTGATCCTCGAGTGCTATTTGTATCTGGTTATATATGCTAAAGCCATCTAGAAAAGAAAAGTACTTCTTAACATCAAGGGTATCGAGTACTTGATTGATGAAAGGAAGGGGGAAGTAATCTTTGAGAGTGGCTTTATTCAATTCTCTGTAGTCAATACAAATGCACCATCTCCCATCTTTCTTTGGGACTAATACTAATGGAGAGACCCACTGGCTGTTAGAAATGGGATAGATAAAATCGACATCTAAGAGTTTTTGCAATTCTTCCTTTACAACGTCTCCTAGAGCTAGTTTCATTCGCCTTTGGGGTTGTCGGACAGGTCGGGCTCCATCCTGAATATAGATATGGTGTGTACAAGTTTTAGGAGGGATGCCTTTCATATCTTCATAACCCCATGAAAAGGCATTAAGATGATTTTGCAACAAATTCACAAGCTGCTCTCGCTAAGAAGGATCCAAGTCCGAATTGATATACAAGGATTTACCTGGACTAATATCAATAAGAGTAGTGTCAGGTTCAAGAGTACACAAGGGTGTCACTAGAGATGGTGATGATGGGGGTAGAGAGTCATATCCTTCCTGAAAATCTAGACTAAAAATCTGACTCAATGACTCAAAATTAGGCATGGTGTCTAGATTGTTTAGGAAGAAATGAATCTCACCCTCCTGTGAGGAATCAACATTCTGATGTATCAAGGAAACAAACTGAGTCTCCTCATCACTACTGTAGTATAACCATAAAGTGTCTCGGAGCTCCTGAATAGACCTTCGAATTATCATATCTGGACCTGTTTTATACAATTCTTCATTTATCCATGAATAAGATGCACTAATTTGAATTACCTTCATTTTTTGTTGAGGAGAGAAGTATGATGATAATTTTCTTGTAGCCAAATAGTTAGCAATATATTCAAACCATGGAGATTTAGTAGATACTGCAAAAAGATATTCATCAGGAAAATTATCTTCTACATGCATGTCATTGTTATCATTTTGAATCCTTGATAAAAATTCAGCAACTATGTTTTGTTTTCCAGGTCGATCCAAAATAGTAATGTTAAACTCTTGCAACAACAACAACCATCTAGTGATTCTGCCATTAGTGATTGATTTATTCATTAAGTATCTAATTGCAGAATGATCAGTATGTACAAAATTTTCATAGCCAATAATATAATGTTTGAATTTATTGATGGCATGAATAACAACTAAAAACTCATTCTCTGTGACAGTGTAATTCAACTCTGCAAGGGTCAAATTTTTACGGTTGTAATAAATGGCATATGGAGTTAAATATTTTTGTCCTAGTACAGCTCCTAAAGTTGTGTTTGAAGTATCAATTGAAATGTGAAAAGGTAATTTCAAATTTGGTCCTCTAAGAATGGGTGCTTCAGAGATTTTCTTGTTTAATGACTCAAAGGCTTTTTGGCAATTAGAATTCCAATTGAATCCACAGCTTTTTTTTGAGTAGTTTGAAAATTGGAGATGAAATTTCTGTAAAGTTTTGTATAAATCTTCTATAATAACCAGTGAAACCAAGAAAACTTCTAACATCTCGTTTACAGGTTAGATTTGATAATTTAGAAATAACTTCTACTTTAGATTTGTCCACTCTAATTCCATTTCCTGAAATATGGTGTCCTAAAACAATTCCCTCAGTAAACATCATAAAACATTTTTCATGGCTTAATGAGATATTTTCCTCTTTACATCTAGTGAGAACTTTTTCCAAATTTTTAAGAGCTTCTTCAAAAGAATTTCCATAAACTGTAAAATCATCCATATACACTTCCACACAATCATGAATTAGATTAGAAAAAATGCCTAATACTGCTCTTTGGAATGTTGCAGGAGCATTACATAATCCAAAGGGAAGTACTCGGTAAGCATAAGTTCCCCATGGGAAGGTAAAGGTGGTTTTATCTTGGTCTTTTGGGGCTACTTGGATTTGGTTATACCCACTAAAACCATCTAAAAATGAAAAATATTTCTTTCCTGCCAATGTATCTAAAACTTGATCTATGAAAGGAAGTGGAAAGTGATATTTTAAAGTGGCTTTATTCAATTCCCTATAGTCAATACACACTCTCCATTTTCCATTCTTTTTAGGAACAATTACTAAGGGTGAAACCCACTGACTATCTGATATTGGATACATGAAGTTGACATTCAACAATTTTTGTAGTTCTTCCTTAACAATTTCCCGTAGATTTGGATTCATTCTTCTTTGAGGTTATCGAACTGGTTTGGAATTTTCTTCAATATAGATATGATGTTTACAAGTATTAGGATCAATTCCCTTCATGTCCCATGCGTAAGGAGATGAATGTTATTATAACATCTTTATTAATTCTTTCTTTTGAAATTGTTCCAAATTATTATTGATATTCAAATTTTTTCCTGGAAATATTTCAATTGTAGAGTTGCCAAATTTTTCCATAGAGTGCAAGGATTGTTGACGAGATGATAAATATTCAATATTTCATTTCTCTTGAAAACGCTGACTAGATTCACAATATGATGAATATTCATTATTTTCCATTAAATTTAAAATTTGATCTTCTTCATCTAATTGTGAAGTAGAAAAGATTGGTCTTATATCAAAGTCATCATCTATCCGTTCTTCATTTTCAACCTCTACTGTTGCTTTTGCTGGTGGATATAGCGTGAATTTATTTGTTGTACTCCCATCAGAAATTAACATATCACCAAATCTACAACTTATGAAAGCTTTGTCTGTAGCTAGCCATGGTCCTTCCTAGAATCAATGGATGTTCTCCTAAGTTATTCTTGGGTGTTAAAATCATAAAATCAACAAGGTATTCCAAAGAATCTAAAGATACATATATGTCTTCTAATACACCATCAGGTTTGATTATAGATCTATCTGCTAATTATAATAGTGTTGGTCTATATTGAAGATTAGAAAGATTTAATTGATTCATAATTTTTCTACTCATGATATTTATTTTTTCTCCAAGATCAATTAATGTATTTGGGATCTCCACACCATTGATGTGTGTTTTACAGTGGGACTTCTTGGATCAAGTTATTTCTGTATCTTGTTTTCCCCATCATGATATTTGCAATTTTTCCAACAAGTTGGATTCTTTTGATTTCTTTTCTCTTTCTTCTAGGTCTTTTTATGCTCAAGCCCCTAATTATTTTTTCAAAAATTGGTATTTACTTAATGGCTTGAAGCAAAGGAATGTTTATGCAAACATTATTCAATTCATATAACATGTCGTAATGAGGCAATACAATTTTTTTTTCTACCCCTTCATCAATTTTTAATCTTTTAGGGAAAGGTGGTTTTAAAACATATACTGAAGATTGTTCTATAATAGGAGTTGAGTTATTTGAATGTGTTGGAGTAACTTGTTTTTGAGTTTCTTATTTTTTATTTTTAAGAGACTTTTCTTCCTCAAGGATATTTTATTTTTCACTTTCTTGAATAATCACTGGGAGGGAATTATTTTCTAATATTCTACCAGATCTAAGTTGAACATTATTTAGATCTAGTGGAGTTATCATGTAGGTTTGAAAGTCTTGTCCTTCCATATTGTAAATAAGTTGTGAATTATTATTATTATTTGCATTTGGAAGTGGTTGGGCAGGCAATTTATTTGGTCTTTGAGGAAATGGTAATGAAAGTTGTGGATTCACATTGTGAGGTTGAGTTTGTTGAACATGCTGAGGAAAATATTGTGGAGGAAAAGTAGGATATGATTGTTGAAATTGTGGAAATTGAGGATATTGAGGATATTGAGGGAACTTTCCTGTAAGGATTTTTCCATCCTTGTGACCAAGGTTGTGGCCAAGATTTCCAAGGCATTGGGGCCGTCTAATTACTTTACAAAGATTGTGCAAATAGTTGAGTATTAAAACCTTGAGTTGTATTTGGTTGTGGATTCTTCCAAGGTATTTTAGTAATAAAACAGAGAGGATCTATCTAATTTAGTACTCCTTCTTCTTGATAAACAACTTTAAGACCTACTATTGAGGGACATTCTTTTGTATCATGATTTTCTGCACAAATAACACAAGTTTCTACACTTTTTAAATCAAGAGGTCATTCTCTCAAGGCATGTTTCTTTCTACACTTAGGAAGAAAAATGGACAATGAAACATTTTCAATGTTTTACTTGTTTTGTATTTTAAGGGTGTCAATTTGTTCACTAAGACTCCCTAAAATATCCATTTTAAAATTATCAAGAAAATTTCCTAATTCTGCTCTACCTACTGTCCCAGCTGTAGATCTATTAGTCCTTGATAGAAGAGGATCTCTTGGATTTTTCCTGGTCCTTACTTTGCCTCTTGAAATGTGTATGCACAACTCACAAATTTCTCCTAATGATAACTGAGAAATGTCTACCTTACCCATTAAATTGAGAATATCAATCCACTCATCTCTAATTGATTTCAATAAAAGAATTTTCAAAGTTTCCTCATCTAGATTATTCATTTTTGCCCTTTTTACATTGTAAGCAAATATTTCAATGAAATCTTCAAGATTTTCATCTTATTTTTGTGTCATTTTAAAGAATTCATCTTTAATGTTATGGGGAATACAATAATCCTTATATTTCTATAAGAATGTAGCTTTCATTTGTTCCCATGTTCTTATGGAGTTTATTCCTAAACCCATAAACCATTTTAATGCTGCATCTTTAAGGGTTGCGGGGAATAATTTCAACTTTTGAGCATCATGTAGATAATCATATGATCTACACAAGAATTAAAATTCAAAGAGAAATGTCTCAGGATCGTCACTCCTTAATCCATGAAAGTTTGGAAAGATAGAGGGTGAGATATTTTTCGTTGTTACAAGTGTATCTTCATCGAGGACTGGAAATACAAAGGGTTCTCGATTTATATTCTCTCCTCTTCCTCTTCCTCCATTTATTCCACCTCCTCTTCCACCTTGTCTTCCACCTCCTCTTCTCCTTCCAATCCTAGGTTGTTCACCATTCAAATTATGTACCTCTCCTTCCCCTTCTCCAGCCATTATAGATTCTTCATAACTAATATAGGGTTATGATTTTGGTTCTAAGATTGGGTTTTCAACCTCCTTTAGTTCCTCTGGTTCTTCTATCAATGGTTTGAAGTAGGTTTCTTCTTCCTCTTCTTCAGTAGGAACTTCAAACTCTTGAACTAGAAGTTGTTCCCCAGTTGAAGATAGGAAAAATATTCCTGTTGTTGGGGATTTTGGATCTTCTTCTATTATGGCTTCTTTTGATGAAATTGGTGAATCTCTAGGTTTGATTTCAGATCTTAATACCTTAGGAAATTTATGTTGGCCTACTATGGATGGAATTCGAGTTTGTGTGGGTGGTGTGGCACTACGAGGTCATGGTGGAGTAAGTGATGTTGTTGGAATTAATCTCTTTCCTATACCTACAAATCTACCCCTAGAGTGTCTTTCCCTATGCATATCATGTTTTTTTTTTAAAGAAACCAAGACTTCTATTTACACTTCCCCAGAAACAATGTCAAAATGTTTAGTCAATTCAATGTTCATAAATTTCTTACATAAATTATTGACCGGAGTTGGCAAACTTGTGAAGTGCAAGTTCACTATATATGTTAGAAGCCTTTTTGAGTATATTAAGATGATGATTGTGTTTTTTTAAGGATTTTCTTTATTCCTATGTTCCTAATGAAACTGAAGATTTACAATTAAATTCCTACAATCAACTCTTGAAAAGGAAAGTAAGACAAGCTATCATGATCCTATTTAACTGACTATTGTTAGTTTCAAAAGAATTACTATGCAAGGTGATGGAAAAGAAAAACTACTTTGTAAATTCTACAAATACTTATTTAAGATCAATTGCGTTTTTGAAAAGAACTAAAAGGAAATTTATTATGGAATCTATAACTAAACTACTTATGTTCTAGAAAGACAATTATTTATGCTCTTCAAAGAATCACTTCTATTCAAGAATAAATTTATAAAGCAATCTATGTTAAGATCTACACACTGCAATTAAAATTCTACTTGAAGTAATAAAACAAAAGCAGAAGGAATGTGATCTAATGAAACATATTTGCTATGAAAAGAAGAGGATTATGTACATAGTCCTATTTTAGAAAGCATACAAATGATTTGAAATTGACAGACAACAAACGAAAGACTGTAAACAAGTAATTACAAAGAAATTGAAGCTGTGATAATGCAATTTTGGAAATAACAAAAATGAAATGAATTGAGATAAAAATAAAATAAAGAACCTCGATTGTCTGCAGGGGCCCTCCACAAAACAACAGGTTTTAAGACTTTAATTCAACAACTAACTGCGCATGAGATTGACGAGAATACTTCTTCAATTAAAAAGAACAGAGTTATGAAACTTCAAACTATCAATTAAAGATTACATATATGCATCCTCGCTTTCTTATTTACAGAGTTATATATATAGAATTCGTGCTCAACAGATTGAGACTTTTATGCCTTAAAAACTTAAAACAATCCTAATCTGAATTCTAATCTTATAATGGAGAAATAACATTTCTCGATGATTTGCTATTTGGAAAGAAAATTGAAGAGTCGTGATCTATTTGAACTCTCGTTTCTCTGTTTATCCACGTATTGACCTGCTTCTTTGACTACGCCACTAGGTAATTTCCTTGATGATTTGGCTTGGGTGAATAGGAGGAGATCCATGAGGAGATAAATCCCCATCTTCCCATGTGCTTCTTTGCTTGGCTTGCGTACTAGAATCCGACAAACCATGGAGATAGCTGCGGAATCATGAAACAACTACAGAATCGTGTTAATTTCGTAGCTATTACAATCTTTTAACTTAGTAATAAGGCACATTAATAAATATGAAAAATAAGACATCTTAGTACCTTACCATGTCAAAATCTATAAATTGTTGTTTATTTGAGTTGATAGCAATGATAAAAAGAGGAAAAAATGGATGGAAATGGTGTAAAAAACCTAAACAGTCATGGGACTCTACAACCCTCAATAGCTCGATCAAGTGTTTGAAATTCAAATTTCAAATAGCTCGATCTAGGGTTTCTTAAACCCTCGATTGAGCCCTTGACATGGTTAAATTGAGGCTCGATCGAGCCTATAGCTGGATTGAGCTATCATAATTAGATTAAAAAAAGAAAATTCCACAATTTTTTTTATAAATATTCAAATATATTCCTAGCTCTATTTTTCCTTAATTATAAATCTAAAGTTTAAATAATTATAATAATATATAGATAACTTTCTATAAAAGATTTTAACTTTGCTTTTTCAATTTTGAAATTCTTAAAAATGATAGTTTGTTTATTGTTTTGATCTTAAATATAAAATATATTTATACTCTATCATTTTATCCTTTTTTCAATAAAAATAAATCAAATTATAATAAATAAATAAAAAACAACAAAATAATCTAAACTAAATTTTATAATATTATTATCTTAAAAATATTTTCATATACATTTAAATCTAGCTTACTCAAATTCAAATTAGTAAAACAATGTTTTAAAATTTATGATTTCCTTATGTTCTTATTATTTAAAAAATATATATTGCAAACTAAAGTCACGAGTAAAAATTTCTATATATACTTTTCACTTGTGTAGACCGATGACATAATTGAGTGCAATCACATTTTACAGGTGAGAGAAATTTATAACCGTAGATACCAATACATCCATTACAACTTATTAATTATAACTTACAACTATTACAACTACATTAGTTATTACTCCACACATTTCTTTTCCTGAACAAGTGGATATTACTGCATTATATATGTGTGTGTGTGTGTGTGTGTTTAATTTTAATAGATATGATTATGATTGAGGGAATCATGTTTATTAATTCTTCAGTGAATTTTATAAAATATACATTTTTAGCAACGTCAAATGCACATTTTTGAGTTACAATTATTCATATAAAAAATTATAATATTTGCTAAATCAAATTAATAAATTTTCTTTAATCAATTTATTAGTTAAATTATAACATTGAAAATTTAATCATATTAAAAACTAATTTTTAAGTTACCAAATTATAAATATAAGAATATCGGAATTTCAATTGCAAGTGGGATAGAATCCATTTTCAAATTTATATACTAGAATGCTAGAAACACGATGAGAAATTAATTCACACCATTGTTAATTACTTGTTCAAATGTAATTAGTAATTAAATTTGTTTTTTTTTTGTTTGTTTGTTTTTTTTTTTTTTTTTAAACTATAAAATACTTACAATTTAAAGTTTGCATATCATTATTGATATTTACATAAATTTTAAAATTTCCATTTTTAAGGCTCGATGGAGCTTTAGGGCTCGATCAAGCAATAAAGATCGATCGAGCTCCTAACCTAGGGTTACATAGCATATAGGAGCTCAACCGAGAGTTAGTTTTAATGCTAGATCAAGCTGATTTTTTAGCACCCGAGGAGCTTGATCGAGCACTTAAAAAGGCTCGATTGGGTACTTAAATGGCTTGATCGAGCCATCATTTTTTCCACCCAAATGCACCCTCTCTCACCAAAAAGTGTAACCCAACTCCATGCTTTCACCTGTTAGAATATTATTAAGTTTGATATAATGAGAATGCTTCACCATATTCATAGATACTCTCCAATATGTGGTGCTACTAATTTTTCCTTCTTTGTTAGGATATTTAGACACTTAGGAGTTAGTTAAGTTCAACTGGTCTAATGTGTATTTAGATAAAATTTTGTTTCTTACTGTGTTTCTTTAGTATTCATTAATTGAATTGTAACATGATGGTCATGATATGGTCCAGACATATAGCGATCTGATAATTCATATTCTCCTCGATACTAGTAGTTATTGATTCATGGACTAGAACTTGATTAGTTCGTGATCTATTTTTAAAGAGCATAAGGGCTCATTGTTAATGCTCAATTATGAAATTATGTTATGTACAATTTTCTTTTGCATTAATAAACTTTCCTCAAGTAGCGATATTGGCTAGGGCTATGGATTGTTTCCCTCTTAGAGGGTTTAAACCATGTAAAAATATTGGTGTGATGGTCTTTGATATGATTGTGTGAGTGGTTATTAAAGTTTTTAATCATGTATGGAATATGTTTTTTCCTTAACATGGGATCAAAACCTATTTTAAGATCTACTCTTATTGTTGACCAAGATCTTGTGCTCGTGTTTCCATATTTTTGAGATACATTATTTCCATACATTTATGGTATAAATAGACTATTTTATTGCATCTAGAGCATTTCTTTCGGTTAATAATGTCTTTCATTTCATCCGAAAAAATGTCTATTTTCCCAAGATATGGATTTTTTTTTCAAATACAAAGATATACAATCTAAATATGTCATTTTTAAAATGTTATTGATAGCTCAAAAAAGCTTCTAATTGAAAACAATAGGGAAAAATCACCTTATCAAGGTCCCAATTATACCTATACACATTTGAGATGACAATGTTCATTAGTATGCTAGCTTGGTTGCCACTAAAGGAGGATTTGGAAACTATTGAAAATGAATCCAAAGGGAAAATATATAACCTGACACTAATATATTTTAGCTAAACTATAAATATATATAGTTTT